>JAOTQQ010000041.1:9624029-9642644 GCA_026546715.1 Gallinago undulata | reverse complement strand
TTTTTTTTTTTTGTGGTTGGACTTGATGATCTCTGAGGTCCCTTCCAACCACCACAATTCTGTGATTCTGTGATTCTTTGAGGAACACTAAAGCAGCTCCAGCCACGGACCCAAGAACCAGCCTGATGCTCCGTGGGAGGACAGGAGATGACAATGGCTGCAGACAGAGCACCAGGTGAAGGAATCGGGTGTAAAAGTCCTGGGTGCTGGGGAATGAAATATGCAAAGTTCAGGAATAACTTTCTCTCTCTTTTTCCTTTTTTTCTTTTTAAGAAAAAAAAAGGGACACTCCTAAGAAAGCAAATAAATGCAAGAACCAAGGAACAAGGGTGGAAGTGAGGAGAGCTGAAGATTATATATAACAATGGCAAAATTGTGTAGAATTTCCTGGATAAAGAAGAATCACTCAAACGGATATTTGGTTCAAGACGTTACCCAGCACTTGCCAATTCAGCTAATACGTTTATCAGGTCTTCATAGAGGAACAAAGACACATTTAACAGCAAAAGTTAGAAACAGAGGAGCAGCAGAGGCACAGATGGGATGGGATTGTTGAAAATCCCCTTTGATCAGTAACCCTAGGGATGAACTTGAAGGATTCCTCCTCTGTTTCTTGTAAGGGATAATAGTTCAAAATGAAGGAAGGGATCACAAATACATTGCAACATCCCAAGAGTAGCACCGTGGGAGAAGGATGACAAGGGAATGAGCCAACCCAATTTGCAGCTTCTGTTTTCCCTCCTGCAAGTAATGACAAATCACCCAAAATCACCAAAAAGCAGAAACCTGAAAGCACCCCATCTGCAAATGCAATTAAAAAAAAATAAATTAATAAACAGAAGGTATCGTGGCATAATCTACCAAGGACCCAGACAAGACGAGAACCTGTCACAGCCTCTTAGGATTAACCCTAGAAAGGGCAGGAATATTATACCTCAGTTTCACACACTTCAAGCAGAGGGAGATTGACATCACCATCAAAATAAGTTGTTCCAGCGCTCCTCTGCCTGTTTATTTTATTCTCCACATTGCTCCTTCCTCTGTACAAGCTCAGTACAAACATTCATAGAGCTGGACAGCTAAATCAGAGGAGAATACCAAGGAAAAGGGGTTTCTGGTTTGTAGTTGGATTTTTGTTCCATTTATAAATTGGATTTTTGGATTTTTTACAACTTCCATTTGTAAGTTGGATTTTTTTTGTTCAATTTGTAAATTGATTTTAACCTGGTTCCATCTCCCAGCTGGGTGCTCCCTATGGCCACAACAGCCCTTGTGCTGCTGCGCGGGATGGGAATAAGGAGCCGGGGGTAAAACCTCTTCCTGCAGTGACAGTAGGTTAAAGTGACCCTGAAGCTCTGGCTTTCCTGAGTCCCTGTGTCCCTAACACAGAGAGGTTGTCAGGTGCTTTAGCCATGAGCACAGCCCCGTGAAGCAGAATGACACTCCTCTGCCAGGCAAGTGCTCAGAAGCAAGTGGTGTGTGCCAGGAGGCAGAACCAGGGCAGCTGGCATGTGAAAAGCTGTGGTGTGTCCTCCTTCCCTGCTGTGCCACCAGGGTTTCACTCCCCAGGTGTGCACTAGGGATCGCGCTCCCAGGGTCATGCTCACGCTCGAATTTATGGACCCCAAAAATCTAGATTTTATTCCTAAATATTTTCAAATGCTGTTCTAAATCGAGTAATTACAAATGTGTGTTGTTAAGTTAAAGCCCACCTATAAGTATTTCATGTTGAAACAAAGATATTTTACTAAACAGGAAGAATGCATTGAAAATTCACTTTAATACATGTTTATTGGTGTCCTGCACTTTCAGTGTAGGAGGTTGGAGATGTAATAAAAAAGTTTCAAAATTTATTGATTCCATTTCATTTCATTTAAATCACTCTAAACAACCAGTGCTTTAGAGTTCAGAGAATTAATGTTTACCGTCCATTATGAGCAAAATTTTAATATTACCTTTTTCGAGTCTGGTTAGAACTCCTCTCTTTTAAAATTCTTGATACATTCCTCAAAGTAAACAATACATTTCAATCTGTGTCACAATCAACATTGATAAGGCCTTCTTAACCATTTTATACCACCTCCACTGTTACTTCATTGCAAAACACAATCTTGTTTCATACTATAAATATCCATCCATGCACAAAACACAGGGGCCAGAAGTTACACAGTAATATCTCATGTAGGCTTCCAAGACTTCCGTTACCCTCTGCAGGTTTATGGTACACTTAAAAAGATATCTTTAGACTTGGTCTACTTGGTCTTAAAATACAAATATACAATATCCATAAGCATAAAAAAGTAAAGCTAGATTGCCTTACCATTTGTTATGAACTGCTAAAATCTTATACATGTACAATATAGCATCATGCTGATTAATATACATATTAGTTAAATATATCAACCAATAGTGGGGATGTGGCCAAGCTTTTGTTTTGTTTTGTTTTCAAAAAGAAATTGTTCATATACAAGTAAAAACATTTAAACTCATATGGAACACCTGAACCACGTAGACATCTGTAAACTCTGCTGAGATATTCAGGTCAAACTGGGGCATAACCTGCTGATTCACTAGAAAGGGAACACCACTCCTCACGGGCGATACCCAAGGTGCGCCGTTCCCAAAAGAATGCAAATTTACCAGCATTCACATTTTCAGGTCCAAACCACTAATTTTTGCATCTTCCATCTCGGTTTATACTTTTTGTATCTATGCATCATCCTCCATCAGAAACAATTCGGTACCTTGACGTTGTCATAGATTTTTCTAAACAAGTAGATATACAGTACAAAGTGTAGATAGTGAAACAATTAAGCACATATATACAGTCTTTGAAAGGCATTTTTGTGACCATTTTAGCAGTGTTTATAGAAAACATTTAAGATAGTCACATTCTGCTGATACCACTGTATTGCAAACTGTCAAGCCACATTTCTTATATTAAACTTGTACTGCATTGTATATTGTACAACAGAAAATGATTATTCTTAAGGTGTGACAATGAAAAAAAAAAAACAAACCCAACACTAGACTGAGTAAGGTAACCAGCACAGAGCTTCATTTTCCTGAGGTTTGTAAGAATTTTTTTAAACAAACAAAAAAAAAAAATCACAGTGACCAGGCTAAACTGCAAACATACTGTTAAGTTTTAAACATGCAGTTTATTCGTAAGTAGTTCTATGCATGGTCGACTCAATTGTGTACGTTCACACTGATGTTTCCTCTAAATGACTCGCCACTGCATAATACTTGTATCTTTTCCGCCTGTGGAGATGAGATGGGTGTCTTCACAGAGAAAATCTACATTAGTTACATGACTACTATGTCCACCGTAGACATGGCTTGGAGCCTAGAAAACACCATATTAGTGAGAATAGAAACTGTCATAAAAACTTACCCTTATAACATAACATTTATATGACAATGAAATGAAGGCATCACATCATTCTCTTCAAGTATTTTAATATTAAATTAAATATGAAATTTAACTGTAGTCTGAATCAACCTTAAATAAATCCCTTAGGCATATACATACTCCCATTCTTCCTTTTTTTGTTTTATTTTCATTGTTGGTTGGGGTTTTTTTTGTACCTAGGAAAACAACATTTAATGCATTTGTGCATGTACAAGAGTAAATGTGTTGGCAATACCTTACCCTAAACTGTGAACATGGATATGAGAAGAGATGTACTTTTCCAAAATCATCCCCTGTTGATAGCAGTTTTCTCCCATGTGATCGACAGACAGCGTTGATATCTGTTCCATCTGAACCTTCAGGCCATACACCTGAAACACAGAGGGACCAATTAAAGATTTTTATAATGGAAATAACTGTGACAACTTAAGTTTTTGTTAAAATATTAATAAAGGATTACTTGTTTAAAAAAAAAAAAAAAAGGAAAACCTATGAAAGTAATTGCAGCTGAGTCAGTATGTGTACTTCAGTACCAGGAAAAGACCAGATCCTAATAGGAAATCAAACACATAAGCAAATACTTTATTTCCTCTAGTCAAAGTGCTTTTTACTTTGAAGAAAAGAATTCTGATGAATTATGGTCATGTGTCTAAGCCTGAAAGAATATTCCTAGGGTTATGTAGAAAAATAACAATTATTGCTTTTCTATGAGCTAATGTAATTTCTTCATACTACTGTAGTCTAAAAATCTACCTATGTATGATTCAACAAACCTTCTTCGTATTAGTAAAGCCTAAAACTTATGACAAGAAATTATATAGTTTGAAATGTTATTTAGTAAATAGATTCCTGAAAAAGAAACTTAACCTACCATAAATTTTTAAATGCTTTTGTTTTACTGTAATTCTTCTCCTTCCTCACGTGCTCTACCCCTTGCTGTTCTTGCACAAAGCGGTGTTCTAAAATTAAACAATGCAAGGGCCTAATCTCTGCACCGCATCTTTAAAGCCTCTGAATACTTGCCTGTAATAAATTGTAATTGTAATAAAATCCAAGCAGTTATTGAATTTATTTATTTTTTTGTATGCGGTGA
Source organism: Gallinago undulata (assembly GCA_026546715.1). Taxonomy (NCBI): domain Eukaryota; kingdom Metazoa; phylum Chordata; class Aves; order Charadriiformes; family Scolopacidae; genus Gallinago; species Gallinago undulata. Next base: position 9,638,136 of record JAOTQQ010000041.1, on the reverse strand, counting down.
TGTGGGGTTTTGGTGTTTTTTTTTAGGAATTTCAGATTTTATCTAATCCCTACTTGACAGAAATGATACCTAACTTTCAGAGACCACTGACATTCTGCCATTAGGATCTGGCAAAAACCCATTTCTGACCATGTAGAATGAAGAGGTACAGAGAAGTTGTTTTAAATAACTGCTTCGACAAAAAGGAGGCTGGGTGAATATCAGATGCTAGCTGAAAAAGGGCAGGAATCTTCTCAAGAGGTCACTGTGACAAGCTGGAAATCTCCTCTAAAGAAAATAGTTTAAGAAACAAGATTGCCATTTTGAAATAGGGAAAGGATGATACCAGGGTTTTCTTTGAAACTCTGTGCTCTTTCAAAATTTATTTCAGTGCCTAACTGACAGTTTTTCAGAATATGTAAACTGAATCCCCTTTTGCTGAAAAATTAGTCCTTTTCTTTTTCCCATCCTCTGCAGACATGGAAAGAGATCATTTCCTTTCTCCCATTTGAAGATTGATGCCATGCTTTTTTCTTCCTCCTCTTCTCTAAAATTCATTCATTACATCTCTTCTCCCAGAACAATATTTAGACATATAATTATTCTTACTAGTCAGCACGTTATCTGTTAGACCAATGTGCAAAAACCAGAAGCAGCTATTCCAGCTGGGACTGAAACAGATACTGACAAATGAACGATTACTTCACCTTTTGGATTGCATCCTTTTCATTAGACATCCCACTAATGCATCTGCCTTTCCTACAACAGCATAATGCTGTTGACTCACGTTCAGTTTGTAAGCAAGAGCTATCTGATCTTTCTGTGCAGATCTGCTCTCTTGTCTGCTCTCCTCTGGTCTCTATTTGGACAACTGGGTTCTGCTGTCCAAGCGTGTAATCTCCTGTCTGTCTCTATTGAATTGCCTCCTTTTTTTCATACCATTCCTCTGTTTCTCAAGACAAATTGCTAACCCCGCAGCTCCTTTATCATCCATGCTATTAATATATATATTCAAACATAATATTCAGTGTACAGTCTTCTAGTCAGTTTTGAACCCAACCAGTCTGAGCTCTGCTTTGCTTGCAAAGGCTTTGCACAGCACCTGAGATTTCTTCTGTTCACGTCCCACACCTCAAGTACTAATTTTTCCAAAATGGGGCATGTGACAGGGAACTGATGCCTGGGTTACGCATTCAGCAACACATGGCTCTTGCAAGAACATACAGACCAGTAAATTTTTCAAAGTCTTCAGTCCTTCACATTTACACGGGTTTGCATCACTAAAACACCCTCCCTGGAACGCACTTCTTTATATGCTGTTGATTTTCAGCTGAATTATCTGTAACCATTTCCAGGGTGACTAATCCGTTCCCATGCTTGAAGACAGGTGTTCAACAGATCAATATTCATTTCCCCCCCCATGTTGGTTATGTTGATCTGTGAGGGCTACACAGATGATTTCTGATTTTTAGGTGGCTCTACTAGAGTAAGAAAAAAATATTCCTAGTTTCAGTCAGCCAATAGCTCCTGAAAAATCTATATACCAGAAGCCTCGCATCCTTGATGACGTGATTTTTTTTCTTCTATGCCCTGTGGGGCAATCCCGGCAAGCTTTTGAAGACTTCATACTGGCTGCTCTGAGGCCCCAAAGTACTGAATAGTAGAGTGACTTCCAACATTACTGGAGTGGTTTCCCATTTAAAATTTATGAGCTTTTTCAATTTATTATTTTAGCCACTAACTTTGCACTTTATCCTCTCCACGTGGGCTCTGAAGGCAAATATATGATTCTGCAGGTACTGCATTCATTCTTCTCCATTTTTCCAGTAATTTGCCTGTTCTCTGTGAGGTCCTGAAAATAATTACTAATGGACTCGAGATTATGCTAACCAGTTGTTTTTACAGATAGGAAAATGTTCATCACACTCAGATACTTTGAAAATATCTGACTTCTAACTACTTTCCAATCTATTCCTCTGCTGAAAGCAGAGGTCTTACCCTTCCATTACTGGCCATCAGATTGTATTAAGTCTTCTTCCAGGTCACAGATGATAGGACAAGGGGTAATGCCTTAAAGTTGTGCCAGGGGAGGTTCAGGTTAGATATTAGGAAATATTTCTTTACTGAAAGGGTTGTCAGGCATTGGAATGGGCTGCCCAGGGAGGTGGTTGAGGCACCATCCCTGGAAGTATTCAAGAGACAAATTGACATAGTGTTTGGGGATATGGATTAGTAGTGGATTGGTGTTGGTTTTGGGTGTGGTGGGGTGTGTGGTTGTGTGGGGTTTTTTGGTGTTTTTTTTTTTCTCCACTGGTGGGACTAGATGATCTTAAAAAGTCCCTTCCAACCTAGGTGGTTCTGTGATTCTGATAAAGACATATTAAAAAAGAAAAAGTATCCATTTTTTTAACACTTCAGCCTTAGAAGTGCCATCTCTTCTCTCTGCAGAGCACATCAATATTGTCGTTGACCCTTTCTGTACTTGTCACAAGTATGCGTTTCCATTTAGGCTTTGTTTAGGTGTCTCCTTGGTCCTTCAACAGCTACTTTCTGCATTCCTCTTCCTTGTAGGACTGGTCAACAACAGTTTTAACCAAATTTGTTTCTTGCTCCCACTCCTATCTTTCCTCTAGGCTGGCAGAGTTTGCGCCCTTCATACCATCTAAGGAAATATCACATCTCACCTTTTCTCTAACTTCAGATCTTCCCTAACAGGGCTTTGGATTTTTGCAGTTTGCCTCCCTGAAGTCCATTATTTTAATTTCATTGCTCTTTTTCCTTCCTTTACTAAGGATCATACCTCTCTAACTCCACTGTCATTCACATTCTCAGTAAATTCTGTCCAACTTCCCAGAATCAAATCTGGAAGAAAATCCCCTCCCGGTGCTTATATATTAGAGTTTTGAGAACTTGCTGGTTAACCACTGTATTGCAATTCCTTTCCCAATAGACACTGGAATAGTTAAAATCTCACATCCTCAGCAATTCCTGTGGTTTGACTGATTCTGTTAACTATTTAAAAAATTCTAATCATTTGATCTTTCTGGAAGGATGGGCAACAGTATAACCCGGGAACCCATTAATATTCTTTTTTTCATCTATAATTATTATGCATTATCTTTGTAACTTCCCAGTCTGAACCTAACTACATGGCTATGAATCTTCACTCTATACGGCACCGTGTTCTCTCCCAGTGCATTGAATATGCTTTCCAAGTTACACTCTTTTACTTTAAAATTCCATTCATTTGATGAACATCCTCCCAATCTCTACAACATTACTAAAAGTAGCAGCTACTTTTATTTATTCCTCATCCTTGTTGCTTTAGCTTACAATAAACCAGTCCAACATGGAGGAGTGTAAGTATAAAAATGTATAGGCATTTTTCACAAGTTCCCCGTTGGACCAGTAGATGATTTTGTTCCACACTCTGGCTCCAAAAGCTGATCTGTTACCCGTGGGGGAAGAAAAACCCTCTCAGGTGCAACACTCCTCTCCTATGACTCTCTGTGCACCAAAAGCAGCCTCGTACTCTAATAGCACTATATTTCCCAGAAATCCAAATTGGAACGTGAGGAATACTCATTTAAAGTATTTCTCATCTCAGAATAGCTGAGCCTGATAAATGCAAAGACTTTGTAGCTCTGTAACTGTGTAACAGGTATACTCAAATCCCAGGAATATGTTAATAGTTTTATGAGGGCCTTCATCCCTCATATGAGAAACACATTATCTCAACATGCAGTCAGTCTTCTAGGATTTCCTCCTTTTACTAACTCTGCATGTTGTAGTGATACCCAAGCACGGCTTGTCAGTTAAATTGTACAAAATTTGAATATGTCTTCCCAGCATATTGCTACTGCCATCCCATCTTTAGGCTCTAAAAACATGTGCTTTCTGGCTGCCTTCAAACACATCACTGGATCTATTCTGCTTGAAACAAGGGTGAAAATCTTCATTGCTTACTGCTTATACTAAAACAGACTCTTATCTGAACTTCTACCATGGCTTCCTCTTTTTACCTTGAAGACTCAAGAATTTGAAGCTTCTCATACTCAGCTTTTGTAAAGATCTGACTAGTTCTGCATGTGTTATGGAATGAGTACAAAGCTCCAGAGTACACTGGGGAAAGCAGTTTCTTCAGAACTGACAAAAGAGAAGTTCCATGAAATCAAAGCACCCTGATTTTGCTATGTTTTTATTCTTTCTTCTCATTCCTTTCACCTAATTTAATTGCTATATATTGTATCAAAATACACTATAAGTACTTAGTGACTGCTACCCATTTTGTGTTTGCACAGTAAGGAGATTTGGCCCAGTAGCTGTCTAATTAAACAATAATTCCACAGAACTGGTGCTTTACATTAAAAATCATGAGAAGCAGCTCTAGTGCAACAGAAAGGGCAGCGTGTGATTTCTTCCTTGTCTCTCATTTATGTTGTAATTTAATATTTATACTTGAAGCTAGCAAGACTATTAAATTAGAATCTTTCTGGATTGAAATAAGAGGACAGATTGTAATAAAAATGGCATAACAGAAGTTCTGTATTTTTCCCTGAAATATGAATAGTCATGTTTCATAAGAAAAAGTTGGCAATCTCAGTGTTTGTTAATAACAAGAAGGGTTAAAGCTTGTAATAGGAAAGACACTTACCAAAAACATGGAATCCTAAAGTACAGGTGTAAGTGGCCCATTCTATATCTCTGGTTGTTTCAACACTCACAACTTGTTTACAAGCTGAGGGGACCCCTACAAAAGAAAAAAACCAACCACATGACAACATTTTAATTTCTCAAATTGTATAGTTTTTTAATTGCACCAGATGAATTAAAACATATGGTTTATCTTGGCAGTTATATTGTCTCATTTAAATTTTAAATCCGTATTAGACTGCCTGAACTTTGCACAAAAGCACTAAATACAATTCTTACTCACAGTATAAGATTTCATAGTCGCCTGAATTAGACACAAGATACTGTGAATTAACAGACCAATCCAGATGAGTAATGAAGCTGGAATGACCCTACAAGGAGAAAAACATTGTATTAACTGCACTAACAATGTCTCTCAATGTGACAGCATTAACACAGTGCTACAAAACATACTTAAAGTTTTTAATATTGAATCTGGAGAAGAACAAGGTTACTTACTGAACATTTCCCAATTCTAGTGTATTTTCTTCCATTTTCACTTACACCATATATATAAATACAGTTGTCATGGGAACCTATTGCCAAGAAGTTTCCATCTGTAATCACAAAAGTGAACAGTAATTATTCCTGTAAGAATGAACTTAGGCTAATTTTGAAAAGTTAGTGTGTCACAGACAAGAGGAACTGTTCTTGAACACCCTGATCCTATAAAGTGAAAAAATAAACCCCTTGTTTTTCTTTTTCAGTTGCCTATTGATTCACATTTCAAGATCACAAACCAGGAAGTTTATAGAGCAAATATTACTGTTAAAAACACATGACATTTTTGGAAAGCAGCTACAGTCCATTTTGGGCTAACCTGGTTGCAACAACCTGCAGTTACGTCACACTTGTTTTTTTACTTCCCAGTGAAACAGTATTGAACGTGTGGGGGAGGGAGGGAGGTAAAAGAAAACTAGAGTTTAAGACACCACCCATTCAGTGTTGGCAACATTTCACAGTGTATTTATTTTTAACTTCAGTATGGCAAGTGGGAAATTATTTTAAAACAAACCAACCCCAAATTTAATAAAAAAAAATTCAACGCTTTTTTTTTTTTTAACAGTAATTAACACTCTCAAACCTGGTGAGTAACGCATTACAGACAGCTGTTCGTTTCCATCTGTGTGTACGGTGACCAAGTCTTTTGTTTCCGTGTCAAACACAAACCACCTGTTGTAAATACAGAAAGAGGCCAATAAATCATTCCATAAGGAATTTAAATCCACTGTAATCTTGACCAACTTTTCTTCTGTCAAAATAGCATAAGTTTTACTCCAAGAAAAGAAAAACAGCAACTGCTACTTGGTTTGGTTTATTTTTACTTCAACACAAGGATAGTTTCTTTCCCATGTTTTTTAACCAGAAAAAATGATCAGACATTAATCCTGGTAACAATCTTCAGATTTTACTGTTTCATTATATCACACATTAGAATAAAGTAGGCATTACATATAATGACCCTTCTCCTTCAACAACCCTCCTCCTATGCTATGCTGTTTAAATTGATAGCTACATTAAATCATAGAGCAAAGGAACGCATAAGCAAGCAGGACTTGTTCTCTTTTGATAGAAAGATTAGTTTTATTTATTATTTAATTTATTCATTAATTTTTATTACATTTGATTTTTTAAAATTAATTTTAATACAGAAATAGTTTCTGGAAATGTGTAGAAAAAAGATAAAATTTGCATTTTGATACTTGCACCAAATTATTAAAGACAAAGTAAAGATTTCTCTCAAAACTCCTCCTTTTGATTTACATTATTTAGTAAATAAAGTAAATCTAGTAACCAGAGTTAATCCTTTATTTAGGAATGATATACAACCTGAAATAATCATGGGTCATAACCTATAAGCATTCTGTATGTTCCCAGTTAAGTGGCACTGTTTTCAATACTAACAGCAAAGTCTGCCCTCAAGTGACATTAAAGGAGAGGATGAAGTTACAGCAAAGGCGTTCCTTTTTCTTAAGGCAGGTTAAACCCAGGGTCTGCCCATGACCCACCACACGACTGAGGGCTCAATCTGCCCTGTAAAATGGAGATACTTCTTTTCACCCTGGTTTTGTCTGCTTCGTTTGTGCCTTACACTCTTCAGGCAGAGCAAGTCTCTGAATATGCATTTTTACACTATGTCTAGCACCGTGGAACATTTGCCAATTTTTTATTAAAGCCTCTGGTTGTCAGTGCACTAGAAAAAATAAACTGCTTATTAAATTTTCCAACTAGCAACTTTTTTTTTTTCTATGTGATTCCCTCTATACTGCCCTAGAAGCCTCAGAGAAGACGTCTGCATGCAACTGCAAAGTTAACCCTTTATCTCAAACTCCTCCCTTAGCTACAATGGATACAAAGCTTTAACATTTAGGTCACTGGTGTGGTGACAGCCTCCCGCGCATGGTCTCACTGCTGACCTGGACTTCCTCCCCTCTCCAAATCCATCTCCTCCCACTGCTCTTAGATTGCTGCTCTCCCAGGGCTGAGACCAGCTCTAAGCGCTGTGTCCATGCAACACTCAGCAAACACAGGGTACTGGCCCCAGACGAGGGTTTCTGGAAAAAGGATGTAGTGTCTGTTGGTGCCCAAGCTGTAGCTCTGTGCATCTTACCTTCCAGTCAGCGTCCCCACTGCAACGACAGATGCCGAAGGATGAAAACCTGAAGACTGCGCTGGGTCCTAAAATGTTTCAAAAGGAAACACAGTTTTTTTACCAGTCCAGGTTATAACGGTAACACAGTTCAACTATCTGCCTCATGAATAGAGCAACTCTCTCTCATTGGTCCTCTATGGTGTTTGTTTTGGTTTTTTTAAATAGAAACTTGAGGGGGAAAAGTGCATTTTTAACTGATTGAAATATTACCCAACAGACTTTTTCCCCCTCTCTACAAGGCCACTGTTTTCTTCACTACCTAAAAATAACGTGGCGAGTGATTTCGTAACAATAACATTGGCAAAGGCAGGTCCTCAGCAAATCACAAACAAGTAAGAGATAAAAATAACTTATTAAATTAGATGTGACCTAAGAATTAAGTATCAAAGCTGCAGTTTACCCACTGTCTAAAGGACAAGCAATACCTTTTTCAACAAAAAGTAGGTATCACTTTGCATGGAGAGGTAAAGCCAAACTTCTACATGCACCAACACCTCTTCCAGCATCTGCCAGGTGCAGCTTAGTGGGAGATTAAGGGCATAAAGTGGGTTTCTAATTTTGATATGCAATTTTAAAACATTTTACTTTGTATATTGTATTATTACGGAGATGGGTAGAATTCCAGTGTTTTTCTTGCAATTTAAACATATGCTTAAAAAAACATGGTAAGCATTTTTTTTCTAATACTTGTTCATACAAAGAATAAGCTCCAGAACTCTTCAGGTCATAGAAGGAAGTCTCAAAATAAATAGCTTATTTTTTCTGAAACCTGCCAAAAATAATTTTAAAATGTAAGCAAATATAAATCTAGTAACATCTCACAGAAATGCTTATGTCCTTGATTTTCTATATTCTAAAATAGTAACATGTTGTAGCCACCTGTAAATCTGTTTGTATCAATTTGTAATCACTTGCCCTAGAGCTGTGTATAAGGGTTATACTCATTAATTTTAAACAAGTGATTAATTTAAAAGACATTACTAACTCTAAAGAAATTTGAGAGAACTGTTGAGATGCAGGATTTCTATATACAGGTTCTAATTCACTAAAGTAGTCCAGAAAGGAAAACTTGCTGATTTTATAAAGTATAATTTCATAGTAAATGCCAAAACATTCTCCTGGATAAACCAGAAGTTCAAACAGTGAATTCAATCTGAGTAGCAACTTGTACTTATAACTAAATTAAAAAGCTTTTACATAGATCTCTATGATAAACAGATTAACATGAAATCATTTATTTAGATAATCAGTTACTGATTTATGAAACAGTCTCAGACATTTGAAGTGGTAAATAAGGAGATTATTGTCAAGATTGATAAAAGAAATCTTGGCTTAATGAAGTGGTGTGTGCTTAGAGAGGAAAAAAATAAACAAGTCTTGTTTAATGGTCTTTCTGCTCTTGCCATTGACATTTTCTAAAGAAACCAGGTAAAGAAAGCAGTTTTTTAAACATTTCAATAGCAACAGTTTCTTAGAGTGTCTTATAATTGAAAAAACACAGCTAAATATTACTTGAAATTCACTGCAAGTCATAATCAGCTACATTCCAGTTCTTTTTTTCAGAGGACTAAAAGAACAAAACAGTGGAAATTACGTTCTTTGTTGAGTTGATGATTTCTTAAGTAACCTTATTTCTGAGATAGCAGTTTATCCAATTAATAGATTTGTTCCTATTCTCCATATTGTACTTATCTCCACTAATGACGTTTCACTATCAACCCAAACTTCTAAATGCTCTCTTCTTTAGACTCCAAGAGAGCAAAGTGCCAAATTTTGCACTTCTCTTCATGACTATAGGCCATCCTCAGTGTATCATTCCTGTAATGAGAAATATATCAGAAGGACTAGCTTCTTATTCTCGCAGCGTTTTGGGAAGTGTACATGTGTATATAAAACCATACACCTTTGCACTGAGCAAAAGCTCCCATTAGTTCCTGCAATTGAATTACATGATGATCAGAATGTAGGAAAATGCAATTATTTACTTGCTTCTCAGGCCAAACCCTTAGTATTATTGACTTCCATTTTTTTTAGATCAAAAGAACGACTGTTATTTTCCTGTCTTTTAATTTCTTATTCTAGAAGCCAATCTGTCTTTATAACCGAAGCACTGAGCTGTGAAAATACGGTTCCACCTCTGGGGCAGTGGAACTGTGGATTTCGTCCCTCCAATTAATTTAGAGGTCAACAAAAATATGGCCCTTAGAACATATGCCCTTGGTTAGACAGAATAAATTCCCATTTCCACATTCACCAGCCAGGGATGATTTAACAAGCGCATGCAACTGGAGAGGGATAAATGCTATTCTCTTAAGATTGCTTCAGCCTGAGTGCCATTCCTGCAGTGTGCAGTAAGTGTTCCCAATACCAGCTCTATCTAACTTGAAGCATTATGTAAGCCTGAAAATGAACACTCTTTTTATGAAAAAAATGTCGCATAATTAAGATTTTCAAAACTTCATGTAAACTATTAAAGTATTGCTTATTGCATCACACAGAAAGCCCTTTAGTCAGCACCATGGGGGTCATCTGTAAGTTACTGGCTACGGTTCGATTTGCAAACCTGTGTATTGGATATATATCTACCCTAGGGGCTGGTTTCTTTCTCCTGAAGTCATTTTTTACTTTTTCCACTGTACAAAGTGCAGATAAGAAAGACTGAGAAGTAACTTGTTTACTGTGATCAGTGCTTGTATCTCAAAAAATTCATGTTCTTACATCTATTTAAAAAATGTAAAGAGAGAGAAGACTGTTTGAAAAAAATGTGATAGTGGCATTTCAAAATAGAGATATAAAAGCATCTTCACTATCCCTAGGAGATAAGCCACTGTCTTTTTATGGGTAAATATTTATAAATGTGATCAGGTGTCATAAAACATATGCTAAAAACTCACTTCCTCGTGATGTCACAAGTTCACGTCACCACAAAGCCATTAGGTTTCTGCAGATGCACAACTGAGCATCTAAGTCCTAAACACCAAGTTTCATACTAGAGACAGGAAGTGAAATTCTAAAAACAAATGTGTTTGTTTGTGAACAGGATGTATAAAAACACTAATAAATCATAGAACATAAATTAAGAAGGCCAAAAAATGTGACAAAAATGTATTTTTCTTCTGAATTCTGACTACCGTGCTTAAGATAGTGGTAGTGCTAGTAGTAATCCAGATCAGAACTACTTTTAAATTATAAATTCCTAGTAAAAAAATATAGATATCATCAGCATTGTACACCTCTCTATGATACAGCATATAGATCCATATAACCTAGGGTTTTAAATTCTTGGTTTTAAGGGGTTTACATCCATTTTCTGGAAGACAAATTTTACAACTCTCACATTGTTTTTCCTCAAGTTAATACTTTAAGGAATTTCTAATCAATAATCATATGAAAAGCCCAAATTACTTGAGAAGTTCTATGAGGGGAGTAGAATTGTGTTTAATAAATTTATACCTCTATAATCTTGTTCCAGATGGGACGATGAGTTGTAGCATCCCAGAGGGTAATGTGTTTGTCATGTCCACAAGTGAAGAACTGAGGTTTAGAGGAATGGACTGCAAGTCCCCAAAGCTCATCAGTGTGACCCTACACAAGCAGAAACGTTTGGTAACAAGGACAGTACCATCAAAACTGAATGTGTCTAAACAGGATTAAAATGACCAAACTGTACAATAAAGCATTAGAAAAGCACATTTGCTTAGAAAGATGTATATTTATAATGTTATTTATTGCCAAAAGTACTTCAATAATAAATCAAATCCATATTTATGATGCTTAACTTTAAGCAATACCTTTACTGCTATTACATACATAGAAACATTCTTGTAAGGCAGCAGCTTACCTGGGTAATTGGGAAAAAATCTCCTGATAGTGTGCCCTGTAGGACGAAGTTTCTAGTGGTTCCTATTAATACAACGTCCCCTTTTCCCTCTGCTACTGTTCTTATTGGACCAAACTGCTCTGGAATCTGTGGTCATAACAGACAAACAGATAACTCAGACAATTTATCAAGCACAGCTATTTTTAAAGACACATGGCCTAGCAAATGCATTTTAATAAATGTTGCACAGAGAAGAAATGAAATGGATGAATATATATGCCTGACTTTCAAAAGTTTATAACTACTTGCATTAGCTCAGTAACTGTCTTTATAACACTCCAAGAAAAGACATCCTTATCTACAGAACATTCTGTTTGTACAGATAAAACAAGTATTTCAACAAACAGAAAAGGCTCCTTCTTGCTGTGTTAACTCAATCATAATTTAATTGCAGCTGTAATATCAGACTAAGCATTTCTACTCAGAGATATTGTCAGGCTTTGTATCACCAGTACTTTCTTGCAAGGAATGTTGCTTTAATTGCAGCCTAGGTTCTGAAAGAGCCAGTGCAAATCTCCTATATAAAGTTCAAGGGAAGATGTAAAACTTAAAATAACAAGGAATACCATGGTATGAATAAATAAAAGAGAAAGAAGGGTGTCATGGTTAGAAACAACACAAGCATGTACCTTGTACTGTGGTAAAAAAATCTTTCAAGTTCCTACATAGCAACTGAAATAATTTTCAGAAATTCTTTATTAAAAAAAAACAACACCCCCCCCCCAAAACCCCAAACCCAACACTAATAAAAAAAATAATGAAAAAAATCTACGTACTAAAACCCCCCAAGCCCCCTTACATTATTTTGGAAAAGAGGAAAGCATAGTAACATTTTAATAGTATAATACTCTGAAGTGAAAAATTATCTCACATTATTAATTGCAAAGAAAGGAAGAAATAAAATTTAAAATTGTGAATATAAGATTTGTTTTCCAATTATGATCTTAATAAGGGTATATTATGTTAATTAATAGGCTATCACAGGAATGACTTGATCACTCAGATGATGTTATATTTTACCATTGATTTGCTTTCCCACAGAATACACATCCATAAGAAAAAAATTGATTTAAAATGCTCTGTTCAGAAGACAGCTAAAATTTCATTTTGAATAGCAAAGTAATTTCAAGTGAGGCGATATTACCTCAGTTTTGTGAAGTTTTTGGTAATTTCCACTCCAAGATATCAGCTTTCGGTCTTTTCCTCCTCCTGATACTAGTGTGCCATCTCGCAGCATACACAGCGCAAATATTCCTCCTTCATGTGCCCCCTGAACTGCGTGGCTTATTCTGTTGGTACCTAGACAGAAGGAGAAAAAGATATTACTAGCAAAATACTCTGCTTCCCCCCCCCTTTTTTTTTTCTCCATTTCTCTACTACATGTTGAAGATTGTATTTAAACAGTGATAATGATGGATATAGCAAAAATGCTCAGACCCACAGAAGAGACTGATTTAGTACATCTTAAGAACATATTCATCTCAAAAATGAAAAGTATACATGCTAGTATACAGTCTAGTTCAAAGATGAAATAAAATAGGTTTGTTTAAACCTTTCCTGGGGCTTTAAGCTCAACCCTTTGATATCACATTTGTCCTGCAGTAGCACTCTGCACCTTATCAACCAAAAACCCATGACCCAGTCACTTGTGATCATCCAGACACCTTGCACCAAAACCTAAGCTAGAGGTCTCTGCACATCTGGCAGAAGGTGCTAAATCATTCTTGGAAAGAGCCTGTACTCCTTTATTGATGAACTTGGCTTGTTAGAAGTACCTTCTAACCAACTACATTGGATCAAATATCTCTAATTTGATGAGCCATTACTACTATGAAGTATAAAGAAATGATTACTAGGGATTCTATTACTGAAACGTGCACCTTGTGCTAAAGTTAACCAAGCTTTGATGCAAGTGAGGTGCTGATGCAAGTGGGGAAGAAACAACTGCTTTTTCCTTTATAAATTCCATGTGCTTCTACCCACATCTATGTGGGTGTGTATATATGTCCATATATATTATGTGGATATAATGTGTCAGTTACAAGTGATTTCTGCTAAGAGAAGTTTTTGTTAAGGGTGCTCCAAACTGGTGGAAGCAGCCCTCGCTTGAACATAGAGCTCTGAGTCAAAAGTAGTAAAGACAAAGAAAGTACGCTGTACTATGATAGAAAAAGAAGAACAACACTTTTCTCCATCACAAAAGAACCAGCAGAGGTGAGGAGACCTTGCAGAAGACAAAGAATTCCCTTTTGCTCCTGGGAGAAAGGACAGAAGAGGCTGCTTGCAGTCAAGGCAGAAATTAGTCTACTGGTATGAAGGCAAACCAGCCCCGGAGCACCGCACTGACCCTGCTGTGCCAGCAGCTGCCACTGTCTCCCTTCTCAGTTGGCAGTCCCAAACAACAACCAAGGACAGAGAGGAGATGGGACTATGCAATTTCTAAACTGTGTTTGGAAGGAAACGTGTATAAGAGTCTTCCTTTAAACTATCATAGGAAAAAGAAAAGGGAAATAAGAGAGGAGCTGAGTTACAAATACTATACCCGCCCCTTTCCTCAACAGTAGTGTACTGGTCAAAAGCACGAGGAGATAACTGGCTGATAGTCCTTGAATTTAAAAAGCCCTACAGAATCAGCTCAGTGAGGCTCAACTGTGTAACTGTTTCACCATGTTGTTTCATGGATCTTATATCCTTTGAATATCTTGGGAGAAGGCACTGAGTAAATAAGCAGCACCCATCATCCATATCGCTTCTTCCTTTACGAATAAGGCCTCCTTTAGGGGATTCTCCTTATTCCTATGCATGGAATCTCACACACTATGTAAAGGCTTAGGATGTTGCTGCTGTTTGCCTTCTGGCAGGCATTGTCTCCTGCTGCCTCCCCCCTTCTCCTTCTCCCCCCC
>JAOTQQ010000041.1:9574892-9623929 GCA_026546715.1 Gallinago undulata | reverse complement strand
GCTTTTTGCCTTCTGGCAGGCATTGTCTCCTGCGGCCTCCCCCCTTCTCCTTCTCCCCCCCCCCCCCCGAAAAAAAAGAAGTCTTTTCTTGCTAGAAAATGCTTTTTAAGAAGTTTGTCCTATCCATCTGTTCTTTTGAAATAAAGCTGAGGAATTCAATTAGATCTGCATATATTTTAGCCTGACTTCCTAGAAAAACAAATAAAGCTATTTGCTGTATTTTTAAAAGTGTATGTCAATAGGCATAATTTTTGCAGAGCCACAGTATAGTAGACTGTAGACTGGAGATCATCGATTACATTTATAGTGTTTTTTCCTGTCATATTATTAAGGAAAAGAACTTTTCCTGCCATTCCTTCCATCAGTAAAAGCCATATGTGCTGGCATAGCTCTATGATCAAACATTTCACTGTAAGGGAACACATTTTATAGAACTTTGTGCTCTAACAGCCAGGTATATGTTCTTTAGATGCTCGTAGAGGATAAACTGGACATAATCTGCTGGATTGGTTTCGGCAGAGAACTCAAGAAAAAAAAAAATTATTCTTCTTAAAATGAGGCTACACTCATGTAAAAAAATCAGATTTTTTAATATTAAAAATTCACTATTAATTTCAATCTTGTCTTACCTTTCCCCCAAACCAAAATGTTTCCACTTGAGTCTCCCGTAATAGTATCACCATTTCCAGAAAAGGTCACACACAGGACAAACTTTGGCTTCTCTTGTTTCTGCGTGGTTACAAAAAATATACACTCACAGCAACACACAACCCATTCACTTTAACCGTATGCATCTGAGCAATTTAGTTTACTCTTATACAGTTCCACTGCTGTTTAAATGTCGACACAGGAGTTAAACACATTCCTACAGTCTAAACAGTTAATCTGCACAAGGGCAAAAGATGCATCAACTGAGGCTGGTGGCCTAATCCTGCACCCTTTAATTACAAGTTGCGGACAGAGCGAGTGGGAAGGTCTGCCAGCTTTTAGCCTAAGACCAAAAATGCTCTGAGATAAACCCAATCCCCCAACTCCCGCATAATTCCAAAGGCTTTAAGTATTTAGAAATGGCTACAGATGCACACAGGCTTTATTGCTGCAATTTTTAACTCCAAAGTTTCTAGGAGAAAAGTATTACTAGAGAGTCTGGCTGCAAAGTAAGAACTGAGGAATCATCTCTTGAAAGTATCCTAAGGTTCAATAGCGGAAACGTTGCTTTGAAACCCTGCATTTAAAATACAACAACAAAATAGTGAAATATATAAGGGGACAAAAAAATTCACTAGGTTCCCTAGGTATAGCTTCCAATGACATTATTACAATGTTTGATGACTACCAGTGTGTATGGCCTTTTTGTCCCTCAAACTACGAATGTTCTCAACGAGGGCCACCATGCTTTTCCACCTGCAACAACCATTGAGAATAACAGAGGCAGAAATCTGCCCGGGTAGCTCGGAAGTTAAAAATGAATGAAAAACACAATGTAACAGAATTTAAATGGCAACTGCACTACAAAACTACATTGTGGAAGTTTTACCCATGGAAAAGTTCTCTGTGTCACATCATGAACGTTACCTGAGTTTCTGCAAAATTTCAAGTTTAATAACAATCAGTTGTTTTGATTTACTCAAACCTTATTAACCCTTACTTCTGTATGACTGTACCTTTAATATAAATATAAAATTAAGGAAATATTTTCTTTTACCTCAAATAATCCTTGCTTTTTAATAAGGGAATTCCCTTCCAGTGTCCAAAAAGAAAGGTGTGATTTTCCACAAGTAACTATTATATTTGTATCAGTAGGGTGAAAATCTGCAGCAAATACAGCCTCATTAGAGCACTTGGAAGGAAAAAAGAAAAACATTGTATCAAAATTTAAAATTCAAAGAAAACAAAACAATATGAAATGGTTCTCTAGTTAGACAAACTGATCAACTCCTTACATAAGCAAAATTCTGAGCTATTCATTTAGTAACATAGTCTGGAATACTTTGGTAGAATAGTTCAAAGTCAAAAGGTTTTATGTTTTTATAAGTTAGTATCAAAAGTTATCCTCCTAAACCATGTCAGATAATGAGAAGTTCTACACAAAAGATTAGCTTAAGACATTTCTTTTCTGTACATGTTTCTAGCATTGCTGCCTAGACTTTTCTAAACAATTCCAGAATAACAACAATAGCAAAAATTAAAAAAAAAGCTATTGAAATAATCTCAACAGAGAGAAAACATTCTCTCTGTGAAAGTGTTAAAAAGGCACAAGTTATAGGTAAATACACTTTCCCTAAATAGGGAAAGACGTTTTATGACAAGAAATCCAGATTTACACACAAGCAAGTCGGACAAAATATCTTATTGCCACACCTTGACATCTGCCAGCTTTTCCTCTTTCTGCCAGTCCCACACAGAAAGCACGTGGTCATTCGAGTCATCCACGGAGCAGAGGCTACTTCCTCCATTCTGAGGCAAATCATGAAAAATATTAATGCATCCCACAACCAATATTAGAAAAATATAAACACACTTCAAAATAATTAAATACTTTTGTGTAGATGAAAGTGGGATATTTACACTTTAACTGTTGGATTTTTATTTATCCCATCAATCTCACGAAATACAATAATTCATAGAATCACTAAAAAATAGAGCTAAAGAGGGATCTAGAGGAGGAAGTCTTGCAAACTGTCAGGAATTAGGCAGGTACCTCTCTTTAAATATTCAGCGACTGAAATTCCCAAGGCAAACTACACATCATTATCTACCAAGAAAGCTTTTCCCGCTAATTATACTGAGTTTGTTTATTTACAATTTAAGACAATTATTTCTTGTCAGATCTGCTACGGACACAGAGAAAAATTTTACTCTTCATATAGGCATAATGGATCCAAATCAGGGAACATAGTAAGAAATTAGAAAACAATTTATTCCTTACAGGTGTCTTTTTTATAGTTATGTCTTCTATCAGTCTTTCTAATCTTAATGACCCTAACTCCTTTAGTCTTTCTTCATGCATCTTATTTCCTAGACCTCCAGTCAGTACCCATTATTTCTGATGTGTGAATCCAAAGCCTGGATGAGGAGTTCCAACTGAGACTCCAACTGAGCTGAGGGGAGATGACTGACATCTGCCTGACTAGTGATAGTCACTGCAGTACAACCATAAGGTCTTTTTCCAAACAGGAGCTACCTGGAAGGTAGCTTTTGGACCATTTTTTCCAATCTTCAGTGTTCATTCCTAGCCATGTGTCTACAGTGGAATAAACCATCACATAATGCCTAATTGCTTCTCAACATTCAAATACGATTTTTGTATCCTGTTGCTTCTGGCATCAGCTGCATTATCTTTGACTGCAGATGAGATTGCTGGAACAGCTTGTGGTTCAACAAGCAGTTCTTTGGCACCAATGCTGACACAAACAGTCCTTCCACTGCCACCCAGAGCTCAGCCACTTTTTGCTGCCTTGTGATCTGAGCCGCCACAAATGTCTGGACTATCATAAAGTGAGCCTCTTTGGGGAATGGATCCAATTCGGGGAAAAAAAGGTCCAGGCAAACACTGTTTCATTTTGTGTACATATAAACCCCTAATACACATCTCAAGCAGAGCTACAAAAATAACTGCCAATGCAACTCAAGAGGTGGAACAGAGATGGGACTAAGTAGCCTGAAGAGAGTACTGTCTAAAATGAGGTAAGCAGTACTGCAATGGGATGGCAAGTGATGCTCAACACAGGCCAAACTACGACTGTGAAATCATAGCACAAAGCAAACATATTAAACACTTTCTTATGGCATCTGCCAATAGCAATCCTCTGTTACTGAAGACATATTTACTCCTCCAGTGAGATATGTACAGAGTATTTGCTTGCTATTTACTTTTGTTTATCTTTCAAAAGTGATCTTGACCTGTGGTGTCTTTCACCTTTGTATTCTTATCCAGCTCTCCCAATTCACTCTTCTCTTTCCTGCTTTCTATAAATTATTCTCACTAACAGATTTCAAATATTCATGAAAACTTTCACTGAAGTATGTTTTACTTGTGGAACACGCAGTTTAGTCCTCTCCTCTTTAAAAATGCTGCTGAGACAACCAGACAGCACCACATACACTGCTTATGGATTCTGTTCTGCATGCAGGGTTTCAAAACTTGTGCGTGGCAGGTTACAAACACACCTTTATTTTGGACTTGAATGCTGTCTATGTCATCTTTTTTTTTATCTCTCTTATAGATCAAAGGATAGTTCAAAGGATGGTGCCAAGACGCCAGCAACAGGATTCTATTATTTATTTTTTTTTACAATCTTTTATCCAGATTGTTTGGTGGTTTCAAGTGAAAGATTTTGCTTCTCCTATAAGAACTCTCATTTTCTAAATCCAAAATCTGGGCCACTGTGAAATCTTTCTTTAGTTGTTCTTTGACACAGTATAGGAGGTTAAAAGCTGCTGTGAGAATAACTGTTTATCTAGGGAGAACCGCAATGGGATGATTAAAGAGAAGAAGTAAGGGTACTGAAATTTTGAGAACACAAGTACTTCTGCCATAAAGTATTTGTTCACTTGTACACTCCACTTGTACACTTGTCCATGAAGAAATGAATTACGTTTTATGGTATGCATAAGGTAGACCTCTGAGACTGCTGAGATACTGCTAACCTTAGCAATGACATAAACTGTTGTAAACAACTGGCTTACAAACTTTCCACTGCTAAAGAGGAAGAGGAAAGAAAGCTCAGAAGTTTGTTTTTCTCAAGGAAGCTAAATATCAAAGACTTCAAAGACCTTTTCAGCAGACATTCTCAATATGACTGCTCATTTACTTCACTTACAGACTTAGAAAAAGCAATGCAAGTCACAGCTCGGTCAAAAAACCCCATTCCGATGACATGCAGGGTATTCAGAGTTACAGAATCCCAGACTCGCACGTGTGGTGGCAATTGCTATAAAACAGACACAGAAAAAACAGCTGAAACAACGGTGGAAAAAAACATCCGGATTTTAAAAAATTAGAATACATCAAAAAAAATCCACAACATTTTATCACAATTTAAGGTACAAAAATTATCAGAACTCCTCTAGAGTCATCCATGTAAACACAGATACTCTACAAATGATTTGCTGATTAACATGCTTAGGACCAATATATTGGACTGACTATCCAGAGCACACACCACGTCAGGTCTCACTGATGTCTGTTAGTTCCCTGAAGTTAATTGGCACTGAGCAATTTTTTATTAAGTGAAAATTGTTGATGACCTTGCAACATGGGACTTACTGGAATCATCAGTTTAAACTGTAGCAACTGAGATAATTCTGGTCAATCTCAAACAGCAAGTGCAGCAAAAAGATTAAGAATGTCTAAATTGTAATTCATTTCAGTGTCACAAAAATGGCCATGGAAAAGAACCGTAGAACTTTAATCAGAACTAGATTGCTTTTGGTACATGAAATTCAAGATATATGTAATGCCCAAGATCCGTCCTTATGAAAGCTCAGTGGTTCCCCCTGGCTCCCCCTCTTATCTTTCACTTCTGCATCACAGACAGCCCCTCACAGGCTGAACCTGGTACAGACAGAAATGCTTCTGAAATCCACTAGAGGGCAACCCCAGGAAGTACTTGCTGATTAAATTTCATTTGAAAAATAGGAGTTGAACACTGTATCATCAGCATTTGCAGGAAAACAACACAGGTCATATTTCCCCCCACCCCCAAATGAAATGAACGTGTATTATTACAATATCAGGGGGAAAAAGCAGCAGACTTCAGTCTTTCTTGCCCATAAGTAGTGAAATTGCCTTTTAACATAAATTAAAATACATATTTAAAACAGAAATCAAGGCTACCCCAGTATTTCAGTTATATAAATGGCTTTATATAAGCTTAGTTATATACCACATTCCCCTCAAGCACAGACATCAAACCTTTAGATTTTATTTCACAAACACAATGGTAAGTAATTGTATTTATGATGTTATGAAAATAAATATCAGAGATTTCTCTAACACACAATAAAAATTAATAGTTATTCAACTAAGTTATCTTTACATATACTTTATATTAGATAACTTGGATTTTGTTTTTCTCATTTACTTAGAGTGGTTAGCACATCGATAATCTGTTTTTATCCTAAAATTCTTCTTTGATATCCACCAAAAATTTTGTGCTAGTCTGGCTGTGACATCAGCTACATACTCTGTTGAACAACTTTTTCTTCTTGTTTTTCCTGCCTCTGCTTGCACCCATTCTTTCTCACTTGACTTAGCTCTTTGGAGCAATGCTCATCTTCCTCTGCTCAAATAAATTCCTAGCCTACAGCTAAGATTTACAATAATACAGGTAATGATGGCAAGAGCAAGAATTTATTTTTTTTCATCAAATAACTCCAAGTCATTCTTAGTTGGTAGCTCTGGTCAGAAATGAAGTGGTATAATGTAAAAGTTAATGTCTGCTGCTTCTCCTCCTTTACCCTACATCTGCCCTCTCAAGTCTCCTTTGTAGCCTCATCCTTCCATGTCTCTTTTGGAGACCAGCTCCAACTTTACCTTCAGGTCAACCAGTCTGGGTCATTAATGGGAAACCACTAATTGATCTTGATAATGGAACTGGGTAACTTTGATATTGTGCAATAGGAGCTCTCAAAATAAGTTTTGTTTGTGTTCAGTCCTAAAATGTAAGGCAAATTTAACTGCATCATAGAAAGAATATAGCCTGTTATCTTCTGGATAGCACACTCTTGAGAAATACATCCAATGATATGTCAGCAAAAGGGTCACTCACTTTTCCATCCTTGGATGTTCCTGCAACTTGACCTGTTGCTATAGTGATCCTATCGGGATGGACAGCCAGGCTAAAGAAAAGAAAGAGAGGCCAAACTTAAAGCCATTTATTATCTACTTCATCAAACTTTTATGTAAGCCTGAAATAAATAGCCTTACTTTAGTCACATGAAATACACAACATATATGTAATCATTTTAAAAATATAAAACCAGAACCGATAAAACAATTTCTGTGCTCTTTATTAAAAAAAACTGTTCCCTTGTGAACAAGGCAGTAATTTTGCTTAAGCCCTAATACTACAAAGCACTATCAAACAAGCCTCAGTCTAACTTATGTTGGGATTCATCTCACCCAGATTTAAAGTGGTTGCAGTGTATAAGGAGTCTACAATTTGCACTAGTTATCTAACTTCAGATACCTCTAATCAGAGGTTGTAGAGACCTGGTCAGTACAGTCAGTGCTGTCTAGTGATAATCCCCCAGAGCAAACGTGTGTGTATCCACTCCAGTACTGCTCTTCAGACTGTACTGACCAGATATTCAGCAACTCTTATAGAGAGACACCAACTTCTCACTAATATTTTTCAAAAGATTAACAAAGTCCTTTGGTAAGCAAAAACTAGGATACAGAAAATAGGAATTGAATGATGTGATTTCTAAAATTAAAACAGATTTTTGAAACCATAACGAACACTAACTAATGCCTCTAAGAAAAAGACAACCTAAACTTTGACTTTGTATTAAATCCTGGAGTACAATATACTTTTGCTTTAAATCCTCTCTCTCAACTCTTTTTTCACTGCAGCCACTTTGCATACAGTTCTAGAGGCAAAGTGCCCTGCAAAAAAAGAAAAAATAAAACAAAACAAAAAACTATGGCAATAATTCATCCAGCTTTACAACACAGAAAGATACCCTCTTTTCTAAGAAACTTGAAAACATTGAAATATCTAGTTAGACCATTTGAAAGAAAGAAATGAGATGGAACAGGTTCAAGTTAAAAATCTCCTCGTAAAACAACTAGGTTATACAAATAACTCAATTTTATGAAACATGCTCACAATGGAACTAGATTTGGTTACCGGGTCTATTTTGGTCTTTCAGGGCCAACAGGTGTTTCATTAACACTTGATCTAAAGAAGGGATGTCAAACTCATTCCACACATTAGGGCCCATCAGATAATCTGGGTGCTCTTTTTCAGCTACGTTCAGCAAGCAGACAGATACTTTCAAAATAAACCACATGTTTATTTAGATTTCAATTTAATGATACTGAGACTTTCCGATACCTAGTATCCTCTAAGCTTGAACACAGCTAAATCACTCTGAAGCCCGAGCTGGCAGGCCTGCACAGCAGCAGATAAACCAGGCTGCTCAGGGCTAGTACAGAGAATACCTGCCACGATGTAGACGTGCCTGAAGACTACCAGAAAGACCACAGATCAGATTAAAACTGTTTTGTTGGTTAAATTGAGCCTACAGGATCTGCATCTGGCACCTAGACACATATGAAGATGAGTAATTCAATCCTACTTAAAAAGGGGAAGGAGAAGAGCCTAGAGAAGTAGATAATTTTTAATCATCCTAAAAACACAATAAGAAAAATGAGTAGATCTATAGATTGTCAGATTTCTATTTTCTGTATTCTCAATGTTAAAAGTATACTAATTATGTAAAATAAGCTTTCTCAAGTAAATCCAAGGAGCAAATGCTAGCAACTTAGAGAAACAAGCAGTAACTTGGAGGACATCAACAGAGCAACTTCATGTAGACACATCCAAATGACGTAACACAGCATAGCCCTCAAGGCAAGTTTGACAAGCAAGCTCAGGCTCTGTTAGGAACATATTTGGATATCTTCAGGTCTGTGCCATCATATGCTTAAAGCAATTGCATCGTGTGCTGACTAGATAAAGCTGTAACAGACTTCTAACATCCTTAACAGGACTACTGTCAGACCTTTATAAGGACCCAACTTATTCACAACTTAGAATTTAATTCACTTCACTTTTCAAAACTATATTAAAAGAACAAAGCATCACCACCCATACACTGCTTTATGATGAAAAAAGAAAGATTCGGTGACTTACCACTTCACATCATCATTATGACCAGTGTAATGCCTCTGAAGTTGCTCTTCAACATTGAATAACACAACTACAGATGCGATGAAATATACCGTTTCACCCGTTGGAAGAAGATAGAGATTACTGCGACAGTCCCGACCCCTGTATCCATAGCTAGCACATTGGTCAAGCTGCAATAACATTATCTACCAATTAAGAACATTACAAATAAGGAAAAACAAAATAGATGATTTTCTGCCTCTGAATTTCCTGAAGTTGGCATCTCTTGGCTTGAGCACAGCTTTATCATTTGACAGCCTTCAGAACTCCCTCCCTTACTACAGTAAAAAGCTAAATGGTTTCACAGACTTTGAGTTACTGAAACATCCTACAGAAAATAAATGATAAAGATGATAGGCATTTGTAGGTTGAACTATCCTTTTAGTATCCTCTTGAATTTGCTAAACACCAGAAGAAGGCAATTTTAATTTTTTCCCAAGTGTATTTACTATTTACACTGCTTGACTAATTAAAATAAAAATTTAGACTTGATGGAAAGGCTAATAAGTCATTCAGTACATCTCCCTGCATTACATTAGGATTGACTGCATTACCCCATGTGCAGGTTGATTGATTTCATTATTCTGGGCATGACCAGCCAGATGGATATGAGACTGTAAAAGGGTTACGTCATCCATTCCAATTTATTTTTGTAGTATTTCAAAGGCAGTGGCCCAGATTCTGATGCTAGTCATATCAACACTAATCTAAAATTAATACAATGAAATAACTGGAATTAATCCAGAAATAATCTCATTTAGACTGCATGTTAATTCAGCCAAATTATGTAGCTTTATTCTTCTGAAGAGTCATTAGGGACTACAACTTTTTTGGCTTTCCTTTTTTACGGGAACAGAGAGAAACAGCATTAGCAGAATCCTGGCAAAACAGAAGTGCATTCTAATTCAGTCAATATGGAGAAACAGGCTGTAATAAATACACAGAGAGGTACAGAACCCCCAATGATATGATATCGAATAGATACCTGTGCACTATTCTCCATAGTCACTGATAACCCAGTCAAACTAAAATACTCATATTAACAGTATCCAAGAAGTAGGGACTATAGTTATTTTACTTTTAAAGTAGGAATTTAAATAATAGCTTGATGATTATTTTTTTTAGCATAAATGCAAGAGAAATAGTGCTGCAGAGCAAAGCATCAAAATGGGCATTTGAAAATACAGCTTTTGGACACCCAAATTGAAATATTTTGCCCAAAGTTCCTTCAAGTTTGAGATATTTAAATTTGAAGACATGAAAACAACCAATACCCTCAAATTTCAAAGCATTTACTATCAATTTTAAACCTGTCTGGAAAGGTCACAGATACTACTCTAGATTGCAGGACAGTGTTTTATATGTTTAAATTTCTTTTAATTTGTAACGCCAGACAACTGAGGCCAACATAAAATTTTCCCAGTTCAACAATATACAGTCAAGTTTATCATGAACTAGTAGTTGAATTTAGCATAAGGAATTGAACTTTTAAAAAAAGATAAATAAAAACATTATACAGACATTTGTAAGGAATAAATCTCTGTGCATAAAAATAGCTATTAAATGGGAAAGATTTAATTCTTTAGGGAAAACCTCCTTTCTTTACAATTCTTCCTGCGAGGAAGAATGCTGTATTCAACCCTTTGCATGATTGCTGTTGTCAAACACTCAGTTTCTTTCTATCAGCCTTTTTTCTCATATGTAAACTCCTGGGGTTGACCTCTCCTTCTCCTCACGGTTTCCCACACTCGGATTCTGTGGCTTCAACTTGGATTTGGTGAGCAGGCACTTCAGGGAATGTTATCTTGACCTTTTCTTTTCATTTGGGCTGCAGCTTTTGTTTCAAACCTCCTGCTTGCCAAAGGAGCTGGTCTCAAATGGATCTGTGCAGACCACTGCTCCCGCCCTGTGTCCCCAGTCGGAGGTTTTTTACCAGGTTTTACCACCTCTGCTCCAGCCCTCCCTCACGCTTCATCACTCAGCATTTCTGCTTCTTCACGTCTAAATAAATCTGATATAGTCTGAAACTTTTTCTGCTCACCCAGACAAGTGCTAACACAAATATAAAACCCCTTTATGGTTCAGGTACACCCTGAAATCTAAACGCATCAGGTTTGGTTTTTTTTCCTTTGTGTTTCTCATTATAGTCGACTTTGCCCTTTCCATTTGTCCATCCCACCTCCAATATCTTGTTTCTTTATCCCCCTCCTTACATTATGAAGCATGTCTGGCTGTACTCCCACAGCCAGGCTGATTTGTCCACTACAAAGATGTTTTCTCCTGCTCCAGTTCTGTTATCCTCCAAGCAAAGAGCTCAACTCCTCCAGCTTAACTGGAATGAATGCCTGCAATTTGGGTTGGGTTTCTGCTGTCTTTGTCTCTCTCCTTAAATTATTTTACGCTCCTGGCCCCAGCTTTTCTTCTCAGCATTATAATCTGTAAATTGGACTCTAGGTTTTTTTTGGGTCTGTGGGTGGGGTTTTTTTGTTTTGGTTTGGTTTTGGGTTGTTGGTAGTTTTGTTGTGGTTTTGGGGTTTGGGTTTTTTTTTGTTTTTTAAAGTCTTGTAAATACCTAGTCATTGGTGTGACTTTCCAGTACAGATACCGTGAGTGGGTTTAACTAGAAAGAAATTAAAATCTGAAAAACAAATTAGCACAGTATTTTTGGAAAAATATTTTTCCTCCTCAGTAACCACTTAAAGTTAGTTAGACCATTTTATTAATTCATACCTTTTCTATTCATAGACAACCTTTATATACAGGATTCTATTTGGTATACAGACACACACATATGAATATTCAAACTAAAAATAATACTCCATCTGGCAAATATTCAGTCATTTAAGGAAGCTTAAGTGAGAAACTAATGAGACTGAAATCATAACCTATTCTAATTATCATTCCATATAATAGTCAGAAATATTGAATTCAGCTTCCACCTACACACTGCTACTGACAATCAGATTTGTTTCATGGCTGGGTTTTTGTTGTTTCACCAAGAATCCTAACACTTTCTCCCGTATCATCCTTAGGCCACTTAAACAGGGAGCACCCTACAGGAGCAAAAAGACATCGTTCAGTTCTGTTGAGATATATGGTGAGAGCCTATACAACAATTAGATTGTAAAATGCTGCAAGCAATATTTATCACTCTAATCTCAGCTGCTCTGTTAATTTTGTGGATTTTTTTGTTTGGTTTTTTTTAACTCATCTTCAGTTATTTCTGTATGCATTATCTATGCAGTTCCAGCAGAGTAGGGTAGAACGCACAGGCTCAGCTGCAATAGGAATAATAAGAATGGTTACTAAATCTGTCATTAATCTCTTGTGAATACAATGGGACTTTTGGAAACTAACTGTGTGCATTCTGAAACCACATGCAGTTCTATTTATCAACTTTGAAAAAGACTATATGCAGCCTGTCTTCTATTTTATGAAGACAAAGCAACTTCCTATTTGCACAGTTTGGGACCCCAAAAAAAGTCGTCTTCTTAAAATAGAAAACCTTATGAAGACTTCATCTGTCTAAAGATAGTGGATATTAGAAACAGACTCAGATCTTGTTGTGCTTATATTTTATCTTGAATCATCTATTACATATACTAGTATTATATAAAAATGAAATGTCATTTCTCTTTTCAATAAAAAATATATTTTCTCATTGTATTTAAAAATGAAACATGAAAATTTCTGTAAGTAATAAAACACTGATCTCTTTTAAGTTAGAATTCGGTAACTATGTCCACTCATAGAAATCAGTGGAAAATTCTGGTTGTTCACTATTTATGGTGTTTAAACACAGTTTAAAATCTAAGTTTAAACTTTATTTTATATACAGTACCTTATGAATTTTATTGCTAAGCACCTATCAGTTGCAAAGTGCTATTCAATTCAGGTATTATTCAAGTACTGAAGTTGATTATATATATATATAAAAATCCATAATTATATCTATTGTTCTCTAAAGGACAATGGTGCACATTTTATAAAACACAGGTTAAAATGATAAACAACTTCTGAAAATCTGCAAAAAAAAAAAAACCCTGAGCTTGTTTTTTTGCACATTGTAATTAATAATCACAGCTCACTACATTCTTACAATATGCGTAGTTTAATCTTTAGCTAATTAGAAGGCTTCAGACTTAACCTTCCGGCAATATTTAAGCAAAATCTTTCTTAAGCTGCCACCCTGCACTTCAGAAGGTGCAGAACAGCAGCCTCGAGAAATTAACGTCTATATCAATGGAATGTCGCTTCACTAATGAAATGAACCCTATTAACAAGGATCTTAATTTTGCTATACTTTAGCTCAAAAAATTATTTAGAAGAAATCATTAAGAAATGATTGCTTTCCCATAGTCCTTTAGAACAGAAAGGATACACCCATTCCAGTTTAAGTCTTTTGGCTGGTAGTTCTACTTTTGCTTCCAAATTGTAAGATTCCACTTGCTCTTTGGGCATGTACATGGTAACAGGACGTCCACGAAGAAACATTTTTACATATCCTTCCTCTACAAAAGGTCAGAAACGTTTAGCGTTACAAAAAAAACCATTAGTGGAGAACTCCAGTGCTCCTCCATCCTTCCCCACTAAACAGTTTGGTGCATTACAATTACAGAATGACATGCAATTGCAAATTTAGAAATTAAGCAGCTTTTTTTTCCTAAATCATAATCACTATGCAGATTTTTGTTTCAAACATACAAAGTCCCTTTTTCCTCTAAATATTTTGAGCAGCAGAATTAGAACTAAACAATGTCATGAAGAACTATAAAACTGAAAGGAGTGAAATCGCAACATTTTTGGTGAAAATTAATGTTACAATATTATGGGTTTAATATTAAAATTAAAAGGGAAAACATCAAAGATTACAATTAATTCAGAAATGCCACTTAAAATTAATTTTATTTTTTAATCAATATTTACAGTGGAGCATCAGCATCTAAGGTATTTTCCAACACTCAGTCGCATTCTTTGCATCTCAGTCTAAAGATATACTTTACACTTGATACAGTGTTAGAGATACATTCGAAATAAGGAACACAGGCAATTAGTATAAGGAATCATGCTGATGTACATGCAGAAAAAAAGATAAGTGCTTTAAGAATTACTAAACATTGAAAAAGGAATGACAACATTGACAGCACATTAAAAGAAAGGAAAATGACATACAAGAGAGACGCTACAAAAACTGAATTGGCTGACAGAAGTAGACATTTCTAGAAGAAAGTACTAAAATAAATGTGTTGAACGTGTAAGAAATACTTTTGGGGAAGAGAAGCAGGATTAATAACAGATCTGGAAGTACTGACTTGGGGACTTCATGGGGCTTATAAAACTAGGAGATCTGGGAAATGCCATGAAGGTCTGACTAGGACTTTTGGGAACTGGCAAGGCCAAAGTGGGTGTCCTGTGAACTTCTGGTGAAGTTTGTCCAGATTCAGAACGTGCTGGCTCTTGCTGCTCCATCGGCAGATCAAGGGGTTCAGCCTTGTTCTCATGCGAATCAAGCAGTTTTGGAGTCAGTGACATCTGTAGAGTTACTAGACAGAATAATCGTGGGCACAGAGGAAACGGAAGGGCAGAAGTAACAAAATCATGTAAATGAAAAAAAATACAACTTAGGACTATTTTATAATGTTAAAATTATGCTATGAATTGTTACGTATCATTACAACTACGCCTTTTTTTTTGTTTTAAATTTGAAAACTAACACTTTATTTAAATTGGAAATATGTACATCTAAAAATCCTGACTAAATGAATAAAAATTACTGGTTGAACAAATAAATATCATGGCTGTGCTGTATTACCTAGATATATGTGTATTTTGCCTTCAGACTAACTCATTTGGGAAGGAGATCTAACCGATCTGTCTCTACTAGTAAAGTTACAGCTAGGGCTCTCTAGCTTCATTTGCAGGATTTATACATATAATGAAAACAAAAGAAAACAGAATGCTAAAAAGAAACAATAATAATGGTGAAATAATGGTGACAGATGGTTGAAGCTTATGATGCCTGTTAAAGTGCTAAAATACTGGAATTGCTTTTAAAAACCTGCTCTGATATATCTGTATTGGAAAATATAAAGGGTAGAGCATTAAACAGCAGGGCATTCCAGCATTATTTGTATGCGCATGCAGCATCAATTTAATGAGCTTGAAGCACATGCCAATGCTACTGATACTGGTGCACTGGAAGTCAACAGATTTTCAGCAGTGACAACCACTGACTGTGCTTATCAAAGGCTGGGAATGAACAAAAGTTTAATTCATTGATCTGCTTTTCTCATCTGAAACTTTTGGGACTCATAAAATTTGCATTTAGCCATTTACAGTGGAAGTATTTGACCTAGTCAATCAAAATTCCTTTTTAGAGTAAATAGTGAGAAAGAGGTACTTTTGGACAAATTAATCCCATTGTGAAGCAGATGTCCAAGAAGCAGGTAGAGTAAACTATATCAAATATATTATGCCTAGTATATGAATTATGGCTTCAGAATGCCTCTCTCTACTAACTATAAAGAGGAACTTAGGATGACTAGGTCAGGCAGAGAAATACTTATTGGGTATTAATTTCTAACTTTGGTAATATTAATTCCATCTGTATTAATTTTTTGTTACTGATCCAAATGTATAAACTAAGTAAGCAATCTACATCCCTTTCTTTGTACTTTTATTAACTAAGTTTTTAAGACAGCAAAGTTCTAAATGTGAAGATATAGATGTAAAGACAGACAATGATCAAACTACAAAGACAGACCAATGGTGAAACTTTAAGACAAATGTATCTTTCACATCTGCAATTTTGTAAAGTTGAAATCATTGTTGAAAATCACTGCAAAAATTAACAGTTACTGAACTGAATTAAGAAGGCACGTGAATGCTAGTAGGATCTGCAAAGGAGACCACTACTGATTGCAGGCATAAACTTGTACAAAGAATACACAGAGGTAGAGACTCTCCAAAAGACTTTCTTTGTTTTGTGAAATTGTCGCAAAGCTGAAAGATGCTGATTAGTGGAAAAACCGTTAGGATTTAGCTATCTCTAAAAAGCGAAACAAATCTGTGATTCTACCACAGATATAAACATGCATCAGAAATGTGCATATTTACACAACAGTTTAGCTACCGCTTTAGAAAACAATATGGTATGTTTACCAAATATACCTCTGCTTTATGACATTGAGCAAAAAGCACTGAGAAATTAGTTGGAGGCCTAGGTCTGCTTATTCAACATTCAGAAAAATCTACAGCCTACTCAGTAAGAAAAAGCAAGGGGAAAACCAAGGCTTCTATAGTCATGTTAGGCTAACAGCGAAACAGCCAACAAAGGGGCAAATTCTATATGAATTTCAGCAGAAGTGCAAAACACCATTTCAAACACAGTGAACATCCACGTGTTGCCATATAGCTCTCTCAACATATTTTCTCTAATTCAAATTCTTCTGAAAAAGTCCAAAAGGATCTAAATTATAACCCGCTATTATCATTAAAGTGCACCTGAGGGTTATAATTCAGTAGACTATATAACAGATATCTAGATATAATATTTTTGTTTCATTCAAGAGAACTAGGAAAGTTTTAAGATTGCAAAATGCGTGCAAGTTAGAAAATAGCTGTTTGTACTTTGAGCTTCTACCCCACCAGTACCATTTTGCTTCGAGAGCTATGAGGTTTTGGAAGAGAAGCCTACCTTTGCAGTGTGTCACACGGCGCTTCCCTTGTGATTACAGAGACAGAGACAGAAGGGCTGGATAAAGATGTGTTTGAATACAATAAACTCACTAAATACCTGCTCTACTGGCTGTCCAGCTGTATTCTGCTGGTTCTAACCTGTTACTTGACAAAACAGTGAGCCATACTCCATGCCATATATTGGGAATTACAGTCAAGACCCTTCTCCTCCAGCAAGGGGAGTTTAGTTCTTCTGTCATTAAAATACTAGCTTAAACTCCTTTATACAACTAGATGCTTAAAGTAAAATACCAAGTATAACTTTCTTAGGAAAAAATCATTAATTCAGTAGGAATTTTGTGCAGGTGAGAAGGGTAAAAATAACGCCACATTTGTTTAATTACTCATCTTTATCTATGGGGGAAGTGTCAGAAGAAAAATTATTCCAAATACATTTGCTTACATGTGCAACGGAAGGAGAAATGTTACACAAGTATATTCTGAGCAAATCAGAAGTTTTCTTTTTCTAAACCAATGGCTTTCATGAAAGGGACATGAACCATGATTGTATTGTCACAAGAGACCTCAGTGCTTACTTAGTTTTATATATTATTGACATCAAAATCAATTATACTAAACTTGAAGTATGTCTTAAAAGCTTTGTTGGATGCTGATCAATCAGTGCAGTAAACACAAGATTTTCTACTTTTTTTCATCTTAACGTATGCTAACTGTTATAGAATTATACACAAAAATAATATGATACATGTGATAAATCAACAGGCTTTTTTCCTTCCATATTTTGTAAAAAGAAAACTTATTTTAGTTGGCTTTGCTTTTTTCAGATCAAAAACATATACTATTCAGCTTCCTATCTTTATTTAGATTATTCAAATGTTTGTAACTGTCTAATGACAAGGACAAACTCTGATTTCATTTATACTTACTATTTCACATCTTTTTGCAGAGATAATACATAGGCAGGAAAAAATTAAAGTGATTTTCAAATTAAAGACAGACTTCCAAAATACTATATTTATTTCTAATTTGACATTGGGACAAAGGCATTGGGACAGATATGGCATTCTTCAACAATAGTGGAGGGCTCTCTTTCATGACTAAATTAACATGACAGCATAATAACTGGAACTTGGCATATGCTTTAATTAACAAAACCTTAATACCACTTTGAAAGCGAAGACATATTTGGGGTAAGAAGACATGGCCTTTGTCTTCCTTCTCTTCATACAAAGAATCCTAACTGTAAACTAAACCTACTGGGCCAACAAAAAGTACAGCAAATTGATCAACTTCTTAAAAATATGTCATCAGCAGACTGTAAGTAGTGTGTTTAGATTCCCAATACTAGTTTCTACGTATCCACAGGGAAAAAAAAAATTAAAAATCTATTATATTGTCACAGTTGTTATTTGCTTAAAAATTTTAAAAGTTCCTACCTGCACTGAACATTGGTTCCTTGGGTTTGCTGTAAAAATGATGAAGAAACTTCTATTATAAAAAGCATACATATACAGTCTGCAAACATAAAAGTATCAATATAATATAAAATTTGAAATAT
This sequence comes from Gallinago undulata, assembly GCA_026546715.1. NCBI lineage: Eukaryota > Metazoa > Chordata > Aves > Charadriiformes > Scolopacidae > Gallinago > Gallinago undulata. The sequence goes on along the minus strand of JAOTQQ010000041.1, from coordinate 9,605,773 downwards.
AATATAAAAAATAGAAAATATTTTTGTGTACACAACAATAGAAATACTTTTGCATTTCAATTATTTACAAAGTAAATCCCAAGGCAGGCACAGTTAAAACCGGTATACTTTGTGGTTCTTTGATGGCAGATGTTACAACTTTTACATTCAAATCTCCTTACATTCTCAAAACTATAGATTTTCCTCTACTAACAACTAGATCCTTTTCCCTTGCACAGTTAGTCCAATTGTAGGAGAACACAGAAACTGGTCGTGAATAGCTGCATCAGTTTTGGTTTCCAGTCAGTGAGATTTGTTACTTCAAAGCAGTTTAGGGACGTATTCCTAGCTTTTCGTTATGGTTCTAATGCCAAAATCTCTCTGTGTGTGGAGCATGGGGGGGTGACTGTCTCACTGCATGTGTGGCTGTTCGCTCACTTCATGGCTTTCTTCTCTCTGGATTTAAGGAGCAAACCAAAGTTGGATTTCTGCTTTTCCAATGAGCTTACATAAAATGTGGAAAACCCAGTTGTTTCTTGGTCAACGACTGTATTTGGTAAAACCCAGAAAGCACATATCCATCATGATTAAAACATCTTTTCTTTCTCAGTGTACTGCTGCCTGGAAGACAACCTGAAATCGGTTTGTCTTTTTTTCTTGAGAAAATATTTTGCAAAACAGGTGAAGCACGTGGAGAAGGAAGAGGCAGAAAAGCCGAGGAGCTCTCTGGCCAGAAAGAAGCAAATTTTTTTCAAGAAATGCCAGTCATTTGGTTTCTATGTCCTTTGCCCCTGTACAATTAGGCTTGAGGGTGTTGTTTCTGATGAAGCATGAAAGGGAGACAAAGTCATATTATGCAGTGCTTTTTCCCCCCAGTTCCTTTTTCTCTCTATCCAGTAAAACTTTTGAAATATCAGATGATTGTTGTATGTTTCTTAAGGTGATCCCAAAAGGGTAAAAAGCCCTGTCATTCTGATAGGGAAATGCTGAAGCATGAAGCATCCCTAGAGCTGTAATGCTGTCTCCACATCCATTCCTAGACTGTGGTGGACAGATAATGAGAAACCAAAAAGAGAAATGAAGCCAGGTTGGATTTCTGCACACAATTTTTCCTAAGCATAAAAGATTTTCTCATTCTCTCTCTCTACAAGAAAAGTGTTAGCAAGTAATTTTACAGTACTTTTCCTTTTGTATTGATTTGACAGTTGTAATGAGAATAATATATTTACTTCATGATAAAACCAAAACAAAATGAATTCTACTCATCCTACCCACCAATTTAGCAACTTCTCGTGTTATCAGCCTTAGTATTAATCATGCATCAAAACCCATGCCTCTGGCTCTTGTACTCAGTGAATCTCATCTATATAAACAGCATGATGTGTTGCCATTTTTAACACCAAGACTAGCATTTTCTCTTATGAATGAAAATATTTTTAGAAACTAAAAAACTTTATGGGATGGAGCACTAGTCAGAAATGCTGCCATGTTAGAGACAAAGGAGTCCCTAGTTCTGAGCAGATTATGCTGACTTACTCAAGCTAATCAAGCTAATGTGAAAGTCTGATTTATGACAGTAATAAAGCAAATCATGTGTACTTTCTAATTATACAAACCCTAATCACACACAGAGCTCAGAGTTCTGACTACCCTATTTCCTTTTCATGGACTTGAGTCACTTTCTACTTACCTAACCCTTGGGAAGGCCTACCCCTGGCTCATAGCCATAGGGAGTTAGGACACTCCATCATAGCATGGGAGATCACGGTCATCTCCTTATTCCTTATGCTTAAAGCTTCTTAAAATAACTTCCTATAGCATTATGTTTTTGCATAACAGCCTACAACTCTATATACTTTGAAAAATGATAATTTCACCATTGCCTTTTTTGCCTCCTAGCTAAAATGAGTGATTGCTTTCCATCACCTTGTTTTGTTTTTCATCCCCTTTCCTTCATTTATTAACCTGCCTTTATCTTGACCTATGAGTTTTCTCACTTTTATTCTTCCTAGTCTCTTCCCCCACCCTGCTGGGGAAGAGGGAGAAAATGGCCGTGTGGCGCTTAACTGCCAGCTGGGGTCAATACAACCAGGAACTTGAAGCAGTGCGTGTCAGGAACTTGAAGACCAAGGGAAACCACTATGATAATGCAAAAGGCATGTTTACAAACTTTATAGTTACAAACTTTTCCAGGCAAGTCAAGGTTCTCGCATTCTTTATGCTTTGAAAACAAGGCAAATAAATTTAGATTAAATTTAAAAACCTGTTTTATCTGAATTGTTTTAAAATATATTTTTGTCCAACTGTTGGGTACTTTTTTTTTTTCCTAAAGCTCCAATATTTGCTAAACTAGAGAAACTAATTTCACTACAGAAACTAATTTCATCATTAGGGCAGTAGGCAGAGAAAGGAGGAGATAGATATCTATATAACATTACCTTTCACTGTTCTTTTTACCACTAGATGAGCTGCTGGTGGATCCAGTGCGGTTGCGACTCCCTTTGGAATCTCCATAGCTTTCCCTCCGACCGCCTGGGGACACACGCTCAGCTGAACTGGTTCTCTTAATGGTGCTAATAAAAGAAGCAGCAAGTTTTACAGAGGCACTTGTAAAAGCACGTATCTCTAAGACAAATAATTTTGAGAAACCTATGAAGTAGAATGCTGACCCTAAAAGTAACTACAATTTTGTTTTCAATCATAACTTGATCTGCTAAAGAGCCTACATAAGAGTTTTCCTGAGTACCACCTGGAACAGAGACAAACATACTGCTTTTTCCTTATCCATAAAATAGAAGATGGGCTAAACCAATATCAGAGTAAGTTGCAATATCTATTTTCCAGGTCACAATTCTAATCTCTAACTGCAACTCCACACTTACAAACTTCCAGATTCTCTTAATGAGAAGTGAAAGATGTAAAGAGAAAGCATATTACCTGACACCTCCAGCCAGACTACAGAGAATGCCAAAAGTAGGTCAAAATTTGAGCACCAGCAAGCTAACTTTGTGTCTTTATTCAGTATCAATTATTCTGAAGTTCAAAGCTAGTTTTATCATACCCCAAAGTGCAATAAACGGTGAGCTTGTCAAAAATGTATCCCTCCTACTTACATGTATGAATAGATTAGATTCCCTGCATTGCCTGACAAGGGGTTTCTCAAAAGGCTTAAATTTTGCCTTACTCTCTAACTCTTCAACCATCATTCCTGCCAAAACCACTGACAGGGAGCTCTTCTATGACTTTATGGGACCCCTTAGACATTCAGCTTGCTCTGATGGAAAAATGTGAGCCAAAACACAAATAGTAACTTAGTAAGTTAAGGGAAGCCCACTCAGGCCTTACACCTAACAGGAGACAAGTTATTGTGGTTATTTGTTAGTCCAAAGAACTTCTCCCTAAAGGAGTGCTTCCCAGCTAAGGGTGAGCCTCTGAGATGAGGGATGCTTTTCACTTTGCTGTATACCCTGTATGCACCCAGTTCTTTCTGTTCCTGGCACCTGCCAGGCCCAATCTTATCCCAGGGACCCCTTTTTCCATCCCCAGCTAGCTCCCCCTTGACCTCTCTACACCCCCAGGGGTGCTTCTCCCCTCATAAGGCTCATCTCAAGCATCCTTGAGTACTATTCCAAACCTCTCCATCCCTAACAACTACCCCTACCCTGTTAATCCAGTCATCTCCACAGGCTCTGTCCCACTTTTTGTGGGCTCTAAGAAGCAGAGACACTGACTCTTCATAACTAAAGGAAACAAGACAGACTTTTCTGTCTGGTCAAAAAATATTCAGCTTATCAACTGTACACCACCCCTTAAAAAAAAATATATATATAGTTATATTCCTGCTCCCATCCAGGGGGAGCTCTGCTGAGCAGATACATGTTAAGATGCATCTCAGGCAGCTTGACAAAAACCCCAACTTTCTGGAATATCTGACTGTAGGACAGACATTCAGTGCTGTATTTTTGTATTACTAACAAGCACAATTCAAACGATTAAGCTGAAATTTAAAAGAATACCATTTCTGTGGAGAGAGTGATGTAACAGAGCAAGCAGAATGCAAAGTTACACACAGGTACAGAACAAAATGTATTCACAGAAGATGGAAAAAGCAGTAAAAAGAATTTATTTCTCTTCACTTCAGAAATAAGTGTCTCCTACAGTAGTCTAACATTATCCAAGTCATCTCAAAGTCAAATGCATGAGAAAACCTCCTTGAGTAAATTAAATAAAATTCTGTTAACATTTAACTGTTCTCCCTGCATCTCATAACATCATCCAATTTAACTACTCCAGTTAAAAAAAAAAAGTCTTGATATTGAAAATGTTCACTCCTCACAAAATAGCTTTATTAGCACAAGTCCTTCCACTACCATTTACAGCACTGGCAAAAACATCCTCTCTGTGGGATTTTGCAGGATCAAACCTTTATTTTGGCATCTTTTCCTGGTTAAGAGGAGGCAGTATCAGCCTACACTGAAGTTTAGGAAATCACCAAATTATACTAGTGTATGTGTGTGTGTGGGGGGGAAACAGTAAGTTACAGAAGCAATTTTAAACTAATTTTAATGTTGCTTGGGGTTTTATTTTCATAGCTATGAACATTCAAAAGATGAACTGGTGGATAAAAAAATGAATTGGTGAGACTAAAACTTAAAAGTCTTCTATCTTTCTTTCGAAATAATGAAGTCTCATATCAGTATAAAAACTTTTACCACTGGAACAAAATTAATTTAAACTCTTTTGGCTTACGTCCATTGCTGCTTAACCTAATTAGCAATGCTACCTTCTGACAAATTTTTTTTTTAAACTTTCAACAACAACAAAAGCCCAGTGAAAAGTATTAGCAGGTGGTTGGAAAAGAGGATTATAACCCCATTATATTAAGTCAATTTTGGCATATACACATTTTGGTAGCTATAGTGTTAAACACCAGTGATTATATCCATGACTACAGTAGCTATTCTGTCACCTGAGGAGGAATTTAAAATGACAGAAAATATTAGTTTAACTTACAGGTTTATAAGAATATAACTGGAAATTATTATTATCTAAGTTTTGCAATGCATTTATCAATGATGAGAAAGTTTTAAACAAGTACTTCTGAAAACGTTAAAAACAGGAATAGAACCTACAGTTCTACCATGTTAATGCTTGTACTAAAACAGCCACTTCTATGTGTTGAATCCAAGCAGAAAAGAAAAGCAATGGAGCTTCAAAACCACAAAGCTATTAAGGATCCCTCACCTTAGAGCAGGCTTTTTCAGTTTGCATGCATTGAGAAGATTCACAGATCGGCTTAAACCAGATTGAGAGATGCGTAAACAAAGCAGAATAAAAAGTGAATGCAACAATTAAATGTAGAAACAAGACATTTAAAGCAAACTTACATTAAACGACATAATTGCATGCTTTCAGGATATGAAGTCACATGCAACAGTAAACAACACAGTGCTTATTAACTCAGATGTTTGATCATTTCAAACCATACATTTAAGAACACCAATGTATCTTTGAATGACAAAATCTCAGCAACTCTCCAATACACTGACTGTTTGTAAAGCGACCCCCAAAAAATTTAAAAAGGAAATCAAAGAGGCTATTGGAAGAAACAAGACAGATGATCCAGCTAGAAGACAAAGACCATTAAAAAAGCAACAATAAAGACAAGAAAATAAATCCCCATATATACATACATATACCACTGCATAGCATGAATTTTTCAGATGGCTGCATTACTGAATTGTGGTGAAGTTAAAAAATACATATATACTTCATTAAAAATTTTTTGGGGGAAAATACAAAAGGTTTTTAATAAAATAAATTTTAAAATAGTACACAATACTCTTATGATAGTAACTGATTATATTAATAATATTTTGAAACTTGTCTCGCACTCTTTCTGACCCTCATTTAAATCAATTAGAATAAATTCAAGACTAACATATGACTTTAATTTCATTGTGCCTTTGAGCAAAACGCGCTAATAACTTTAATTGTTAGAGAGAGAGTGAAGTGGCATAATAGTTTTGCCACTTGAAGTTCAATGGAGAGGGATTCCTTTTTAATTTAGATTCCATTTCTTTTAAAACATTTTCTTTGAGAGTTGCATTAAATAGAAGACTTAATTGAAGGTTCGATACCGAGTTTGTGTGTGTGCCAGGAACTAACCATCGCTGCCCCCAGAACAGAACGCAGAACATTCATTCCAGGCGACTGAACAATTTCCTGGGGGCCATGTGTTCAGAGTTTAGAAGAACAGGAATTTATCATATTAAAGTATTTTATTCTCCCTACAAACAAAGCTCTTTATGTTTTCTTTGTTTCAGCATCTTCCTTTTGATCTCCATTGTCACAGTTTTGCACCATTGTAATACTTTGCAATCTGCTGCGGGAGAAAGAATGACTGATTGTCTCCTTTTGAAAGGCAAAGAATGTGCTAGGCTGCAGCCTGCAGCAGCATCCCTACTGGGAAAGGTACTGGCTGCATTCTCCTCTAACATTTTTTCTTTATTTTTTTTTTATTTCACCCCCCTCAATTCCTGGAAACAAAGCTATCCTAGATGAGTCACAAAACCTTAGATTTTAATAGGGAACACAAAACATTACTACTGTGCACTGGCCAAATTCCCAAGACAAGTTTAGTGGTAAGCAGCAAACTTCAAGCCACATTACATGCGGAAAGAAGAGCACAGAGGAAAGGGAAAGCTCTGCTCACTATACACTAAACTCATCTTATTCTGAATGAAAATTGCAAATAATTATTCTAACCACAAAGTTCAGAATAAAAATACAGCAGCATTCAAAAAACTGGTAATCAAAATAGTTTATACACTTCAACAGTATAAGAGTAGTAAATATATTACATTTAATATCAATTCCTCTGAGCAAAGGCTTTTTGCTTAGACAACTCAGAAACACTTTACAAAGGCAGGCAATTCTTGACTGCGTCAGGTGATTATCCAGCCCCACTGCAAAATCACTTCAGCTCTGCATTAGCTTGCAGCTGGAAGCCACCCAGATGTGTTCTCACAGCACCCCATCACCTGAGCACAGCAGCACCTGGAGGTGCTGGACCAGAATTTTTGGTCCCAGCATCACCAGACTTTTTATCTTGCATTGTATTACCACCAGATACTTTTATAATCCAATTGACCTACATTTTGGATGTTTGGGCTGTTGCTCTATTTGGGTTATTTCACTCCTTCCTTAACTTGGATAATTGGGTGTTGACTATATAAGATCTGAATGCTGAAGGGGGGTTTGGTGCCCTCAATTCTAATTGAAGTCAGAGTCAGTTGAGGTTACTCAACATTCTGCAAGATCTGGACCTAATTATCACATTAGGCCCTATAACAACATAGTGATATCCAGAGATACATATTTTACATATGGAAAACCAATATGCATAGAGGTTAAATGATTTGCATAAGGTCACTGAGAGAATATGTGGCAGAATTCAAATAAAAACCTGCTAGTTGCACCCTTTCAGCCTTGAGCCTTTTATATTACCTCCAATTTTATACTCCTGCCAGAATAAGTCATTTCCATTTCAAATATTAAATGGAAAAACAGAAAATGTAGTGAACTCTGAACCTCATCTCCTTGGTAATCCAGCAAGACAGATAAGTCATATACCAACCTGTGGGTTCAAACGAGTTAACCAACACATTTGCATGTGGCTATTGTATGAAATGAGATTGTGTCTGCAGACATATCAGTAAGTACATCTATTTCTAAGCAGCAGAACGTATGGATGCACACTTGGTCCCCATGGAGATTATTTGTATGTTTTTATATAAATATGGCCAACATACTGTTTCAAAGGAAAGAGTGTTGCCATTTCTATTTGATGTATCATACACTTCCTAACATAAACAGTGAAAGAATCAGAAAACGGAGAAACTAGAAGTTATTTTTTTGTAATCCCCTTTTTCATAAGGCTGCTCAGTAAAACATTTGGTAAGGACCCCATTCACCTGGATGTTTGCCTCTCTTGAAAAAAAAGGAAGCTATTTGCTCTTGCTGATGTATTTCCATTATTGTTTTATGCTTCCACACATACAGTTCTTGAAGGTAAAAGGGTCCAGTATAAATACAAGGCATGAATTAATTCATCTTAATTAATGCAGAATGAATTATTCTATTTGTCTATTTGTAAGAAAGTTATTTGGAACACTTAATATATCATCTTTGAATACCGAATATTTGGAGAACAATTTACTATAAAAGCATGAAATCCCATCAGTTATTTTAAGACTCATTATCAAATGACAAGAGTGGAGAATAAAAAGTTTTGTACAGTAATTCATTGGTGAGGTCCTTACCATTCCACTCTCTTATTCTTGAAGTATATTTACAGGCAAGGCAGAGAAATATACTTTAATACAATTTAATAAAAATTAAAATTAAAGAAACGTATGCATATTAAAAACAATCAATACAGAGTTTTAGAGCATCTGAAGGGAATAGGAATTGCCTTCATAAGAGGAGCTATAAATTGGATTTACAACTCCTATTTTCAGGACTGGGAATAACCCTGCTCTCCTAAGCACTCTTAGTAAGTGTCCATCTATTTCAGCAGAACTGCCTACATGTATTTTTTTTCTAAAAGTGAATATATATTTTCATACTGCATATTTAAAGTGCCTTCAGTCTAGCCCTAATAACAGACATTAAATCCTTATCCTGTGGAAGGCTCTCTCATACAGGAACCAAGACAGTCGAAAACTGCTCCCCAAGGATGCTGCCTAAGGGTCTTCCCACTGGCTCTCTGGGTATTCAGACTGCAGATGGGTCAGGTGGAAGGGCTGCAGGGTGTCACTTATCTGCAGGGATCCTAAGGTAGGATAATGCCTACAGGCTGCTGGCAAGACCTGATGGACCACCTGATTTATGCAAAGGACTCTCAATTAGAGAAAACACGAGTATGGTCTTGATAAGCATTTCATCCACCCAACTCTGGGGCAGGCAGTCCTACGCTGAACCTTGGAGATGGAGTGTAAAGACTCAGGTATCACACCCTCTGTACACAAGTGAAGTCTGCCAGCGCTTGTGCCCTCTCATGTGTTTTATAACTACCACTTGAAACTTTAGTGAGAACAAAATTATGAGAATTATTATGAAAAAAATAATTTGCAAAGAATTAGTTTCTTTAAAAATTCAGCATATACAAAATAGTACTCCTTTTTGAACGCCAATAAGGTTTCTTTTTTAAAAGGCAAGTTCTTTCACCCATTTCAAAATCCTGATAATTTAATTCTGATAATGATGTAGTTTATACATATTTGCCTTCTGTATCTTATCTTAAAGGCTAATTCAGGCCAACCTGCCAAAACCTGCAGCTGCAGCAAGTCCCGGTTCATAGGAGCTCATAGGAGTTCATTTGTGTGGCACAAACAAATATGGTGGTTTCCAGTTTTAAATGGGCAAAGCAAAACTTCTCTTTTCTCTACAGTAACAAAACCTGGAGTTTCCTGGAAAATCAGTCCTCTTCAATATAGTAACAAAGAGTGGCTTATCCTTAGTCACCATCTCCCCTTCAAGGAAAAATTCTCTTTACAAAAGAGACCTCAGACCTTAGCAGGTTAATGCTGTCATCTCCCCAACTTGCCCTCTTCAGAGTTGACAGCATCATTACTACAAAAAGCTGAAGATGACACGCAACAAAAGAAAAGTAAAATAACCAAACCACCACACTATTATCTTTTACAGGCAAACCATACAACAGATGAGCACCACAATAACTGTCATGTGTAACTTGAACTTGCTGTACCCAATCCATTGCATACCTTATAACCTAGATGTATAAACCATGCATCCCGCTTAAAAACAACTACACACACAAAGCAAACTGAGACAGAGCAGTAATTTTTAAAAGGACTTAAATACATGCTAATAGCAAGATATCTAAAGATGGATGTTTTCATTTGCATAAATATCTGCTAGTCAGAGAATTTTCCTCCTTCCTGAGATGCTTCTAACATTGCACATGCAGTTTCTATGATAATTTTTAGTGAGAAAAAGCCAAAGGTAACATACCGATTCATAATGATAGCACAGTTTCTCTATAGACTATATGTTTTCTACTACCTAGTAAAAGAATTCTTTTTGTCATGTTGTGCAACAGCACAGTAGAAATGCTTTATTCTCTATATGCTAGACTGTAGTAGCAAAAAAATTAACACAAAGCAGTAGACCAAGAATTGTGCATTCTTTCAATATTCATGGTTATAACCTTAATTCTAATTAATACAAATAAGTTTAAAGCTTTTTGGAAAGAAATACATTTCTCCTTTTCTTTCTAAACTAAATATTTAGACCATTCTTTTGCAATACAAAAAACTATGTATCTGGAAGCTTAAAAGAAGAGATATACCATGTTTTCAATTTTGCAATTACAAGGTTTCTGATAGATGCAAACCTTTTTGCTGCTGGTGAAACGGTTTCCTTTCTGGTTCCTGATGGAGAAGGTAAAGAGCCACTTGGTTTCTTTGGTAACACAGTTCCATTATTAACAGTAGTCCTTAAAGGCAGGGTTTGTACCAGAGGTCTTGCTGCAAAACAAGCATAAGATAAAATAATCACTTTCATTTGTTTTTCCTTGTGTTCCCCAGGAGACAATAATCATTATGGATTTTATATATTATATGGATCCCCAGGAGACAATATTAGAATATTTAAACGTATCCATATAGTATGCCATCTCTGTTTCACTATTGCCACATTCACCATAGACAAAGGTTTCAACAGGGAGGGATTTTACTATTACATTATCATCATCATCATATCAAACAAATCATCTTCATATGGCTTAAGCACACAATTCTATAACCTCTTTCTTCTGTAAAATTCTGTCCTAGCTCAAGGATCTTACTGGTCAGTGCAAAGGCAGCCACTGCCACCAAAACCAATCCTGCCCTCTTTAAAGAGCATCAGTCTCTTGCCCATCTGGATAGCATTCAAGAGGAGTGCTAGAAATGAAGATAGGTTGCCATCCAGAAACTTCTGCTTTTCACCCCTCAACATCCTTGCAGGTTTTCCACAAGCAAGTGATCTACTAAGAAATCCCTATTCCCCCCAAAATGTCTTCTTTTCAAACAATGTGGGCTTATGTTTGACAGAAAGGAATTTTACCCTTAAGTCAGAAAAAGTGTTTGAAATGGGCCAAACAGTGGACTTAATGAGCTCACATTATTTACCCACATTCTTCTGATCAAATGTTGGCTCAAAAAACAATATACATGTAGTACTTGTAGTTCATACTAGAGTAACAGAAAAGTGCAATTCAAGTACGTTAGAAATCAGTTGCAAAAAACAAACAGTGGTTAAAACTGCAAGCAATGAGTACAAACATGAAAATGACACTGGACCATAGCCTGAAACCAGACACAAACGTGACCAGCGCTCTCTCTACAGCAGGGAAGAAAGCTGAAATCACTTGCAATTCTACCCCTCTACTCTGCACTCGTGAGACCCCACATGGAGTATTGTGTCCAGCTTTGGAGTCCTCAGCACAGGAAGGACATGGACCTGTTGGAACGGGTCCAGCAGGGGGCCACAAGAATGATCAGAGGGATGGAGTGCCTCTCCTATGAAGACAGGCTGAGAGAGCTGGGGTTGTTCAGCCTGGAGAAGAGAAGGCTCTGGATGAAGGGAGCCTACAGGAGAGCTGGAGGGAGACTGTTTACGAGAAAGTGTAGTGACAGGACAAGGGGCAATGGTTTTAAATTGGAAAAAGGAGATTTAGATTAGACACCAGAAAGAAATTCTTTACAGCGAGGGTGGTGAGACACTGGAACAGGTTGCCCAGGGAAGTTGTGGATGCCCCATCCCTGGAGGTGTTCAAGGCCAGGCTGGATGGAGCTTTGAGCATCCTGCTCTAGTGGAGGTGTCTATGGCCATGGCAGGAGGGCTGGAACTCGATGATCTTTAAGGTCCCTTCCAACTCAAATGATTCTATGATTCTATGAAATTTAATAAAGCTTTGTATCACAAGCCAGCTTTGTTAAGATGCCAAAAGTCTATCAGTTCAGAGAAACAACATGAGAAGGTAGCAGTCGCAAGTCACTTAAGGAACCCAAGATAAAGCTTCACTGAACTTGGAGAGGATGGCAGGGAGAATACCTACAAAATTCTTATGAGGAAAGGCTGAGGGACTTGGGTCTTTTTAGTCTGGAGAAGACTGAGGGAGAATCTGACCAATGCCTATAAATACTTAGAGGGTGTATCAAGAGGATGGGGCCAGTCTTTTTTCAGGGGTGCCCAGTGCAGGACAAGAGGTAACAGGCACAAATTTGAACATAGAAAGTTCCATCTAAACACACAGAGGAACTTCTGCACTTTGAGGGTGGCAGAGCAGTGGAACAGGCTGCTCAGAGAGGTGGTGGAGTCTCCTTCTCTGGAGACATTCGAAACCCACCTGGATGGCATCCTGTGCTACCTGCTCTAGGTGGACCTGCTCTGGCAGGGGGTTGGACTAGATGATCTCCAGAGGTCCCTTCCAACCCCATATGATTCTATGATTCTGTGAAATACTCTTTGAAAAAAGACTGCTGAGGATAAATAATCTTAAAAGCCAAACTGAAACGTTAACAGTCCCAGGTTGTATTATGGTAACATCTTCTTGTAGCTCTGACAGCAAGCATTTATTGACTTGTTCACCTGAAGTTTTCATATATAGAACAAAAGAAGTCAGATGTGAGAGCTCATGCCTTGAGAGGATTAGGTCAGTAAATATAGTCTTTTTGGGAATGCAACTTTCAAGATGAACTGCGTCTTGAATCTTTGTTGGAATATACAATTACTTCTTACATCGTTTATTTGTTCAGAGGAGAAAAAAATAGATAACAGCCTATAAGGAAATAATGAATGTGGCTTATTTGGCTTAGAAGACTGAAGGACAACATGAAAACAAGTCAATAAAAAAAAAAAATGAAAATTTTTGCCATTCTCACTGAGGATCAAAGAGCCTATAAGCACAGAAGACTGATAGGGTGAGAAATTACCATTTTTACCAAGGACAGGAAGAGCAAGGGCTCTCGGATTTCATGGGGAGCTTGAAGGAAAGGCTAGAAAAGACTGAAATTAATTCATCGTGCCTCCCTGCCCTAGCTTCCATGATCTACTTTAACAGACTCACACCATCTTTAGAGCTTATACAAAACACCTAAAATTTACTGTACTTTGGCTTCTCATGCCTCTATTTTTAATTTGATTGTTTATTAAGGGATTCAGATATCATGATCCAATTTCCTTCTACAGTATTCCTTCTTTCAAATTAAATTCCTTCTACAGTTTCATGCTGCATGCTCTACTGCTTTTTTCCTGACTAATTACTGCAATGCCATAATTAATCAGTATGTATAAAACTGATTCTGTTACATACTACAGAATCACAGATAGCTACAATTGAGCAGCTGTAGGCTTGCTTCCTGAAGATTTCTGTAGCTCACAAAACTTTCATGAGGCTTTGAGATCACAAATGAGAACTATTAAAGTTAAATAAGTGATTAAAATATTTTCCTTCTTTACAGTTATATAAAAAAAGGCCTATTAAAAAGTAGCTGGAGTGAACTAGCTGGAGTCTGTCTGATCTCCTAACCTTATGAAATCAAACCCAGCAGCAGCCGGAAATAAACTCTGCAATCCTTAACAGAGGTTTTGCTTTCAATCCAGCACCAACCCAGAACTCGCACTTCTGGAACTAGAGATCTAAAAACCTCGCCCTATGAGCAGGCAGCATAGAAAGCAACACCATGAAACTTACACGGCACACAGAAAAACTATACATTAACCAATTAATCCACTATTTCCTCTGGCACTATTTAGTTGTATTTCCAACAGCTAGTTCACACCAGTGGTAACTGACATAACTGTCAAACAACCCCAAACATGTCATTGCTGTTAGAAGTCAGTAACTCAAACGCATTGCTGTTATTTCCTTGTCAGTAATGTTTATTTTGGAAGCTCTGTTGCTTCGAGGTCTTACCTGTGGTAGCAGGACTGACATGTTTATCAGCCTCAGCAGCAGCTTTTTTAATCATACTCTGATCTATGGATTAATAGGGCTGTTAAGTTTATAAACAAACCAATAATTGCATAAGGAAAGAACAACAAACACAAGTAAAACAAAGGCAGGAAGCCATACTGAACTCCACCAAGTAGTTGAATTAAATAAAGAAGGGGATAAAAAAAACCTCCAAAACAAAAACCCAAAACATCATTAAGTGGAGGAGCTTCACAAATGGACAAGATAAGCAGCTCACTTTCTGTGATGTATGCTGCTTTTAAGCTGCCGAGCTCAAGCCTAGTATGAGAACACAGACTGAAAACAAGCCCAAGCTCTTTTGAAAGCCTGAAACTTGGAGTATTTAAATCTATTTTAAATCTGAAGTACTCTGAAAAATACAGCCTTCTATCCCATGAAGCTCTTGTTCCAGACTTTAAGCAGCATACTGGGGATCCTGTTTTTCCAAAGGCACGAACCTCCCCGTGACACACACACGCTTTTAATCCTGATCAACTTCATCTCTAGATCAAATGAAAGAATCAGCATATAGTATGCTTCAAACCCCAGTTTGCATAGGCTTAGATATCACTTTGTTGGATCTAATTCCAGTTTTTACAATTCTAAATGTGGAATTTGTCATTAAATGATAAACAGAAAGAAAACAGATCAAGTCCATACAGTCCAAGTGGAAAAACACGAGAAGCCACCATTCCAGTTTCATCCATGTCTAAGCAAACCCGTCTCCTAACAGTCTCCATCAGGAGCATCCGCAAGGCTATTCCAAGTTAAAATACTAAAATTCAAGTTAGTCTTATGCTAATAGCATGCAATTCATTATAAAGTAATTGGGCCTGCTATAGGAAAAAAAGGCCATCGTATCGTATTTGACAAAGCAGTTGGAAGAAACAAACGATCAGGATACTTCAGACTCTGTTTTATCTTATGGGATATATTTAATAAGGCTGACCATACACCAAGAATACAACCCATATAGTAAAATCAAAGTTCTCTACATAAATTGTTCCAGTAGCAATTATTTCCAGAAATAAAGTGGATTTAGTGGGCAATTATCAGGACTCATTTCAGTAATTTGTAACATAAAAGCAATTAACATTTGTAGTCCTCCATTTGCACTATCAAATGAGAGTGCAAGAAGTTTTACAGCGACATACACATTAAGAAGTATCCATGCCATATACATGTATTATTAACAAAAAAATCAAACCAAAACAAAAAAACCACACACAACCAAAACCCCCAAAACAGCCATCAAAGGCAGAGGGATGGGCTTACAGTAGCTTTTTTCAATGTACATTGAACTATGGCTTTAATGATCTGCCACAACCAAGAAAGCATCTCCTGACTTTGAATTCAATTCTGCTCACAGAATCCATGGAAATCTGGTCTGCATTTTGCTAAGCAAAGCCAGGAGACAAGAACCACTTACTTGGTTACAACTCAGTAATAATTACTAGACTTTATTTCCTCCACGAATCAGATAGTATCAATTTTACAGGCAACATAAAGCCTCTTAATCCCTTGTACAACCAGATTTGGTGGAAAATTTTATTACAGTGGAGGCTATGCTTTGAGACAACATCTTTAGTAACACTTAATTTATCTGATATTTTAATTTTTTATTTTTTTATTTTTTGCAATCAAAGTGAGGAGAATACAACAGAAAGAGAACAGAAAACAACGTAACAGACATTTACTGCATATTCTGTCTGATAACTAGCATGATCAACTAATCTGGCTCTGTAATTCTGTCCCTTTCTCCTTTCCTCATCTCCAGACACAAAACATTACAACAAACACAACATCTCAGTTCATCAATTAAGTAGTTCCTTTCCTATGCTGTTAAAGCAATGCCCAAAAGTAAATATCTGTAAGTAAATATCTGTTGCAAAGTCACAAATATTTAACCAAAATGAAAGGAACTCCTGATTTCCAGCTGATAAAATTATGAATCCATAATTCACGTTGAAAGTATGATATGTAATTAAGTTTTTAATTTATATTAATATATCAAGACCCCAAAAGAAACAATTTCTTAATTTAGACACAGAGAACCTGTGAAGTCAGCCATACTTTCTTTCCACCTGTAGGTTGCACTATTCTTAGAATTAAGAGTACCCAAAGATACATTACGCGGTTTCTGCTAAACTGCAGACAGAGAGTTTCCCAGGCTTTTGCAGCCTCCCAGACGACAGTAAATCACACTGGTTGGGTTCTAATAGACATTTACTGTTGCAAAGTGCCAGATGTTCAACTCCAGCTTTTCTGATTTGTGTACAGACATACCACTTCTTGCAGAGCAGGAACCATGAGAGAGCCCACATGGGCTGTGGTGCTTGGGCACAACAGAGCATACTGCTGAGTGGCCCCATCCATCACACCTGCCACCTCGCTGGCTTTGGAGCTGCTGCTCTGGAACAGGGTCAGGCACCAACCCCAGCTCTAACTTCCCTCCAGAGTTGAGCAGCTGCTGTTGCACCATCTCTTCGGTCACACCAACTCTGTGCTGGCTTAAAAAAATCTGTCTTTGGCTATATCTCCACCATCCACAGACATTTAAGACATTTTTAATTAAAATAAAATTACATTTTACTTAATTAACTTTTTGGATAAAAGAAAAAAAAAATCTATTAGGAGTTTCACCCACAGAAGACAGTGCATTCCCTGAAGAGTTTATAAACTAATCTTGATCAAAAGTGAGGAAGTGATAGCCATGGTTAAATGCAGATAGTGCATTAAGCACTAAGAATATGCAAATGCTTCACTTGTTCACAGGAACCGTAGAAGACTCTCAGATTTAACCACTTGGATTTTTATGTGTTCTTTTTAACAAGTTAAATTTCAAATGTATTTTGAGTTTGATTAGTTGATTTTGAGTACTTCAAAAGCTCTAAAGAATAACCCCTTGTAACACACACACACAATATTCATATGTAAAATAGGTAGTGCAATTCAATATCTGAAATGCAAACCTTTGGTAGGTCCTTTCTTGTTCTGCATGGCCTGCTGTTCCTCGGTAATATTCAAGCGTCGAACCACATCAGCAAGGGCAGATTTGAGCAGCTGGATGTCATCTTCCTGCATCTGGACACGTTGCTCCAGAGAGGCAATGCGATCCATCACCTCCATACTGCTGGCAGCAGAGGCACTGTCATCTAAGTAAACGAGCAGAAGAAGATGCATTATCAGCAACGGATAACCATCGAGGAACACCTTCTATAACTGGCTGCAGGTAAACCCAAGGTTTTTCTCAGACCTGATGACTTCTTGAGGAAGAAAGTTATTAAGTGACCAAAAGGAAGAGATGGAAACAAAAAAATAAATAAAAAGATGAGTACCTAAGTAAAATGTGATAATGAGGTTGGCTAAAGGGCTACTTAGTGTCAATTGGGCCCCACTATCAATTATCTACATGTCTGAACTGGAGTGATCAACCACCACCTTCTTCACTGCTCTGCTCAGCATTACATTCTGGCACCGGCAGGCATTCAGGCAGGGACCTAGTCTCTACACACCCTTCCAGATTTTTCTCTCTCACATGTGACAGAATGTATACATTAGAAGTATATAAGCAATAGACAGGCTCACACTTTCCCAAGTTATTGTCCACAAACTGGAGAATAGACATTAACCCCATCTGCTAACTCATAATTCATACCAGCAGCTTTATGAGAACATTCTCTGACTGAAATAGAAACATTAAATAAATTAGAATTACTCAGTAATTGTACTCTTAGCCTGCAAATTCTTAAAAGGGTCATTACTTTGCATACAATTCACCCATTATTTGGAAATAAACCACAGAAGCTTAAAGCCTGCACTCCCTGATGAGGACTACACATTCTTTCCACCCAAAACTAGTAATAAGAATACTTTTCCTAAATGAGTACTTTCTTTCCACTCTAGTTCCTATCAAATAGAAACATTGCATTTTCTTAGAATACTAAATTAGGAAAAAGAATAAGAAAGGAAGACAAAAGCAATGTCAAAGATGTCAAAGTCAGTATCTATTAGAGAAAAAAAGGTGCGGTTTTTAAAGAAAATTGCAAGGTTTTATTTAAGGAGCTGAATTTGAAACCTAAAAAAGTTGGGTATTAACTTACTGGATTATTTTAGGTAATATTAGTCAAGTGATGATTGGATTACAGTTTTCATTTGAAGACTTAGTAAATTATACTTCAGCAGAAATGGATACTTATGCTACTATTTGCACTCATCATTTACTTCTCCCTCATTCCTAACATGAGTCCACAGCACATATTTCCTCTGTTAAAGCTGATTTCTCTTTCTAAAGAAGATGGTATTTGTTTTCATTTCTTGTGTACTTAATTATCCTCCACTCCAAACCAGAGCTTTCTACTTCTTTTGTACACAGGCATAAAATGAAAGTTAAATGGTTTGTGCATAATAATAACTAGTGTTGAATCTTAAAACAAAGTAAGTGTTTCAAACAGGAAGAGAATTCTGAGTGCACATAAAATTATGTCCAAAAAAATGTTAATACATACGAACTTTTAATCAGAAAGATCTGAGGAAAAATTGCATTTAACATTTAAAAAAACCCAAACCTCTATTCATCTCCAAACCACCCCAGTACAAAATGATTTCGAAATCTGTTCATAAACTGTATTTTGGCTTCCTTACCCCTCCCACCCCCAACAGCTATCTGTGGTTACCAAAAACTGAATTAGAAACAAGCCAGAAACAAAGACTGTAACAATACTGACAGCCCATAAATAGCTACAGGCCAAGATAGTTTAAATTGCTTATTAATTCTGGGATTTTCAGAACATATTTAAAATATCAACATTAGGCTATTATTAGGCTGAACACAGCGGTAATGTAAGTATCTGGTTCTGAACAAACTAAATCAGAACTCAAGTTCCTGAAAAATGCTGCAAAGCTCTTCCCATGACAAAGCTTTCCAAACTTTGGCCTAACCAGACCTCTGCTCAGCACAGGACTCTGTCCTGCAGCTGTTACAGGTAATTAATCCCCAAACTCAGATTAGCAGCCGTGCTGGCAGCAGCCTGAGCTGCCTGCAGAATTTAACCTTTCCTTGTACAAACAAAAGGCCCATGCTGCTCTAATGACTTTACACTTTAACTCAGCTGGAAATAACATGGATTAGCATACTGGACAATAGGCAGCCAAATCAAAAGCTTGATTTAACCAATACAAGCCAAATTCAAACTTCAGCCATTCTGCCGAATTCAATATGACAAGGCATAGTTTTCTTCTGAATTCAGTCAACAAGAAATAGCCAATTCCCAAATTCAGGGCAGAAAAGGAAACCCAGGGAGAAATAGGTTGCTGGTAAAATGATCAACCCTTGTTACAAAAGAAAACATCCTTATTAAAGTATCAATTTCACTAATTTTTGAGTGTGTAGAAACAGTAATTTAGCCCAAACGTAAATCATCAGTAGTAAATCAGTGGCACCGGTTTCTTCACAGTCCTGTAAGAAATCACTGCCACTAGTAACTATCATGATGTACGTTTCTCTTTTTTTCTGAGCTAACAATGTGCACTTACAGCCCAGAAAACCACCCACACCCTGGGTGTCATCACAAGAAGCATGGCCAGCAGGTCGAGGGAGGTGATTCTGCACTTCTACTCCACTCTCACGAGACCCCACCTGGAGCACTGTGCCCAGCTCTAGGGCCCTCAGCACAGGAAAGACATGGACCTGTTGGAGTGGGTCCAGAGGAGGGTCAGAAAAACGATGAGAAGGATGGAGAACTCTCCTATGACGACAGGCTGAGTGAAGAGATTGTTCAGCCTGGAGAAAAGAAAGCTCTGGGGGAGACCTCACAGCAGCCTTCCAGTACCTGGGAGCCTACAGGAGAGACGGGGAGGGACTCTATGAGGGAGCAGAGCGACAGGATGAGGTGGAACAGTTTTAAACCAAAAGAGGGTAGATTTAGCTGAAATATTAGGAATAAACTCTTTACTGTGAGGGTGGTAGACACTGGAACTTCCATCCCTGGAAGTGTTCAAAAGCAGACTGGATGGGGCTTTGAGCAATATGGTCTAGTGGGAGGTGTCCCTGCCCATGGCAGGAGGGTTGGAACTAGATGATCTCTAAGGTCCCTTCCAACTCTAACCATTCTATGACTCTTTCCCCTTCTCCCAGCTGCCACTGTGACTCTTGCCCTCACATCCTTACTGACCAACAGGCACCAGCAAACCCTTCCTCTGGGCACAGCATGTCTGTACTTTCCACCATCACCATTCCTCCTGCTCCTTGGGAATGTAACCCTCATCCTTGCAGCAACATACAACTTGCTTTTTTACAGTGGTTACCTTGCTGGATGCAGTTCCCTTCCAAGGGTGGAGAAAAGAACAAAATTTTAACAACTTTCAGTAAGACTGCAACTGAAGACAAGATTCCTTAAGAGTCCAGTCATACTTCACTTTGCTTCCCCTTTGCATGTATATACAAGTAAGCTTAAAAAGATGCACAGAATATATAAAAAAAACCTATGTTTTCTGAAGAATGAAAAGTTTAATTATAAAATAAGCATAACCTGTTTGTTATGCAAGTAGAGGATGGAATGTTCTTGCCGTTGAGATCATTACATCTCAGTATGTTGAGCAATAAAGTGGCAACTTCAACACAGCGAAATCACAAAGTGGTATGGTATAGAAAAAAATAATTAATGATATAAACTAACCAAACAACAACAAAAAGTCACTACAGATGTCACCTATTCTGACCCCAAGAGCTATATTGTCAGCCTAACTTGCAATCTGCCTCTGCAGTAGGCAAATAATTCTCACAGCAAAGAACATTTGCAAGGAAATTTTTAGCACACATATTTGTAATGCAATTTAGACTCTGAGTAGAGCCATCTTATTTATTATTGTTCCCAAGCCAATATGAAATTTAAAATGACTATACATTTTATAGCACCTAGTTCCACATTTTCTCATGGATAAAGCATGTCCTCAAGGAACTTGCAGAGTGTGCTGACGGGGGAACACTAGGGGGTTAGGAGGAAGGCGGCTGTGGGATCCCAAGAGTGCTGTGCCTTGGGGTGGTCCAGCCCAGGGCTACGTTTTCCCTTGCAGGGTCCCTTGCATGCACTGAAATGTACTGTCACAGTACCTGAAATAAAAGTGCTTTATAGTAATGATGTACAGATCCCCAAAACACTTCAGGAGAATCCAAGGAAATAAAAAGAATGTTTTTAAAAGAAATCAATGTAGATAGAAATTTGTAGTAACAATACACAAACCTTACTGCAGAGTTACAACATAATAAGAATGCCATTATGTCAATACCTGTTACTTCTTGTGACACTAAATTCAATAATATTAACAACTCTAACAGTGACAGTATACTTAGATTTGGAGACCTCTCTGAAATCTAGCTGTCCTAAAACCCACAGATATTCACCTTCTTGAAAGGTGTATAAAGGAGACTGCAAATCCAAAACATTTGCCTTGAAGCACTAGATCTATTTATCAGTCACTACCACCACTTTTGCCCATGGACAGACAGAACAGACCACCTACATGGGTAGCATCGAGAGCATGTCAGAATTAATCATTGTCTCGTTTTCATCAATGGGAAGAAAAAGAACTTTTAAAGTTACATTTATGCAACCTGTTTTTAGAAATCTGAATAACTTTCTACAAGTGTTCATTTCTTCTCACGGATTATAACGCAAGTCTAAATCACTGTCTCAAACATGTAAATCTACATCTCATGAAATAAATGCCACCTACAATGTCCTAAATTAGATTAAATGAGGAGATATCAATTCAGATGCCTGATTTTTTGTCGTTAGACATATTTGTGGTAAAACTTGGAAAGAAGAGTTATTTTTCATTTATGCTTTGCTGAGATTCTGCAGGTTTCAAAGAGAAGGCAGCAGAAAAAGGGAATGTTCTTCGTGCCTCTCTTTAAATTTTCCAACCAGCTAATCCATGATCTCATAGATTGGAAAGATTTCTTGTGGCAAACTAAAAGACAATACTGAGTCAGATGATTAATCTGCTTCCAGAGCGTCTTCCAGTTTTTCAGCAATTTATTACTTGAACTTAGCCAAATGTGAAGAAACATCTGAAGCAAAGCCAACAACAGGACGTGTATGCTGTTTACAAGAATTACTTCAGTATTATTTCACTGTATGTAGGCTAAAGCAAAATGACATACTTACACTATTAGTTAGAAGGAAGCATATTAAAATGCATAGTATTTTCCATAGATTTTACCTGCTGGAAAACCTAAATCTCAACTGTACATTAGGGGTGTAGGAAATAATTAAAAGGTATTTGGCATTTTTCCCCCAGAAGAACTACTTCATTAAACATATTCCACCTTTGCTTTATGCAGACGTTAATTTTGAGGCTATCTTGTCCAGCTCAGACCATGGCAACTGATTAAGTAGTGGAAACATTAGGTACAGATCCTCAAAAGACTGGCAAACAGATTTGAGTTTATTCAAGCTACGCGGTCTCTTTGGAGCACCATTTAAGAGGATCAAATTGTACATGGAGTACTTCCAAAACTTCTCAGGATATATTCTGTGCATTATATGTTTGTAAAGTACCTAGCACAATGGGGGCGTGGGTTGCTAACTGCTATTATAATACGCTTTAAAAGGAGCACCTTAAAGCCTTTGCCAGAGTTGTCCCTGAATTTAGACACTCTGCAGGACATCAGAAAAGACAATTTAAGCCTTCTGGAGATAGAAAATTCCAGCAGTGGTCTCCAGCAAAAATTAAAGATAGTCTACATGCTGGAAAACATGGCAAAGGATGGCAGTGAAAAGGCAGCATCAACTGCACACAAAGATGCCTTTCTTCTAGCATAAAGATATAGATTGTGCCAACAAGCCTGAATTTAGCTTAACTGGTAGGAATGCTTTCCGTCACTGAGAGATACCAGTAAGTGTTTCTCACACTGCACTTCTGAAATTAATCTGCACAAGTATCTACATTCCGTGGAAATCGCTACAAACTTCAAGACCGCTACTAGAGCCTTATGAAACATGCACACAGAGAGAAAGCAACTCTCCACCCCCAGCACACAGCCAACTGTATGGCTGAACACAGTAGCTGCTGAGAAAGCGCATGATGCCAAAGGAGAGAAAGAACAGCATTTATGAAAAAACCAACCAACCAAACAAAAAAGTAAAATCCAGCAGCTGAATTTAGATAGGGAGTGCTATAGACTGGATTTGACTCAGCATACTAGCAAGCAGGTAAGAACAGTGAAGATACTACACTTCCAGAAACATTTTTCCACCCATAAAGGGTGGTTTTTCAAACTCCACTAACTCTGCAAAACTGTCAGATGTGGCACATGTCACTTGGTACGCATTTGGCAACCTCCTCCTCTCCTGCCCACATCATCACTGAGATCTCATGCAAGTAATTGAGTTACTTAAACTATTTTCTTCAAGCTCCCTGGGAGTCACACTACCACTAACTTTCAAACGACCTCTCCGCTTCACCTCTCCCAATGCCATCTGTTTAGCTTGAAATTCTAACAGTGCAGAAAAAAAAAAATCCCTCTGTGGCAGGCATCTCCTACATCTTCAAAATCCTGTCCTCCCTTTTTGGTTCATTTCATGCATCTTTGAGTCTGGGGCACAGATGTCAGCCAGACATCTATTTGATAGATACAGTCTGTCTAAATTGACAGCACCAGAGAGGAAAAAGGAGAATTAGGAAGAGAGACAGCCATCAAAATCCATGGTTTGAAATGAAAACGTCTCGCAAAGTGAACACGAGCAGTTCACAGTGGCACATAAACAGGGGAATGCAGCCCCGACACTGTTGCCAGGCTTTGATGCAAGATCTGGAAAGTACCGAGTATTCTCCTTGTAGCAAGTTCTGTGGCATAATGTCAGCGGTCATTTGCAGACCAAAAGACTCTCTGTGCAAGAGAACAATGGGAAAATAAAACAGCAGGTTTAGTTTCCTTTGACAACACCACGCCAAGCGCCTTTGTTTCAAAGATTAGTCTATCCAATACTGTGGACACTAAATATCTTTCCTCCATCCACTTTTCTAATGCAAAACATTGTATCGTACCTGAAATACAGCAGCAGCTTTCCAGGCTTGTCTCCTGGGGACAATGACAACACATATGGGCAACAGCTTATCATAAAGTCTGGTACATACTGGACTGGTCTGCTAGACCCTGATTTGACCAGATTAGAGCTTTCCACTGTGAGAAGCAAGTGGATTTAAAGTCCAAAATAATGTTATCCTATTTAATCTTGTTATTTTGTGTGGTAAGGGGAAAA
Source organism: Gallinago undulata (assembly GCA_026546715.1). Taxonomy (NCBI): domain Eukaryota; kingdom Metazoa; phylum Chordata; class Aves; order Charadriiformes; family Scolopacidae; genus Gallinago; species Gallinago undulata. The sequence continues at coordinate 9,581,503 of JAOTQQ010000041.1, read as the reverse complement.
AAAAGACAGAAATCCATAACTACAGTTAAAACTGCAAAAGCATGTCGCTTTTACATGCAATTTCAGAAAGCTAAAGTGGTTGCCACTAAAAGAATGGCCTTTATTATGTCAAATCCTCTAATTGTGTTTTTTTTATAAAAGCATATCAAACAGGGTAAAAGTGCAAGCACCATACATGCTTTTTTAGCTGGAAAGCTCTGAGTGTGAGAAGCAAGAAATCTTGTCTAATCTTTAAACCTGATAGCCATAGAAATAATACCACACCTATCAATAAACTTATATATGGACATATGCATACAGTCTCTGAGCAGGTAGAACAACTTTTCAGTTCAATCCCCATCTAATGCACGTACTTAAGATAAGGATGATTAGCATTGCAAGGAGATGTCCTAGTTGGGTACAATCAGGTACATCTCACAGTAAGTAATCTGAACAGACCAGATTAGTTTTTCCATGTCCTCACAAGGTATGTGTGTGTGGGAGGAAACGGGAAGAAGACATCTCTATCCCACACATCCGCCTAATGCCGTACTCTGGAGTGCAGTGGGAACCCAAGAGATAGGTGATCTAAAAGAGACCACAGCAACAGTAACGTAAAGCATCAAAGCATCATCTTGTGGGAACAGGCCACTTCTACACTATACTAATAAAAAAAACTGTAATCCAAAAATTTGTTCATCTACTATATATGGACCACAGATAGTTATTTTTATGAACAGTATTTTCCCTCCTTTAACTTAGCTAGCTATTGTAGTTCAGTATTTATAAAATATTATTACTGTATTTCCCGACATTCACTGAGGAACAGCTTGTCCTTTTACAGTTTTACCACTAGAAACTTAAAGACGAGGAATATAACTTCCTAAAATTAGAAGCAGAATTTGAAAGAATAAATCTATAATAGCAATCATCACTCAGAACATCACAGCTGGGTGCACTGTATTCATTAACAAAATGGCAGAGAAGAAAATTATCTTAACAGAAAATTCTCAGAAAGTTCTTTGTGGCTAATTAGTCAGCAATCACTGTAGCAAAATTATAAGCATGTGCCCTTGACCTGTCTGTAGCTGTCGAGCTCTAACCAGCAGCTTACCGTTTTTTTCCCTAACAGATGGTAGACAAGCTTCTATCTGGAAATCAATCAGTTAAAAACGATCTTCCCCAATAGTGCTTAAGTAGAAGATGGAAGAAATTTTTGACACATCAATAAATTAGAGGAATTTTCCCCAGAAGAGGTCTATCAATGTAAATGCTTTACAGTTCACAGTTACTGTGCTGAGCACAGAAATCAATAGAAAACATTTTAACAAATTATCATTCCTACACATTATGCTGGAATCAGTCAGTACCATAAAGAAAAAAAAACCACCCAAACATTGTGAACAAAGGCCAGAAGAGTAAATATGACCCTCTGTGGCATATCACTAGTGCAAGAAGCTGAAGATGCAGCCTAACACAAACTTGTAAAGAAAGGAACAGGGAGGGTAATTAATAAAGGTATCGCAGGGCAGAAGAGCTGGGCTGTGTTTTACCATCTCTTCAGTGTTGTACTGAGGATGTGCCTGACTAACACTCTTAAAAACAAGAGAAGAAAAGCGGACTGTGGAACATGGGAGAACATTTACAACTCTCATCTCCACAACACAGCTACAGCTCACTGTCCAAGTCATCCTACAAAAGGTAGCAAGGGATGAATTCAGATTTGTCACATGATGTACATTAATAAGACTTCATTTTTTGCTTAGCAACAAAAAGAACCAACTTCGATGCAAGATTTGCTTCTCCTAAACATGTTTTAAACCAAGTGCAGATAAACATCATGCATTGGTAGACATAAACAGTTTTCTTAGAAACTTTATCAGTACTTAGCTCAATATATTTTTACTGCCTTTTAAAAAACCGGGTATCTCCACTGGATTCTTCAACTATGCCACATGCAAGTACAACAGAAAGATTTAGCTTTACTTGCAGTCAGGGTAGATTTAAAAGGCAAGAAAACTGATTTAAAACATCATTTTAAAGTTACTGATGTTAGCCTGTGATCATACACTACAAATCAATTTTATATTATCTTGTTTGTTGTGTACTTCTTATGTTATTTTCCTAGAAAAAAGTTGATTCAGACTGGCATGAAACCACTGAGACATATCAGCCACAAGTTGATCTGCAATTAAAGGCACCTTTACATTACTTTAGAGATAGCAATATACAAACACTTAAGAAACAACTTATGTCTACGTACATTTCTTCACTTTCCTAACTCCCATATTAAATATTAGAACAGCAACTGATACTCAAGTTTACTCAGGCCATTAACTTTTTACTTATAAATTCTTATAATCTGCATTTTAATGCAAATTATAATCATATATGCATAAGGTTTAAAAAACCAAATTGAAAATGCTATTAAACTTCAGAAATATATAAGTAAATAGAACACTTTTTCCATTTAAGAAATTAAAGATTTACTAAAACTGAGACTACTTCAATAGCAAGTAATCCATAGTTATTGATCTGAAATAGATTGTGTTTTGCTTATTTCATAAGTGTATCCTTTGAGAGTTAAGAACTGCAAAATCTCAGCCTCTAATCAATAGCATTAATTTGTAAGATTTAAATCCCTGCAAACATTCTGCATTTACATTTTTTACAGGCTTATCAGCTTTTTAAAATTGTTTTCTGTAGACTCAAACTAAGCAACATAATACAAAAAGAACAAAACATTCCTCCTGCACCTGCAGAAGGAGTTACTGATGTCAAAAGCAGATTTATCACTTTTGCAAACTCTGGTTACTTGTTCTCAGCAAATGGCTTCTCTTCCAGCAGTGGTCTGACTTTTCTTCAGAACTCTGTACCTCGTGAATATTTTAGTTTCTGAAATTAATGTGGTATAGCAATAGATTTCATTACAGGTTGTCACAAAGACAAATTACAATCTAAATATTTAAAGAAAAAACTATTTCAAATTTAGAGAACTACTTTAAATCTTCTTTTAAAACCTGTCTTGTGCAGTACTGTCTTTCACAGTAATGTACAATTTTCTCACTATTGCCAGGTTACCTAGTGCTCACATGAAGTACTTGAATTAACTAGTGACAGCCTTGCTTGGATGGGAAAGGGAAAAAAGCACACAGGATGCCCACAACAGACTGGAATTTTTCCCATGTTTTCCATCTTTGTCTTCAATTAGGGTTAAGTCTTTCTTTCATTTAATTCTGGCAGATATAATATTATTATATAATTAATTAACAGTAATATATATTTTTTTTATTCTAAAATCTTCAGATGACTTGTTCCCACTGTCTGGCAAAAAGTCTTTACTGATATTAGCACAGAAAGAACAAACTGCCAAGGACTCAAACTTGCCAAGGACTCAAACACAAACAGAGACACCGCATTTGATAGCGTTAGATGTCCTGGTAACAACAAGGAAGAAGACTGCCAGACACTGGGAAGGAAAAAAATCCCTCTAGTCCCTATCCTTAAATTAATAAATAATTATTTCAGGTTTGCTTTGGGAAAAAGAGAAACATACATAATCTGAAAAATCATTTGGTTTAAAATTCAACTCCTCTAATTAAAGACAATTTGCATTCTTTTTATTTTTAACTGGATTCCCTAGCATGAGATCATATACTTTTTTTTTTTTACCACAAAGGGGTACATAGCATTATTACAAATTTCACCCAGCTGCGATGCCATTCCCAGCACACAGTGGAAATGTGGTCCTGATGCCCTGTGAGCAACGAGGAGCTGTACTCCAAGGCTGGCCCCATCCTCCACAGCATTTGGCAATGCTACAATCCCATGTAAGCTGCCTATTTTTAACAGAAATACAGCTTTTCATGGAGGAGACTGAGATAATCTATTTTATAGCTTCCATGTTTGTCAAAAAAAGTTTACAAATATACTTTGATCAACAAACGTAGTACTATAGCTCCCCAAAGCTACACAGAGAGTCCTCAGTAAAAGACAGAAAGCCACCAGATGTCTGATCCGCCCTTGGCTGGGAACAAGCCTCAGGCCAAGGTCCAAGCAGAGCCTAGCTCACAACCGTTCCTCTCCATCAAGGACTTTCCAGGACTGATTTCCTTCTGGTGGCAGTCATTACTTCTCCAGGACGAGTTTCACCTGAGAGATTAGATGGGCGAAGGCTATAGAGAGCAATTCCTTTCCTAAAAGCCATCTCCTAATGGCACTGAGCTGAAGTACTACTGCCAACAAACCCTGCCGAAAGCCCGGCTGATAAAGCTCTTGTGGACTCATGATTGCCGAGCATCTGAGCTTCAACCTTCGTGATAAGGTGGAGCCTAACAGCAAAGACAAACATTTAAGGCTAATATGGCCATAGAGCTTTAAGACAAAAGTTCACGTATGCTTTCTACCTCTGGATGTGGGCAAACCTCTCATAACCCAGACCTCTGTATCCAAGTGTACAGACACAAGATAGGGCATGTATAGTCACTTGACTAAATTAATTTAAAATTTTCAGGGTTCTCACTTGTGAGCCTGGAATTTATTTATCTTTCCCTCTCTGATCCTTTTTTTTTTTTCTTTTTTTGATAGGGTACAACTTCAGAAGTCAAATTCAAAACATGGCAGGATACCATTTAAGACTACAATCTTTATTTAAGATTCAAAGAGGTACCTTTTCAAAAGCAATTCTGAACACAGATCAGCTGTCTCCAAGTATGTAAAGGCTATTTCAAGTGACAAGATTTGCCCAAAACAGCACCCAGGTATAGTAAACTTCCTCAGCACAGCGCAGAGCAGTGATTTCCATGGGCAGTAAGCTGAGGAACATACTGAACTCGGAAATCACTAGATTTATGAGAGGAGGGAAAAAGGCTGAAACTGATTGGAAAACATTTCTCTGAACACTGAACAGATAGTTCAGGAAACAGTTATCTGCTCACAGCACATCAATTTTGTAAGCCAGACAAGGCCAGCAGGAGATGCCTTTTTCAAAATACCCTTCAGTTCAGCAGAAGACACACAACAGTAAAGTCTAGTACAGAAAAGCTTCAACATGAAAATACTTAGTTACGTAGAAGACACAAACATAATAAATCATCTCAAGGTAAGATACATCAAGCAGAAAGTCATATTCCCAAAATTTAACATGACCATTTAGGGAAACCCCCAGACGTCAGGCTCCTTCCATGGCAGAGAACTCTCACCACCGGGGCTACAGCTTCCCTTGGCCAGTGACCAAACTCAATGGTCTTATTCGTAACAGTTTCCAAATGTTGATTCTTCATCAAAACCAAGCATTTTGTATTTACAAAGTCAAACGTTGAAGAGAAACGAAAAACAATGTGGTTGATCAGGAATCCCCAGTTACATTCAAGCCAACAAGCAACCATTGTAGCGGTGACTGCCACTAAGGCAGACTCACACACGAGCAACTACATTCTTTTCACATCTTCACATCTTTTTTTTTAATAGAAACCAGTCAGCTTCATAAGCACACTATCAAGTAAAAAAAAAACAAAAAAACAAAAAACAAAAAACCCACCAAACCGAAAACACAGAAAAAACCAGCCGCAAATGCCAAGTATTTCACTGAAAAACACATTTGGAGCAATCATTCACAGGTTGTGATAGTTCCTCTCTATTTATTAAAAAAAAAATTATTTATATTTTTCTAGGTATATTTCATATATATATTTTACTGTATTGCAAGTACTTCAGTATCTGTCTAGCTCTCCTTGCTGGAAAAAGAGATGCTTTTGAACTGGCCTCCAATTTACTAACTTTATATTTACTGGATTTCAAATTTACATTAAATATATTTTCTGGATTTTTTGGACTCAGGGAAGTCTATCCTGTGAAATGAATGAGGCAGAATTCCAACAATAATTATAGGGGGTGATGATGTAACTAAAAATATCTTTTAACACATGAATAAAACAGTTGTGTTTTAAGCTTTGTTATGTAGTCTTAGTTCTAACATTTTCTAACTTGCCAGACTTTAAAAAAGGAAAGCTTAATAATTTCCCTAATTTTTCCAGGGGTGCTGGAAGTTTCTGCCTGATACTTCATCCACAGAAATAACCAACAGCAAGGAGAGTGTATTCATATCTGTGGATCCATACCAGAAATAACATATTTTGTTTCACAGATAACTGCCTACAGCAGAGTAAAGAGAAAACTCCAGAAAACTGGATTTCCTTACAAACTCTGCAAGGACTATGCTCTCATGGTGCTGGTTATGGGGGCTTCTGCTCTTCAACCTTTTCCATGTCTGTTACGATGCTGGAACAGGTTGCCCAGAACTGTGGATGCCCCATCCCTGGAAATGTTCAATGCCAGGTAGGATGGGGCTCTGAGCAACCTGGTCTAGTGTGAGACCTCCCTGCCCATGGCAGCAAGAAGGGGTTGGACTAGATGATCTTTAAAGATCTCTTCCAACCTAAACCATTCTGTGAGTCAACCTGCTCACAAGCTCTTGCCCCTATTTGTCCTGTTCCTTCTTTTCCCAGTTCCCAGCATCCCTAAACAAACACACCAGCTTGCTCACCCCAAACTCACCCTCCCCACCAACCTGCTCTGACCCAGCTTGCTCCAGCCTCCCCATGTCCCCTCTCTGCTTCTGCACCTCCTGCTTC
>JAOTQQ010000041.1:9527649-9574792 GCA_026546715.1 Gallinago undulata | reverse complement strand
CTTCTTTTCCCAGTTCCTAGCATCCCCAAACAAACACACCAGCTTGCTCACCCCCAAGTCACCCTCCCCACCAACCTGCTCTGACCCAGCTTGCTCCAGCCTCCCCAGGTCCCCTCTCTGCTTCTGCACCTCCTGCTTCCTCCAGACAGCCCCTGAGCTGCAGAAGGGCCGGGGCAGAGCAGATGATATATCCCCTGCACCCATCACACGTTCCATCTGCCCAGCCCCTGAACCCTACAGCCCTTGGCCGGGGTCTCTTTAGCTGTTCTGCAGGGTAGGTGGGGCAAGGGCTGGAGGACATTCAGTTGCGCTGCCAACACCCGCACATGAAGCCCAATTAACACTGGTGCTATTAGACGCTAGAGCATACACAGCAGAATTATCATCTGCTACTTTGGCAGCTCACATCTCTGCTGCAAAGTACAATTTCTGAAAGGCTCACAGCCTGACAAGCAGGACAGAGCAGCGGTGGGGTGGAAAAAGAGTCCCCCCAATGTGCCCAGTCCTCCAGAACTCAGCCTAACCTCTCAAGGAACCAAAATGGTGCTAAAAAAATAATTGAGAAATTATTATCTAAAAGCTGGAAATGGACATTTTCCCTTCACTGCTGCTTTGAAAAAGGGCTGAACAGTTTGAAACTGTCTATGAAAGAGACTCCAAGGAACACATCAGCATGCAGGACCAGTGCACCAAGCCCGAGGGCCCAGATGTCACCCACACCCAGCCCATACACGGTGCCAGCAGCGAGCTGCTATCCAACCCTCACAACTGCCTCCCAACAGCCCAGAGACACGTCCCGGCAACTTACTTGATGGAAGAGCTTGCCCCACATCTCAAGTCAGAACACGCATGGACACAGTCACCTCTGTGAGCTGCACTGGGAGTCACAGTCCCAGGGTGGGGGCGAGTGCCTCCCATCGGCAGATACTTCAGAGACCTGGCAGCGCTGCCAGACCCGGAGATCAGGGGGCTTCAGTAGGTAGGATTGTGTCCCTGTTTTGTCACAGGAAGGGGGTGGGATCCAGTGTGCAAGTGGAAAGCATGGAATTAGGCTCCCAGCAGTACAGCACCCAGAACATGCACAATATCCAAAGCATGCAGTTTGATGCAGCAGAAGGAGAATGGGCAGTTGCCACTACCTGAACCCAATTCTGCTGAGACCCCTACTTTGACCAGCTGATGATACCCTGCCAAATTAAGTTTGATGTCCCAAAATCCCACTAAATTTCATATATTTTCTTCTGTCTCATGCATATCTCCTCATAATCCATTTCCTGTGGACTAATTATAAAATTCATACACTATAGCTGCATCAAGGCCCTGCTTCATCTTCCCTCGCTCCGTCCATTCCCGCTCCTCCTCAGTACAAACCACAGACACCATCTTCTCTTTCAATCATTTCTTCCTGCACCCTCAACAGGATGCAAAGAGTAGGAAGGTTAATTCTCAGAATATACAGTTCAATGAATTACTCCAGAAAGTTAATAAATAAGACACTGAATGTAATTGGAAGTAAAGCACACAGTTCTAAGACTATACCCATACGATGCTGTATTAAGAACTTCTTACCTAGACAAGGGAGTTATTTGGAAATAGAAATGAGAGTGCCAGTAGGTCGCTCCAGCTTCTCTTCAATTACTTCAAATGGGAACAACTCGTTTTCACTGTAAAACCTCCACTTTACACAACTGCTCAGAGGGCTTTATCTTCAGCACGACAACATTGCATAAAGAAAAATGCATACGAACTTGCATATCATTCATATCTAATGCCTTGCCAACCCACACCTTCTTTTTATTATCTAATTATCATGTGGAAGTCTGTCAAGTGTCAAAAGCTTTTTATTTTTTTAAGCTGCTACTTTTATCATAAAGAAAAAAACAAAGGCTGAAAATTCCTGAAAGATGTAGTCATGCTAACAATTCTCTTTTGTTCCCCAAGGTTTGTGCCTACAAAAGGTCAGAAGAAACCCTTGGACTTCACTTCACCCTGTGCTAGCCACCCTTTGGGAGGAGCCTTGAAGGACTGAGCTTATTTCACCGCCTCACGTTTCCACTCCCACAGCCATAGAAGTGGGAATTCAGCTCCTACAGATTGCAAACCACGATAGCTGAGGTTTAGTATGAAGCTCTTCACCGTAGCTCTTCACAAAAGGACAGGTAACAGGGACTCGTAAGAGCAACAACATGCCAACTCTTGCTAGCCGTAACTGGAAAAAAAGGAACGATTTCACAGCCATGCAAGTTGCTGACTTGTCAAGGGAATCACAAAATTGCAGCTTACAGCACAGAATGACTTTAAATTTTTACACAGGTCTAACATTTCATTTTAGTACAACAAATGGTTATATACACAGAGAAACTGCATAAATATCTATGCAGCAGAACAAGAAGTACTACAATAAACTGCAAGTAAAAATAGATCATTTACATATTGTTTAAGATAAATGACATTTCTACTAAAAAAACCTTACTACTACATTTACAGTAATGATAAAGCTTCCACAGTGCAAGTCCTGACAATGAAGACAGTTATTTGGCTTATCCTTGGCTTACAAAACAAGGATTCGCTCTCTTGAACATCCTGGATCAGTAAGGGCCGATTAAACAACTTTGATCCAGAACCCCAACAAGCTGCCTCATTCAACCTGCAACCAAATGGTTCAAATTAATTAAACAAAGTATGGTCTGACCAACACCAGTGTTAGTCAGACCAACACAGGGCACCACAGGGCGCCCTCTCCTTGTTGCCCAGGGTTTGTGCCCTGGACCTACAGGTGACAAGGCACCCCATGCCACTTGGGTCTCCACAGTAGACAAACCCAGCCAGCCTGGTAAACTGAGCAATGGGTGCATAACACTAATCGTTTTAAAATCATGTTATATATTTTAGCCAATGCTAAATCTAGTAATCTTAGTTAATACAAACCCATGTGGTGCAGGAACTGCTCCACGCCACTACTTGGGAACACCCAAGCAGTAAGACTTTCACCTTGCCACAGTCAAGATATTTGAAATAGCTTTTTTCTTCTCCCTGATGTATTTTTCCTACTTCAAATCCACCCCTCAAGACACTTCTTTTTAAGGGATCCAGTCTGGAAAAAGCTACGAATAGCCAGGAGAAGGTGGCCTACACATATTTTCACTCTTGTGGGAAGTACTCGAGCAGTGCTGATAGCACCTGAAGAGCCCTGCTAGGAAAGGTGAATGTTGCTTGGTTGTTGCTTGGGCTACAGACTGCCACGGACTTTGCAAATGTTTGCTCACTGAACTGAGATGGGTCTTGCAGACACTGTGTAGAACCAGAATTGTAAAGATCAAAAAGCTTGTGTTGTTCTCCCAAATATCTTTCCTCATCTTTTCTGGTACTTGCCAGTGGTCCACGGAACATCATCTAAGAACTGGGCTGTAACAAAATATCTCCTCTTTGAATATCAACTTCCACTTCTTAAATGGATTCACCAGTTCCTAACACTAGATATGAAAACTTTGACAAAAATATTTCTGCTTTTCTCTACTGCTGATTTTAGTGATTGTTCCAAATTAAAACCAAACCACAAAAGATAGATAGCCTTTGCTATGCTGTAATTTTTAGAGTCTTTACTAAAAATCAGGAATTTCACTTATTCTTGTGTTTTGTGTTAAGCTGTTATAATATCTACATGCTGGAAAGAAAAGGAAAAAAAAAAGTCAGAAGTATAAACTTTATTATCCTTCTCCTTGTCCCCAGAGAAGCATCAGCCAGGCAGAAGCTACTTCAAAGCTTCACATTGCACAAGCCTAGAGACTTGAACTAAGAGAAGCAATTGCCAAATTCGGGAGGCAGTAAAAGTCTTAGATTTTGAGGGTTCCCCAAGGCAATACATTTTTTTTAAATTAAAAACTCAAAAATAAAAACTAGAAAGAAAAAAAAACCCTGAAGTTACACCCTCCTAGAATAATATGCACACAAATCTCTCATAACCTTCTGAGTCACAGCTACCAGTGTTAATAACTCAGCATCAACCAAACAGTTTCTGAGCTTCACAACATCCCACAGAGCCTTCCAGGGATCACTGGTGCTGCATTTGGCTTAGTTCAACTTTTTGGAAGCGTAAACAAACAGGACACAAAACTGCTCTCTCCAGCTCAACGCTCTTAATCTACTCCCTCCTACACAGGACCACTGAAGACAACTGCTAGCTCCTGCAAGAGTATTTTTGTTTAAATTCCTCAATGTACAGAGATCTTGGGGATCATCATCTTCTTTCCCTTGTACCAAGCCTGCTGCAATCAAAAGAAATGCTTCAATCGCAGTCATCCAGACCTGATTTTGAAAATTGAGCAGCAGCATCACACCAATGATGTTTGTTACCAATTAATTCATGCTCTATTTTTAGGGTATACTTTTTCCAACAAACTTGTGGAATAATCTGATCAATGTGCCTCTGAAACCAGCATGTTCCCAAGAAAGGAGATATACATAGAAGCAGCGATCATTGTTCTTTTGATAGAAATTATACTTCTCTCTCAAAAGTAGAAAAGAAAAATCTAAGAAATACAGAGTTGCAAAGTTTGAAAATGTAAGAAAAAAATTAATGATATGCAATTAGGAATTAAAATTTTTGTGTATAAAAATATTGTGAGTACACCTGTGTGCCTGGGGCTATTACATTTTTTGAATCAAATGTGATTTCATATTCTGCAAAGAACATGAGAAGAATTACAAAAAGTATTCATAGCTTCCAGGGAGAAGAAAAAAAACTGCAACAAAACACAGAGACACACATGAAAGCAGCCATAAAAGCAAAACATTCAAAGAAATGCAAGAATCTCAATGGTAAAAAAATTATTTTAGTTCACTGTGCTTTGAATGGGTAACTGGACTGAAAATTAAATTTATGATGCAGATGTAATTTTCCACCTATATGAACTTTTAATTCTATTTGACTGCTGCAAGCATGATTTATAAAAGTACTTCTCCTCTATATTACAATATTTTATAGGCTGCCTGCCTTCCCTGTTTTGCCTTACACATTGTTTTAAAACTTTGCCTACCACCTACGTCTGGCCCAATACAGAAAAAAGGGGATCACTTCTAGCTGCTACAATACAAACCAGATGGGTATCGCTTCTAACTTGGATTAATTTATTGATGCCATGCGACACATGGTGCCACAAGCAGCTGCAATTACAAAAGCAAGGGTCCAGTTCCACAAGACACAATGGACAACCTAGAGGCCCCCAGTCTGCCTGAAGCACCCACTACTCCTCAAGTTTATCTTCTGCTGCCTCTGGGAGCTGATTTAATTCTCCAACCTGGCAGAAAACTAACCCAGCAAAAGCTCAGTACCACACACAAACACTGTGTAGATTTTTGTCAGGTTATCATGTTAAATTAACTCTGACAAATTAGTCTGTCAAGTGTTGAGTGGGTAAAAATCACAGAAAGCAAGAAAGGGAAGGGGAAGTGAGACTTTCCTTCCCAGCAGCAGCATGGTGTATGTCAGCTTACCTGCCTGAGCTATTGTAGCCTAAAAATGCAAAAGGATGGTGGGGCGGGCATATCAGGTTTACCCTAACACTAAAATCCACTTAACCCGAGCCTCCTGAATTTTATACAACTATCTTCCAGCTCCCACCAGCTCTCTGGTTTGTTAACCTTTACACCTAAGCAACACTACACACCCTCTTATCGCATAACATTCAAAGGATCAAGCCTGTCATTTTTAACATTCCTTGTACCATCTCCCCCAATCTGTTACATTGTATAATTTCCATTAATTGAAAAATTCAAACATTAACACATAGTGTTACTTAGCTTCAAAGTTAGTAGCTACGACTATTTCATTACATCAGTATGCCTCAGAAACCAGGTAAATGTTATGAAAAGAAGCAGATACATTGAAAGAACTCCTTCTCTTCCCCACCTCCACTCCCCAGGGCAAAGTGAAATGAAAAGGGAAGAAAAAAAAAAAAACAACCCACCTGGTAGGTTGCCCTGGTATTTACTCCCCGTGTTTAAACAAATTTTAGAAATAAGCATATCAATCAGCCAGGGGCATGTCTTCACATAAATGATTAGGGTCCCAGCAAGAGCATCCTACCTGGGAATGACAGCTACAGAATGGAATCTCTCAAATAACTCACACATGAGACAACGCTGGAATAAACCCCACTAATCTTGTTCACCACTGTAAAGCTTCACCTTAACACCTTACAACTGTGAACTCCATAAAATATGAGTAAATATAGATATATTGCTCTTGGGAGACCATACCAACAAATATATTTTCCAACTTCCATGAACCTTAGTTTCAAAGCATTCACTTAACACAACAGCAAACATTTTTCAGTTCCATAACTGAACACTGAATCCCACAACGCCCTTTCTTAACTGTTTTCAAAAATGAAAACAAAGCACCCAGGTCATAAAAGAAAGCTGAAATACAATTCACATAACCAGTCATTTAATTCAGCTATAAATTTGTTCTGAAAGATTACCTGTATGAGAGAAACATTTTGTTCAAACTTGTGCAGATAACAGGCTTATTCTAAGTCTTTCTGATAACAGCCTGTCAAATGCTGAAAAAAAAAAAAAAAATCCAAGCAAAACCCACACATATTACCATACAGTGATATGTATGTCATACTGGGGAGGGGGAAACAAACACCTCCTCTACCATTTGTACTCTGTTCACCTAGTTTTAAAAACAGAGGTGGAGACATTGAGCCAGGTAGACTGCTACACCCATACCCACCCCCTTTAAAATGACTGGAGTTAGATTTTTCAGTAGAGCAGAACTGCTGTAAATGTAAAGCCCTGATTTTAGTTCTGTCCGATCCATCAATCTTTGCTCAAAAGAGGCCAAGAGATTTTCATTTTCAGTTCTGAACAAGCTCCGTAATGAGCTTTTTGATAAACAACTGTGAATAAAGCCTTCAGACCTACAGAATTGCAGCTCAAGCCCAACACGAGTCCTCTGGTGACTTGTTCACAACGCTTTAGTCTGGGCGCGGAGGGTCCTGGTGCAATGATTGTCTCCACTCAGTTCGCTTACAGCATGGCAAAGCCATGGAAGTGCACTCCAGCAGAGCTTGTGTGCTGCTGTGTGTTCGTCGCATGGCATCAGACTCGAGCTAGTCCACGGTAAACGTAGAGACATACAGACACCCGAGTCCTCACTGCCAACTGATTTGCTTTACAGATTTCTTCCTCTTGTCCCACATTTCCTGCTAATGTAGACATAGCGCTAAAATACAGCATCTCAGAACTAGAGCACCTTACATATACCTCTTTTAAAGTATTCTGCCCTTCAGCTGCAGACCCTGCAGCATACCACTGGAGAAAAGGTTTATCTGTATGCCACCAGTGGCCGACCCCTGCCTACACGTCAGCCAGATCACACAGCAAAACCCAAATTTTAATAATGGATCTTTTCTTACTTCTCAGCAGAGAAAGGCCTCGAGCCTCGTATAATATATAAATGCTTAACTTAAAAATTGTATGTATAAAGTCTTTTGTCCCAAAGGATCCCTAATTAGTTCATTAAAACATTTGAACAGGGGAAATTACTTATTTCCAGACTGAAATACAGCCACCACAGGGATCTCTCACACACACACGCTGTCTAGCATAAAAGGGAGAAAGAAAAAAGCCTACCCTCACACTTCCCTCCCTGCATGGCCTTATACAGTTAGCTAAATTACAGTGGTGTATATTTTTTACTATAAGAGCTAAAATTCCTAAGAATCCTTATTTTCTTAAGACTCAACCAGAATTTGCCATGAGCATTTTCAGAGTTTGAAATTGCAGTCCTACTGAAGTCCACAGCCAAACTCATCAGCTGTGCAGCATCAGGAATTCATCTCTCACCCCAAATCACATCAGTAATTGTTTGCTCTGTTACACCAAGCTATTTAAAATATGCTTTATATCCATATAATCCATATACATAAACTCCTTAAGTTCAATTTTAAAATTAAATTCAAAATTCAATTTTTAGGTTCACAGGAACCTAAACATGATGGCCTGATTTTTTCCAGATCATTTGAGCATAGTCTTGGCTGTCACTGCCCTATTATTTTGGACTATATTTGGAAGATGTAAAGCAAAAAGGCAGCAATGCAGACACCAATTCAAAGAAAGACTGGCCCAAGTCTCAGGATATGCTAATGCCTGTAAGGTTTTTATCACTTTAGATAAAGACCCCGTTGCCCCCTGCGGCCCAGCCAGCCTCGCCAGACCACCCATCTAGCTGCAGACCTCGCTCACCTCCAAGAAGCCATCCTCCACCAGCATGCAATTCATCGGACATTGAGTGGTAGGACCATAACATCTCACACATTGAGCCTGACGCACTTCAGGGTGAGGAGGACCCACCAGCCAGACCCTGCAAGCTGTTTAAAGCAGCATCTCCATTTGGGAGATGGAAGGAGGCTTTCTAGGCAGAAACAGGTCTGTGTGCAACAGTTTGGGAAATCCCAGACAGGAAAGGGGAAAGGAAACAAAAGAATGGTAATTGGGTTTAGCAAACATAACATAAACATGAAATTGACTGCCTGTCAATTGCCTTTTCTGTTTGTTGTGTCTTTTACCACAATTTTAAGAAAAAGAAACATCAAGTTTTCATTAAATACAAGGTTCTTTACAAAGTTTTCATTAAAAAAAAATATTTGCCTTTACTAGCTTTTAACAATGACTGTTTCTCTATCCTTTCTATTTACGTATTGAAATGCACTCATCTATTTTGTCTCTTAGGAACCCCACATCCTAAAGCTTATCTCACACACAATTAAAGCTTAGTTCATACACAATCCTCAGATGACTACAAGCTAGCAGCAACATTTCATATCTTGACCTGCAACAGATTATAGAAGTTATACTTAAACCCAGAAAGCATTTCTTCTTTCCTCTTTGCAGGAAACTGAAATAAAGGAAACTTTATTTCAGATTTTAAATCAAAAAAATGCAATTAATTTCTACATTCCACAATATCTAAAAGCACTGCTAGAGACCTCCAAAACCAGTTTTTGAACAAGTATATTATATTTATTCAATGATCAGTCATTTCAAAGCAAGACAAGAAAATGATGGACCATGTCAGATTTTACTCTTTGGAAGTAATGGAGTGTGGACAATCTCACTTAATTACTTTCCAAGGAATTAATTTAGTGAAATCATGTTAACATATCATTATCCCCACCCCATCTCCCTAAAAAACCTCAGGGAGCCACTTCCACATTTTAATTATGTAATGGACGAACATTTTAAATTGCATTTCATGGAAGAACAGTATCATCCATAGTTCCTTCTGCACTCCCTCTAAGCTTTCACAATTCCTTATGGTTGCCTAATTAGTGTCATTTGTGAACAGCAAGCACCCCACAAAAATACAGTCATTATATGATTTCATGCAACCTTCCTACTTATTCTCTCACATCTTCCTCGGTATTTTAATGATCAAAAGACAGGTTCTTCATTACAGCTTCACAAAATTTCTCTTGACAAAAGAACCATAGCATCAACTTTAAAATCTTCATCTTAAATTTCTAAGGAAAGGAGAAATGGGAGGGAAGTCAGGATAATACCTATTAAAATGTGTGTCACTACCTGGCATACTCCCTCACTGCCTCCTCACATATTCACTTTTTAATAATGTACTTCTAATATAATTTTAATCCTTATTTGAATTGTTTGCATGTGGTTAAAGCTTCAATAAAAGAATCTGAGTTTTGCTATTCTTAATTAGGAAACACATATTTTATCAGCTGTGTAAAGTACTATTAAATTTTTAAAAAACTCCTTGAAGATCAGATAAAGTATGTTTTTCTGCTGAGAGTCCAATGCTTTAATTTGCAATTCTGTATGTTGTTTTATTCATGATAAAATACTTGATACTTGTAGTTTCTCTCCATACTGCTAACACTGACATAGATTCTCTATTAGGTTTGACTGTCACTGAAGGATTCTTTCATGACTCGTCTATATTTTCATTTGTTTTTAAAAAAAAAAAGAAAGAAAAAGATAAAAAAATTAAACTACAGTAACTATAACTAGCACCATCCATGACTAAAATGAGCTTTAATAATTCATGATTTGGAAACACATAGCTAATTAAAGGGCAACAAATTCATTTTACTTATATAGTATCTTATTAAAAATAATAGTTTGAGTTTTAACAGGCTAACAATATATATTGTGAAAGTGTCCATTATAACAATTTATTTTTATTTCATAGTATACTGATTTATTCTGCATTCAATTACTGCACATACAAAAATATGTTTCTGTATGCCACCCCTCCCCTTTATTTCAGGAGAGAAGAAAGAAAGTTATAGAAGCAAGTGGATCAAAAACATCAAGTTATATTCTATGTAACTCCAAAAAGTGTGAAATGGTCATTTAATGTAAAGCCCAATCCAGCATTACGTTCTGGCTCTGTAAGAGTCAGAATAAATCTCAAGGAAAGGTAAAATAAGAAAATGCTCTTCAAGCAATTTTGGGTAATAAAATCATCTACTGTCCTACAAAACCCATAGAAGCTTCGAGGAGGATGTCTCCTCCTCTCCCAAGTTCAAAACATGATGCTGTCCTGGAGAGACTAAGTCCACAGATGAAATGAGAAAGCCTGGTTTCTCTGTCTCTGTTGTTACAGGCTATTGAGAAAAATAACAAACATGAGTAATGCTATTAACATGTTTGCAACATCTTTTCATATACACAGTGTGTGAATCTGCCCAGTGAGATCAAAATTAAATCCAATTTCACTTTGCATTACTCCTAGGAAGCGATCACAGTAAAACAAATTACAGTCTCTTCCAACCCTTGACAGATTTGAACTAGTGACCTGAAAACTATAAGGCTCAACTCACCATTGTTCCTTCCCTAATCCAGGCTGCACGGGGTGGGTTTGGTCCAGCTGCAGGAGGAGGGTAACTGACTGCATTTGGAAGGTTGGGGAGAAGAAACGTAAGAGTCAAACAGGAAAGAAGAGCCAATTGCTAGAATAATATTGTCCATAAAGGTTTCCTGTTTGTGGCTTTCACTTCCTCACGGACAGGGCACCACTCCACTCATACATACATCAGTCAGAGAGAGAAACTCTACATCTTTTATTTATTTTTTTTCAGTAGTAGTGGATAACTACAGAAGCAGAAAATTCAAACTGAAAATAAACTGACCAGAACGGACCATACATGAGCCGATTCATGCAATTTACTTTCCATGACTTAAAAAAAAAAAAAAAGAGTGACTGACAGTTATCAGAACTATTACCAGCCAAAAATCTTAATAATATGATTTAGGGAGAAGGGAGGGAGCAAAAAGGAACTCTTACTTTTAAAAAGTTTTTTTAATTATTCTGCTTTATTTTTAGTAAGTCTTCATATAGTTGGGTTTATAGTATAGTTTTTCTACTAGCAATTACACTGCAGGTAATCCGTTAAACAGAACTGTATAATTAATATTATGTAATCCCTTGCCAAAGAAATCAATTTTGTGAAGAAAGAACTTGCTTTACACTTTTCTTAGTGCTTTACCCAGATAATCTAAATTTGAAGTTTCTGTCAAACAAGGCATCTGTGCCTTGCAGAAATGTCATGCGACAGCTACAGCTTTCCCACTAGCCAAGTGAAGAATATTAAAAAGATGCTACAAGTTGTATATGAATCAAGAATAAATTTGCACTTCCAAGTCCACACAGGTATTTTGCAGAGCAGAGGAATCACAGATTTCACCCTTTACATTCTACGTGCCTAATAATCCTGCCGATAACAAATAGTGTGGTGAAAGCCATGTTCATTAGGTCATTGATACAGCTCTAAATGGATCAGGAATTGTTGTCAGAGGAACCACACACCTCTGCCCAAACCCTACACGTCTCCCCAACTTGCCTATAATCGCCACTGATGACTCTTGCAGCGTAATAAATCAGATGGGGGTGAGATGAGCACTGTCTCTAATTCCAGCATGTGTCTTGTTCTGTAGAGTCTCACGTCCAGCACAGTTCTCTCCATCACTTTTTAAGCAGTCACTAAAAACCTCAACGCTATCTTGCCTTATCAGCATTCTACCACTTTTACCTTCAGCTTAAATAACACATTACTAACATCATGATTGACTGTAGATAAACACAATGGCTTTCTACCTAAGAACTACATAAAAGTTACATCAATATCAGGGACTGTACCTGCAACCTGGCATGGTAACTATTATCCAAGCTTTGCTTTCCAACATGGAAAATAAACCAATTGTGTTCTTAATTTCCTAGAAAGCGAGATATAAGTTGAGAACTGTCCTTAAACAGGCATTAAGTGAAGTTATTTCAGTGTCCTTCTAAAAAACAAACAGAATAGGCACAGCAATTAGCAAAATGTTTTGTGCATCCAAAGAGACTGTCCTCTGAAAATCAAGAAGGAGATTTTCAACTAATGCAATAAACTCCTCCAAAGTTGGCGTGTACGTTTCTCTGAGTTTACAGCTGAGGAAACTAAGGCAACAAGGCTGAAATAACTTACCTAAAATCACATAGCATCAAAGCAAGAAATACAAACTTGCAATCTCAGACTGACAGTTGCGTTCATTAACACAACGTTTCTCAAATGCTAAACCTACCCTACTGCTCTGTAAAACAGAGCGGCAGAAAGTAGGAGTCTTTGAACTAGCTGCACTAAATATTTGCCCTAGATTTTAGACATGCAGCTCCAAATGAACATATTTTCCTCACCTTTCTTCTCCCCCTTCCTTTTCCATTTACTCTATTTTTTTATGCATTTCAAACCATAAAGATAGGTTACTAAACAGCCCTGCAGACTAGAACTGCATAAGAGTAAAGAAGGTGGTAAAAAAAATCAACCAAGAAGATCCAAAGACCCAAATTCTTCTAAACCTAGAGCCCTTTCTTGAGAGAAAGAGAGCGTTGGGGTAAGTTTGCCCTCCTATTACTCCTTTCCTCTCTGTCCAGGTCCTCCATCCCCATCACCACCTCCCGCCAACTGCTGCTCCCTCCCTCCCTGACTTCTCCCACATCAAGCAGGGCGAAGGGACTGGGAAGTGGGAGAAGCTGCAACCATCCTCACATCCAGGCTGGAGCTCACTTGCTGCCCTACAGGTGACCCACAGTTACTCTGACCGGAGCGCAAGCTTTGTATCCTCAGCTTCCCAAACACAATACGTACAGACAGTGTCTTCATCATTTCTTCAGTTCAAGGCCATCAGAAAACTCTATCATGACTTGACTTGTACAAAACCAAAATTAATCCTTCCTTCTATGTTCAGAACAGAAAACCTCTCAACATTCAGCAACAATCACTTTGAGTATTTACCAGCCATTTCTGTATTCCACTTTACCTTGGATCAAAATCGTGGTTTTCTTCACATCTCTACCACCTGCTTGCTCTATTTGGTTCTTCTTTATGCTTGCCCCACTCCCAACGTCACATCGTCATTCATACTACCCATTATACTTGCAAGAGCTTTCCACTTCCCTGTAAAGCTATTTTCTTTTTCAGTTTCAACCTCAAAACCCTCACTGGCATCCTCCACCTGTATCTTTTTCTTCATGGGTCACGTGTGTCTGTGTGAAATACCTGATCACCTCAAGGCAGTATTCAAAGGCCCAATTCCCTTGTTCTTCCTCATCTCATCTAACGTATTCCCACTGAAAGCTAAATCAAAGGAAAGGCTTCTGAATCAAGCCACTTTATTTTATAAACACAGAATAATACATGTTTACAGCAGCTCTTGAGCTCACTGCTTGCCAGGCCGCCATCTCCTTGTACCTAGTCTCATCAGTAACAAATTCTGTAACATAAAACTTAAGGATTAACTAAGATTTTAAAGACGATGTACAGCATAAATACATACAGCTTATTTTCATCACGTATAATAGGTGCTCAGAGTTACAAAATCAACACGAGTGACGGTTCTCAGAAAGAAGCTACTCTGCTTATTCAAACGATTCAGAAATTGCTGCTACTCCTACTGTTCCCATATGTATGTCACTACCATCAACACTGCAAAAGCAAAGCCCAGGGATTTTGGTAGGAAGACAGCTTGATGATAAATGGGTTAGAGCATAAACTTTGAAATACACGGCTGTATGTTTTCCTTTCAGAAATACTTACAATGAAATATTTATTAAGTTTAGGCAAAACAGGCATCTGCTATCAGCGTACAAGCCCCGTACACAGTCATAGTTTTCTCTCCTGGAGAGCTCTGGGAATATGGTGTCACCACACAATGCGTGGCCCACACAGGCAACTTGTCAAAAAACTGCTCCCACAATCTCAACGTCCACACTCAGAGTTTTGTGCTTGCCTGTCCCTTTCTTGCGCCACACCACCAAAAAAATAAAATAAAAAAAAAGAGCAAAATTTATCACTTTCATTTCTTCCAAGAGAAGAAGCTGCTATGTCTGATGCCACTGCTGTCATGAAGCAATCTAATATGAACCTGACTCCAGCTGTTCAGACAGCAGCAAAAAAACAGACCGCTACTAAAATAGGGGGATCCACAAATCAATTTGCAATGAAATATGAGATTATGAACGCTCACAGTTTTGCTGCTAGAAAGGAATAGCTGGAATCAAAATAAGGCATTTAGAGCTTAAAGTTCACCATGAAGAACTCTTTGTAACCAGATTTATTTCCCCCCAAATAACAGTAAACACCAGCCAGCTGAATAATCCCAAATACTATGCAGGCCAGGCTCCAAATACCTCCTCTGAGGATAGTGGCAGTTCTTCACCTCCTTCTTCCCTTTTTTACGACCTGTCACCGCAGCCCAGCAGCTCCCCCATCACCCTGTCACCCAGGTGACGCCATCGCCCCAAAACCCCCTACCTTAAATAAATAAATAAATAAATCGCAGAAATTAAAACTGCAGGCCAACTACCTTAACTCCACACAAGGCACCTGCCACCTACGAGCTGCCTTTCGCCGGCGCGGAGAGACGCCGGGTGGACTCTGCGGTGAGGGAGGAGGGAGCGGGGCGCCGGCGGGGAAAGAGGGGGGGGCGCGGAAGGACACCTGCCCCAGCCGCACCGCGCCGGCGGGACGGCGCTCACCGCCGCTGCGTGCCACTGCGCGCCTCAGGGGCGCAGACGTGCGCTCACCGCTCGGCCGTATGCATGTATATAGATATATGTACGTGCGTATCTATACACACGCATATATAGATGTACGTTGGCATGCACGCAGCGGGGACACGCAGCGGTGGGTGATGGCTAGGGCTTGCCAGATCCGCCTGTGAGGCAGGCGCACAGACATACACATATAATCTGTACCCACACATATCTATACATATACTCGTGAAGAAGGTGCAGGAGAAGTTCCTCACCCCAGCTGTCAGGCTTCCCGCTGTATAACGGGGGAAGCTGAAGAGAGGGGTGTGGGGGGGGTGAAGTTTCCTCCTTCTCCCTCTTCCTCCCTCCTCTCCCCGAGTTACGCCGCGGGAGCTGGGCGGCCCTGGGCGGCGGAGACGCCGCTTGCAGCCCCAAGCAGGCCCGCTCCCGGCGCTGCCTTGCCCGCACCAGCCTCCGTCTCCGCCCCACCGGGACCCCGGCCGCTCTCTTGGAGGGGGGGGGCGGACAGCGGCGGGAGGCGGCCCCCGCCCTTACCGTTGCAGAACTGCAGCAGCGAGGAGGTGTCGTAGAGGCTGCTGTAGCTGGAGAAGCCGTCCTCCATCCTGCCGCTGACTGCGCTCCCGGCTTCCCCTCGGCTGTCCCGGCGGCCGACCGCCCGCCTGCCTGCCTCCTCGCCCACACGCTGAGGGAACGGAGGCGGCTGGGGCCGCGGCGGCCTGCTGCCTGCCTCACTCAGTTGCCATGGCAACCCGTTCACTCGCGGGGCGGGGCGGGGCGGGGCGGGCCGCCGTCACGGCGCGGCGGTGGGTGGGCGGCGGTGCGGGCGCTCCCCTGGCTGGCCGCGGGGCTGGCCGGCTCCCCCGCTCGGCGGCCGCTCGCCCCTGCGGCTCCCCGGCGGCGGAGGGGCGATCCTTGTCACAGCCCTGCCGGCGGGATCCTGCGGGAGGAGAGCCGCTGGCAGGACCGGGGAAGCCCGGGGAACCGCGGGGTGAGGCGGGAGGGGAGCCTCCTCTTTCGGCCGGGCCGGAGCGGCCATTTCTCCTCAGCGGCCCCGCCGAGCCTCAGCCCCCGGGCCAGTCCCGCCTTGAGCCCCCGGTCTGGAAGAAGGGACGAGCCCCTGTTCCCCCTGCGGCGGCGGGAGCCGGCGGGACGGGGTGTCCCGATGGGAACGCCTCTGGATCCCCGGCAGGAGTTTGGCAGCGGGCTGTCTGTCAGCCGCAGCATCCCCTCCCCGACCGCGGGGACACCGCTGGAGTGTCCTCCTGCCGCCGCCACCGGAGCGGCTGTCATTGCGCCGTGTGTCCGCCACCGGCTTCAGGGCGGGGGGGCAGTGGGGGGGTGTCTGGCTGCCGGAGCAGAGCTGTCAGCATCCTACTGTAACTGACACCCTCCTGCAGTAACAACAGCAACAACAAAATACACGCACTGTACTGTGTTAATGCCGCTTTATACTGTTCTGGCTATCTAGTTTGAAGGCTATGATACCCTTTTGCAATGTAGGATACTTAAATGATTTCACTCTTTCATATTTTTGTCTTTATATAATTTCACTCTTTCATATTTTTATTTTTATAAGGCCCATTCATGGTGAGATGAGGGTAGTGGTACAAAATTGGCAGCTAGTGATACTGTAAAATGGTTATTCTTATGGATTATTATGGATATTACCCTTGTGGATATTGTCCTTAAAATTATTGGGCTTCGATTTCTGTGCTAGGGATCGCAGAATCACAGAGTGGTAGGGGTGGGAAGGGACATTCGGAGATCATCTACTCCAACCCCCCTGCCAGAGCAGGGTCACCCAGAGCAGGGTGGACCAGAACGCATCCAGGTGGGTTCTGAGTATCTCCAGAGAGGGAGACTCCACAACCTTTCTGGGCAGCCTGCTCCAGCGCTCTGTCACCCTCAAATGTTGAAGTGACCACTAGACTGAAAAGCATTTTTTCCTTCAAGCTCCTCAAAGGGACACAATAAAAACAGTGCATCGCAGATCTATAGCACCTTTCATCTTGAAAAATGCCAAAGTACTTAACAAAGCGTGTCTTCAGGTCTCAGTCCTTTCAGGAGCTTTTTGCAGGGAAGTTCCATCATATGGATCCATTTACAGGCGTGGATTCCATATATATGAGTCTTTTCACCCACCACTAAACTGTGGTAGTGCTAACATAAAAATACGCTATAAAATTAGGCAGAGATATCAGTTCCATATTACAGCAGAGTGAAAAGTGCTCCCTCCTGAATTGCCAGTGCCAGTATCAGTGGAGTTGAAGTCATCGCCAGCACAAGCACTTACCCAGCCTGATGGTATCTATATCTGACAAAAACAACCACAGTTTATAGCTGTGGGCTATAACATAACAAATTTGTGGTAGTTTAATTATAAAAAACCAAAACAGCGTGGAAGAGAGAATAACTTCAAAAATACTAAAAACAATAGGTTCTCTAAATATTTCAAATGAGCCACAATTCTTTCTCATCTTTAAAATTAACCCAGAGCCCTTTGGTTTTCTTATGACCTTTTCATTCATAAGCCATCAAAATTTTCAGAGATGCCATATTGTTCTAAATATGCATCTAAAAAAGATGCATAATGTGCACACAGAAACACATACAAGCATGGGATTTTTGGCAGATGAGTGACAATAATAGAAAAATGAAGCTTATTTTTAATACAAATTTTAATTAAATTTTTCTTTACTTTTAAAACATTATTGCTGTGATTAGGTTATTTTTTTGAGGTTGAAAAGTGTTTTAATATGCTGATTTTTCACCAGCCAGAGACCATTTCATCACAAGTAGTGTGCCCAACATAAGACATCAACGTTAGCTTAAGTTATACCTTCTTCAGATATGTGAGTTTTGGCAAATAAATCTATGAAATCTATGCTATCGAGAGGTATTATGTCTACAGTAAAACATGTGCTGCCAGTGGGAGAGCTATAAAGAGAGGTAATGCCCAATAACTTCTACGACATCTGCCAAAGCAGAAGGAAGGACAAAACGGGGCAATGAGGCTCCATTCTGGAGAGCGGAAATTAAAAGTCACTTAGAAACTCAAATCTAAACCTGATCTGAATGTGTCACCATTAAAGGAAGATACAATATCTAAAACCTTACAATAGATTACCCACTGGAATTAGTTGTGAAGGTGTCAGTGAAGCCCATCAGCTCACTGCACTGCAAATCACTGATGTGATGTGACAGAAAATGATCTCAGCTCCAGTCTCAGGAGCTGTTACGATGCCATTATATTCTGAGGGCAAGGGTTAGAAAAGGAAAACAGTTTCATAATTTAATTGCAATGATTTTGAGACCTGCTACAATCTTATTACACTAAACTGCACCAAAAGGCACAAAATGAAAAAGGAATTCTCTCCGGCTGTGGGAACAATGGGACAATGGATCTGAAGGATGCACTGATGTGTCTCTGGGAATTCTGCTGGTATGGGAAAACAGTGAAAACACTTCTTTTTAATGTCCATTTTTCAGTAAACTGCACCTTTAATTGTTTGTAAAGATCTATGTGAGTGCATTGGAAAATGGGAAGGTATATAGATGGGAGTGTGGCATCTGGAGCAGTATAGTGGGGCTGAGGCATCTGGAGGGGATTTGTTGCTGTACGTTTGCGCACGCTTATTGCCAGCAGCGGCAGAAACTCTGTATGATGTTACATTTCTGAAAACTGTATTTTGTAACTCATGATTTACCTGTCATTTGCATCGAGTAGTGTAAAACAAATGACTATTTGCTAAGTGGGAACAAAAGAGGTTTTACCCACCCTTAGCTGAATGTTAAGGAGTTAATCCTCCAATTTGAGGACAAAGAAACCTTACTTTCACTCCCTGCTAATAGGCTATGATCAAATAATGTCGATGGTTTATGTACTCCTTTTCCTTTTTTATTTCTGTTTCTTTTGCATTACTAATAAATACAAAATACCCTGCAGCAGGTGCATATTGGAAATACTGTAGCTCATAACTCTCAACAGTATTAGAATTATATAATATGTTATAGCTAACAATACTCTCAAGTCAAGAGTGAGCTCTCCCACTCACCATGTCAATGTGAAACAAAGAAAACTGAGTTGCAGCATCCTCTTAAAATCCACTGCAATAGCAGACACTGATTATATATAAATCTAGAAATAATGTTGAGAGAAAAGCCCCATACAAGCACGTTTCACCTGGCTGGTGGAGAAGGATTTTGGAAGAGGGACTTTCCCTTTTAGGTCATTTCCGTGGCTCTGTCATTTGAGGGTGTCAGGCTGTTTTCACCATTTGGTGGCAGCTTGGACCATTTGCCCTTCATACCTGACACCCGTCTCTGTGCCGAATGCCCTTGCCTTCACTGGGCTTGTTTAGGGAGTAAGGTGGGGGCACTTGGTAAAGGAGATAAGTTTGGATTTGGATCTCACAGTGGCAAAGCCTGCTGTGCAGAGCTGCTAATGGCATCAGGAGTAGCTAATGGCATCTGCCCTTCTTTGCAGAGTTTACAGGTGAGGGCTCAGTTCACCATGGAGGCTGGAAGGGCTTGATTTTTTTTTTTCCAGTGGATGCAATGCGTCTCTACTGAACAATTTGGGAAGGCTTGGACGGCTGTTGCACACACTGAAACTATTTTGTAACTAGAGGAAACTTCATCCGGCAAAGCATCTAGCACCATCAGCAAATGAGCTGGTTTCAATAAAATTTATCAGTGGACACAATTACGGCATCTATTTTACCGTGACTACCTTTTGAAGAGCCCCTCCAGCTTTTCAGCAATCATTCAATAGGTCACGTTTACTGCAGCATGATCAAAGGGAGCTAAGCTCAATCCTGTAACTTCCCGTGCTTCGATTTAAGACCTTAACACTCCATTTCACCATTTGCAGTCTGTCTTAATGCAGCAGCCAGTCTCTGCTCGAGCCTGGAAGGTTTGAAACTGCATGTTTGTTCAAGTTTTGCTTTTCCTCTGTGAGTCATAGATTTCATCCATTAAAATACTGAAACGCTGCAACACTTGGTGCCTGGGCCCAGACTACAGTCCAAAACACAAGGCACCACACATGTGTTTCTCCCTACCTAAAGTGTGCTGAAATCCTGATTTAGACAGATTATTCATTTTTTTTTTTTAATTTGCCCTTTCTCTTCAGCGAGCAGCAGCTGAGATTTTTTTTTTTTTTTTTAAGAGAATTTCATGCCGTGAATAAATTGTCTTCGTTCTTCAGAGGTGGCTTTTCCTTGCAGCTAGACTATCTCTGGGTGTTAGAGTGAGCTTCACCGTCAGGGTCCTATCACAGGCTCAGCTAAGGATTTCCTCTCCTACTGTGGGGTAGGAAAGGAAGAAATGCTTTGCCGCCCAGTCTCCTTTGTGAAAACACTTCAACCGCTGGAATAATCGTTCATTCTAAATAGCGGGACTCCAGCGTTTCAGCCGCAGCAGGGGTCTTCATGAATGTCACTACAAAGCACGCTTCATGCATGTGGGAAAGATGGGGCATAAGGGGAGGATCACCATTATGCCAGCACAGTCTGAGCGCATTAAAAATACAATGAAACAAATGTGGGATGAAACCATCAAAGGTGTGCATGTTTTACAATCCAAATGAAAATATGTTGCAATATGTCTGTATACATCACCTTGTTTTGAATGGCATATATTGGAATCGTGGATTTTTCCCCTGTAATTAATAAGAATATTCTTAAACATACTGCCCGGGAAAAAAAAATAATACCGTTTTGCAGATTGATTAATTTGTAAATACAAAGAGAATGCTTTGAAGATGAAAAGAATAATGCTTTGCACATCTGTGACTCTTCCCATTCAAAGATGGGAGGCTGCTCAGCAAACTGTGGTGCTTTCAGACTTGCACCACCTTCCTGAATTAAATGCTGTCTTTATTTTACTCCTTTGGAAAATGAGAGGGAAAACATGACACAGCCAAAGTCACACCGGGAAGTCAATGACAGAATCGAACCAGAATAACTACCAGTTGAGTGCACTAACCATTACACTACCCTGCCTGCAAACACTGAAGGTATTACTTGTATGGTTTATTATGAAATGCTTTCAAGTATAGTGCCTGCAGTATAAATACCCTTATTTTTGTGAGGTCCCCTAACAAATTGGGTTCAATGCACTCCAGTGTTTGTAATGGCCAACTGCAGACCTGTTACACCCACAGATACAACATTATGATACCAAACTGAGGAGAAGCAAAATACGCTTCAGGAATGCAACTTCTTCTCACCTTCTACACAATCTGTGCTGATGGGAACAGCGTTTCTGAGATATTAATACTCTGAGAGATTGATGTGAAGAGGGGCAATGATGGATGGCATTGCAGGAGGAAATGATCCATCCGCTCTTCAAAATTACTCCTTGAAAATTGTAATTTCAAGCTCAGCTCTGCAGCACTATTTTTGGTGGCTTCAGTCCTAAGTGGAGGCTGAAAGCTTCCACAAGCAGAGCTCTTTGTGTTCTGTGTGCAGGGGGACAAATCCTTCATCCTGGTAGAGCTGCTTCCCTGGTTCCCCCTACAACAGCTTTGGCGCAGGTTCACCAGTTCACCGTGCAGGCACAGGAGGGTCATCCCTCCAGGTCTGTATCCCTGCCTATAGGGAATTCCCTCCCAGCAGAAGGAACTTTCCTGCAGTCACTGAAACCTCGGGGAGCCCCAAGTATGTAGGTATTGAGAAATGCTTTTGGCGAATGTGAAAAAGGGACGTTTTTGTGTAGCTAGCAACACATCAACACTCTTCCTGCACATGGCTGAGATCACTGATATTTTATTTTTTAGTTTTTGTCTTATGATTATAAAGATGTTACTATGACAATATTCCAGAGATCTATTTTATGCATATGTTTAACTCATATTTTGTTAAAATTTAATATCTGATCTATACAAAGCCACAACAATATAAATCTGTGCCTTCTGAATTATATTATGAAAAAAAAAGAGCAAACTATCATGCAGATATATATGTTTTAAATGGTACTTAAATAATGGCACAGTGAATTGATCATTTAAGGCCTACACAAAAATTGCCATTTTTTAAACAAAGTGGTACTAAAATAGTCATTCTGTTCGATTTCTAGACTGAGAATTTTAATTTACAAGAATGTGTAAAACCCAGGAGTAGAACACAGGACGTATGTCCAAAGGATGTGTGTCAGCTACACTGTGAGAGAGAGGTCTCTCTACCCTGCAAACAGATACCCACAGCACCTGTGACCAGAGGGAGGTATCACAACACTATTTCCTACATTCCTTGGTCATTAGGATGGTGGATTAAACTTGTGCCTTATCAGACCTGGTGTTCATAATTTTCCACCTTCCCATGTCACTTTTTCACTATTTTCAGGATGCAGGACAATTAAGGGTATCTCCTAGGAACCAATGTGTACTAGGAAAATTTACTGTCAGCCATGTAAATACTAAAGCACACATAAAAGTGTATGTGTAAGATGAAGCATCACATCCATTCAATATAGCAATGTTAGAAGGGACTAGCAAATCATCTCGTTTATGTCACATTCTACAACTGCAATAAGAGCTAAATTTCGTAATTTATGTTACTGGAAATTTGCCCAGATATGGAAAATGAACTATGGCAAGTGTCTTGAGAGGTAATTGGAAAAAATACTGCAATTGTTCTAGTGATTTTATGGTATGCTTGCTTTTAGTTAGAGGTTTATTGGAAAAGCTCATTTGCATCACTAAACCAGTCATTGAAAGCAGTTGCAGAGTTTACCTATAATCTTAATTTCTGCCATCACATATGGCCATTTACCTCCTCAACTAACCTGTCTTAATGTTTTGTTTATCCACCTCCTGTTAAAAGAGGTAGGGGGAGAAAGAAGACAATAGTCCATTTGTACGGGGTGGGTTATTCCTGCGGAGAACAATAGAAACTGTTTCAAACTCATTGAATTTCCATGAGCTTTTCTCGAGCGGGTGGAGGCGTGAGAGGGTGGAAGGCTGGATGACCTACAAGGGGTACGTAGGAAATTCAGCCCACTAGACCCAGAGAGTCCTTTGATATCTGCCAGAGCCCAAGACCACCTACAATGAGATCTTCATCCCTCCACAGTTTTTGCTGCCTCAGCCCATTTCTGCTTTCCCAGTACAAAATCCCAAAACACAATCTGGGGATGGAAGAAAACACTTAAATCATCAGCTAATCTAAACTTGGCTGGCTTGAGAAAAAAGCAATAAGGAAGAATCCTTTCCTACAGTTTTCAACATTACTTTACACTAATTTCCAGCATGGGCTGTAGCTTTTATTTTTGTGGGTAACTATGGTTTTGTTTTGAATTAAACTTTTTTATTTACTTTGGAACAGAATTTGGCTCAGAAGAAACTTTTTTGTCCTGCTCTGTGCAATCACCCAGGGCCCACGGTGTGATCAAAGCAATTCTGTGTTTCATGGGGTTTTGTCAAAGTAATTTCCTTCTACAGATTCATAACAAGTGTACCCAGAAATTTAGATAAATTCCGCTTTTCATCTCCTTTTGACATCTGAAACTTAAGAAATAAGATGCGACAAAGTAAGGGTTGAACCAAAGAAGCTTTCACTTCACGCCCAGGTACATAAATAGACACTGGGGTTTAAATTGCAGGATCAGGTCCATACAGTAATAAAATATTTGGGTTTTGGGGAAAGAACGCTGGTTGTTCTTAAAACACCTCTGCCAGCCAGCACAAGGTGTAGGATTACTAATCCTCCTCAGGGGAAGCCATGCGTGGCATTCTTCTCTTTGGTGGTGGCATTCAAGGGAGTCCCGGACAGAGGAAAAAGTAATAGGGGCAATAATGACAGTCTCTGAATGAAGCCCTGAGAAATAGCCCAGGCCCTGCCGCCTGGCTGCCAGCCATCCAAGCATGAAGAACAATCGTGCATTTGTTTCGGATACCAAGTCACCTAATTTTAAAAACGCTTCCTGATGCAGTCCTTTAATTCTTAAGCGTTTCACCACCTGACGTTTCTCTCTCAGGCTTTCAAAGAAGCAAGAGAAAATCAGAGCTATGGATAAGGGAAAGAAGGGAAACTAAAAGGATTTCACCATTAGTGCAGTGATAATTCAAGGAAAAAAAGGGCAGGAAGACAAGTTCTTTTCAACTTTTTGATGCCCGATAACCCCTCCTTATCCCACTGCTTTCCAACAGAATAAATGCTGGAGTAAAGAATAGAATGAATCTCAAAAGAAAAATATGTATTGTGTGCCATAAGTTATACAAGCAGATGCAGCCATGAACGAAAGAATTGAGAACATAAAACCCCTGCAGTGTGCACTGGCTGATGAGGGGCTGGAGGTTGCCAAGGGACACTACGTGACCACCCTGCAGTCCAGGCTGGGATCTTGCTCTAAAAATCAGCCTATAGCCCTGTCATGCAGGGGCTTTCTGCCTTTTCCTTCACATTCTTCCTCTTAAACAGCTCTTTTACATATCAGTAGCTGTTTAATGAATGTTTTGGCCGCAAGAAGCTTGTGGTGTATTTTAAAGGTGCCTGAGAAATCTTGCAATGAAGAATTTTGCATCTTTTCCCCAAACCATCCCTTCAGACAAATATTCCCACATGAGGGTGAATGAGTCCCCCTAGATGAAGGGATAGGTAGAACAGGCCAAGGGTCGAGTCTTTATCTGCTATAACCTTGCAGAGCACTCTCAGCTTCAGCTGAAGACTTGTTTTCATTACTTATTGTTTGTTAGAAAAAGTGTTATATGGCTTTATGGCTCTATATACAGAAATAATTACAAGCAATAGAGCCAGCTTCTTAATGCTCATCAGAAACTTCATTCAACTAAACAGGTTTTTGGCAAAGTCAAAACTCTGGATCCAGATTTTCCATATTTACATATCTATAATACCTCCCCATTCCTTCATGATACCTCTTATGTCAAGACATGGCAGCTATTTTCTTATGCAGCAATCATTTCAGCAGGGAAAAAAAAAAAAGCTTAGCAATATTGATACAACTTAGTGTCATATGAGGAATTAAGAAAAAAAATGCATCTCAAAGAAGTTGACAGCATTCATTTCTTATCAGTAAGATGCTTTAAAGAAAACCTGTATAAGACTGTGTAAAGGGACATTTTGCCAACTTCACCCTTTTAAATGTCATTTGGTGACCGTCCAAGAATAAGGAGTAAATAATAAATTGTGCTGGAAAAGAATACATGTGACTCATGATTTTCAGCTGTCATACATGCGAACTTGTGGAAAATGATGCAATCAGAGACTAGAAGCAGAGCAAAATATCTGTTTACTTCCAGCTCTGCCCAGCAGATCAGAACTGCTGGAGGACTGCAGAGAAAATGATCTTTTCTTTCTTGCTCTTGTCCCCCATGGGTTACGTCCTGCTCTGAGTTACGTCCTATTCAAGCAATATGATTCGGGGACAGTCTTGTTACGATTGAGCTTTTTGCACTTTTTCCATTCATCTGATGAAGAGTGTTTGCTCTGTCATTCATTCACCATTTCCTTCCATATGAAATTAGGAAATATGGCAAATGAAGACTGAAACCCAGGGTTTTTCCATCCCTGCATGTTTTCCCTTGGAGCGCAGAAACTCAAGTTATTCCAGCACAGGGGAAGGAGAGGAAATGTAGTAATAAAGTCCCTGGCTTCATCACAAACCTCTTTCTGACCTGACCAGAAGAAAGTATATGGAAAGGGATTGAACTATTTAGGGTAAGTGTAGATAAATGGCAAAAGTAGGTTGAGGTACAATCAGAAAGACAAAAGCACAAAGCAGGGACATGAGGTAACGAGGTGTCTTTCTACGAATGCTTATGAAGAAGGCCAGGGGAGTGCTGGTCCAGTACAAGGTACAAGTGATTAATGACTTTTTTGTATCTGTCTTCATTAAAGTTGCATTTCCACAGATGTGTTAAGCCAATGCTGTGGCTGAAAAACCTCGTTACACCCTCCCTGCTCCACTCTGTCCCCTCCTCCTCTCTGCCCTCCTGCATCCCGCTGCCACAGCGATTCGTAAGGGCCTGCGGGCAGCTGAGTGGGGGAACTGATCCAGCTGAAAATTAACCTAGCAAATAGATGATTGTTACTAGGATCAATTAGTTCTGCAGTTTGATTCATCTCATGGATGCGCTGTATTCAGATGATAACTTTTTTTCAAATTAGCTAGGCTTGTTAACCTCATCCTATGATGCTTAAAGTGCAGACTGATCCCAGGATGGGCAGTCACTCTTTCTGAGTGACCAGATGTACAGGGTGTCAGAGGATCAGAAACAGGAAAGCATGGTGCCTGTCTTTAAAATGGGGAAAAGAGAAGGAGCTAGGAGTTCATTGATCAGTCTGGCTAAACTCAATTCCAGCCCCCAAATCCAGGATTTCTTAAACAAAACATTTATAAGTGCCTCGAAGATAAAGGGGAAGTGGGTAGCATTCAGCTTGAGCTGTAAGAACAAAGTCTGTCAAACCAGTCTAGCTGTTTCTATGCCTGTATTGTGCTGTGGAGAGGGGAGAGGCAGTTGGTGTCACGTAACTCAGCTTCAGGCAGGGTTTTTGCACACTCATGACACTCTCACGAGCAAACAAGGAAATGCAGCCTTGCTGACCCTGCTGCACCTGTTAGAACAGGTGTAAGAGCATTCAGGTAATTATACCTGAAAAGAGACTCAAAATGAAAGTATGAATGACATAACCATTCTGCATGGTTTTGTCCTTAGTGCCATTATAGCCCACATTTTTGTTAG
The DNA here is from genome assembly GCA_026546715.1 of Gallinago undulata. Classification (NCBI taxonomy): domain Eukaryota; kingdom Metazoa; phylum Chordata; class Aves; order Charadriiformes; family Scolopacidae; genus Gallinago; species Gallinago undulata. The sequence continues at coordinate 9,548,024 of JAOTQQ010000041.1, read as the reverse complement.
TGACGGAAAAGGGGAGCAGAAGACATACTTAGTAAATGTGCGGGTCACAGCTTGGGAGCTCTGCAAGTGTGTTAGTCAATAGGCACATTAAAAATTTTAAAATTAAAAAAAAATAATCTTGGCAGCCTGAAGGAACTATCTGCAAGATAAAATGTACTAAGGACCAGTACAAGGGACTACATTTAGACAGGAATTACCTTCATTACCAAACATTGAGTCAGCTTTCTTATGCTGAGTGGAAAAGGCAGGCAGCATACTGGGATGGATAAATAACCCTGAAAATGTATGAAGGAATCCTTCCACCCTATTCAGCATTGATAACACCTCAGCTGGATCATTAAGTTCCAGTTTACATGGTGTTTAAACGGTATCAAGAAAGATTCTCATTCAGGTTAGACATTAGAGTAAATAATCCTTTCGACTTTCAGGACTTAGTCCAATAAAGTAAAAAAAAAACCCTTATCCCCACTGGGATAAATTGCCTAGACAAGTTACAGAGTGTCCATGGAACATCCCTAACATCATTTTAGACAAATATATGTCCTGTTTGATGTGATATAGCTGGTACTGCCTTGGGTGAGATTGACTAGATGAATTCTCAAGGTCTTTTCCAGTCTAGGTTTCCTGAGATCCACCTCACCGAGTTACTGTCCAGCCCATGAAGCTCTGGGGGGAAAGTAGCTGCAGGCCCACTGCCATGGATGTTTTTCTATTGTCCTCACCTGAGGTTCACACGTAATTGGCTGGAGGACCTCAAATAATCCTGCCTTACAAAATCTCTCTCAGTTGCTGTCAAGCTGGAGTAATATAAACTAGGAGATTGCTCCATTTTTCTGTTCTGAGATCAAATCTTGCCACCACTTAAGTCATTGGCAATATATTCCTACCACCCCCAAGAGCAGCTGGTGAAAAAACCTGTTTAGTTAATTTTACCAGAAAGTAAAGTTGATGATACACAAAAAAATCAAGTCACTTTTCTGAGCACTCGTGTTCGGTGCTGCTATTCTGGGGGCTAGTGATAGAGAATCAGGCTTTCTACTCATGGTCACTGGTCTGTGTCAGGCCGTTAGAGAATGAGCTTTCCCTCTTATGAGAAGATACAAAGCAGAGCCAAAACTTGGCAAAAAATCACTATCATTGTTGCAATAGTGAAATGCTGACAGCCTGAGCAGGCACTAGGACTGTGGTATCCTCACTGTCTGCTTCCAAAATAATACGTGGGATGTCTGGGATTTCATTTTTCTATTTTGTTCCCTTTTTTGGATCCACTCCTATAATACTCATATGGACGAGATGATGAAGTAAAAAAGGCTATTCACACTAACTGCAGTATTTGCTTTCAGTTAAAAGTGCCTAATTGTTGTTTAGCAATTACATACACCTGAAACCAAAACAGGTACACCCATAGAAAGGAGATCTCTCTCTCTCTGGGTTTGATGCTCCTGAGTATCTGTAATTAGCACATATGAAAATATTTTAAAGTGAGCTCAGCCTGTATTTGTCTTTATATCATAAAGTGCTGCTAGGGACAGAATTGAATGTTTGGGTGTGTTTACATTATTCCCTTGTATAAGCTGAATGGCCTTTATGCCTCTTTTCTCCGCATTCACAGACACCTCCACATAAAGGCATTCTGTACAAACTGTCCTCCCTTTCCCTCATAAAAGAACGATAGTCTGATTTATTTCTTAGTGGCACAATCTCCTAAAAAGGCATTGAAAATTATCATTAACCTTGAAGGCTAGACTATCTATTTCCTGGACCTGCCCTTCACAGTGCTAACTGAAGTAGTTTCTACAAGAGAAATTTGACTTTTACATTATCTAAGATCCACATTTAAATTCACAAAATGTATTAATCTTTTATATACTCCAGAACCTAAACCACAAAGTCTAAAATGATATCTTCACACTTAGGAAATACAGGTTTGCCATTCTGCTTCGGTGTAGTAGTGTGACATTTGAGAAAGCTGTGACATTTGGATCTGTGTCCAAGAGAGGGAGGTGTTCAGAGACACGGATTTGGTCCAAACTCTCTAAGTTTAAGGAATTCAGCTGGAGGAGAGGGTTGTGGGGGCACACACAAACGCAAGTGAGCAACACATACTTTACTATTGCAATTCAATTCATTTAGCTGCTCTGTGAGGATTCCCGTGTGGAGTCACTGCCTGCTGAGGGACTCAGACTGACTCGGAAGATTTAGGATCAGACCAACTGGGATGATTTAGCGGGAGGACTTTTAGATCAGACAGGTGAGACTATCATCTCTGAGTTAGAAAGGAACTATGATTATCTTAAAAATAACAAGCACTGTTTGGTTCATACCACCTGATTGATGCAAGACAAACTCAAGCAGAGGTCCAGTCTGGTAGGCAGTTTGGGTTCAGTTTGAAGTTACTCGGCTGTGCCTTCCTCACAGGCAGTCTCTATGGCGATGGGAAAATATTGTGAGGTATAGGAATGATGGGAATATGACTCAGAGACTACAGAAAAAGGAATGTTCAAAACCATAACTCCCAGTGGGCACAGAGTACGCTTTTCAAAAATATGCACAAATTGAGGATGATAATCTGGTGGTGCTGCTTTGCACCGTTGTGTTTATTGGGGAGCATGATTAATAAATAAGGAGCCATAGCGCTGCGTATGTTCAGCCCCTCTATTATCAGGGGGAAACAGAAGCTGGCAGCGAAGGAAATGGTGGTGCTCTGCCCTGCTCCTTCCAGCCCTGCATCTTTCCCCAGGGAACCGCTGTGCAGCTGGGGCTGGGTTTATCAGTAAGGGGCATATTTGGACAGACTCGGTCAAGTCAGCGTGTGACTTCCGTGGCCTTTCCAAGAGGGAAAAGGCTTCTCCTTTCGCTTGCGAAGCCGCAGGGGCTCGTGGCAGCCTCTGTATGAAGTTGCCTTTCTCACTGAACTGAGTTGGGATTTGGCCCGAATACAAAGGAAATGGCCCAAGGCAGGAGCCATCCCACAGGGAGCCATCCCCACAGAACATCACTCGAACAAGAACTGCCAGGCTAACCCAAACCTTTGCTCTGCCTGGCACACTAACAGACGGGCTTCAGTGTGCCACACTACAGGCTTATCCGCAGGAGAACTTGCTCTCCAGTTTTGCTATTTAGTCCCAGAAAGAGTGAAGATTTCTATACATATATATTCCTTGTTAAAAATGAAATTCTGCCTCATGAAGCTGCTGATGGTTGCATGGCCTGTATTAGTACCAGTCATTCTCTGAACCCTCTATGCTTTTGGCCTCGGTAGTACTCTGATGTAGAGAGTTCTCCAAATCCAAATTGATTATGCATTGTGCAAAGGCCTTTCTTTTAATCAAATTTACGTTCTGCCTTTTACTTTGCTTAAGGTCACTTTATCCTTCAACTCTGAGAAGCGCCACATTAACTACCCTACCCTATCTTTCTTTTTTTTTTTTTTTTTTTTTCCTCTCCACATCCCTCTCAAGCTTCCCCTTCAATTTACTCAAACTCTTCAATTATCGTTTCTGCCCTGAAGGAGGTGAGAGCTTCCTTCCCCGTGGGTTTCTGGGACCTGTGGAGTTTGAGGGCTGTCCCCAAGCTTCCCCTCCTGACCTGCAAGCTGCTGCTTCTTCATGAGAAATTCAGTGAGCTGAAGCAGTCCCCTGCACCCTTTGATCCCGCTCTCCTGAGCTTTACTATGGGAGGTACAGCGGAGCCCTGAGGCATCAACATGATTATACCGTCTTCTTTTACCTTAAAAATACTGGCCACCAGTATTGTTGCTCAGCAACGTGAAACTGTGTATCACTGCTGGCTTCATTAAACTTTAAAAATATTTTTCCTTGCCAACTCAAATAAATAATTGACGATGATTTCAGTGCATATTTAGCACATCCATTGGAATTCCAGTAAGTAGGTAAAACAGATTTATATATGTAGGATTAAGAAGAAATTCCTAATACTGGCTGTAAAATAAAATGAATAGCTGAAAAATACTTGTTCCTGCATAGCAATTTGTAAATTGCTCAAAGAAACTGTACCAAATAAATGTCAAAAGGCTGTAATTATTTCTTTACTGAACATACTGCACCTTCTTTTTTGCGAAGATCATTAAATCTTATTGTATAGTTTCCTACTAGAAAATACTACAACTGGCTGATCCTTTAACTTCTTTATTATACATGTATTTGCTAATATAGGCAATTGAAGGCATTAAATATGCATAAATAGAGAATAATAGATTTCAACATATATATTTTCTGGATGAATAATAGTGCCTGGGGTTATTAAAAGGGAATGAGCTGTAAAACTCAAGTGTACTTTTTGTCAACTAACTGATAGATTGCTTGTTATTCACAAGCTATTCTAGCGTGGGTCCCAGATAAAATAAATTGCTGCAATCCTTATCAGCAGATTCTTTTCTATTATCTGCGTGACGTCCCAGTTTTATCTAATTGGTGGCATTACCAGAACATTTTTCTGCAAATATAGGAGCCTCTTGGTAAATGCAATTGCTACTTTAACCCATCAGAGGCGTGTTTAGATGCCTATCGGCAGGCAGAACGGAGAGAACCTGAGCTAGGGAGCTCCGGAGATCTCCAATCTAAACGACTGCCAAAATAAACATGACTGGAGATAGAGGGATTAATCCTGTAATCCTTGCTTAAGCAAAATTCCTGCTATCTTCAGTGAGATTCTCATGGGGAACAGCTGTAGAAATTGGCCTAAATGAAGCAGAAATGGGAAAGGCCAAATTCTGCCTCTGGGGGTGTGTGTGTGACTTGTGTAAAACCTGAAGTGTGAAGCCCCGGGTCTGGGATAATCAGCACATAAATTCCCACCAATCTCTATAGTGCCAAGTCTTCACTGGGTATAAATACCAGGCACATCTATACCCCCATAGGGAAATATCTCTATCCAAGCTTCACTAAGAAGGGGAAAAATAAGTGCAAACTGAAACTAACATTCAGAAATAAAACATGCGTCTTATTAAAAAGTGTCTTAACCAATCCTAGGGGGTTTTGGAGCATTTGCCTCCACTGAACTTAAAGTTATTGCCCCCATTTTCCAGCTGGGGTGCAAAACCAACATGGAAATTTAAGTGATTTTCCACAGACCACACAGCAAGTGATTAGTATCATGGGGACAAATTAATCTTGGGTGTAAATCCATAAAGATTAATGGAGCTCTAACAGGGATTAATTTGGCCCATCATCACTAAGGATAGCAAAACCAATTAGGTGATGTCATTAATCTTCTGGTTAGTACAGGACTGTTTCTTAAACAATGCTGAAAGAAAGGCAATAGAACAGGAATGACCAAAGGATCCACTAAAATAGATGAATTGGCTATTCCTTGGCAGAGGATTCACAGCAGGAGCCTTAAATCGTGACAGCAGCTCTGATGTGCCCTCAGGCTCCCATCTCAGCTAAAATGCTCTACTTCAATCATTTATCTGAGAATTGGAGAGTCAGCCCAGGTTTCAGTCACTGATTAGGTTTTAGTCTTTTCTTCCATGAAGACTTCCATGAAACTGATTTGGAGTCAAATGTATTTATTATGGCCCTGGGATCTTCAAATCTTTGGAAAATATGAGGTGGTTAATGTCCTATGGAAAGCAGCACTTGAAAGATCCATAAATTTTAAAGCTTCTACTTTTGATCTGGCAAAAAGTGTAATATCCTATTAGAAATAAGTCTATAGGAAGGAAGTATTGCAAAATCTGTATAATTGACATGTTAAGATATTTGGAAAAAAAAAACATTTCCTTATTCATTGGTTGGGATGATACAAAATTTCCCATCTTAAATACTGAAGGTGTTCCTAATGCTTATGAAAGGACAGAACTGGCCCATGGCAGAAAATGATCTTTCTTCTGTTTGTCCCAGAAATTTTATTTTAAACAGCAGTTAAATTAGGTAGAAAGGGTTTTGTTTTTTTTTGTTATAGAGTAATGGCCAGCTATAACAAATGCATACAAAGCAGAGATTTATGAACGAAAACTATGGCTTGCAGACCATGGCTGATGGAATTTATGGAAAAAGAACATCTGTGTCATTGGCAAGAACTAGTGTGAGGACGTTGAATAGGAGATAGAGAATTTGTGCCCAAAAGTTGTATGCATTACCTAATAGGCCTGGTAAAAATGTTCCACTGGGATTTTGAAAGAAAAACTTGGCAACAGTGAGATCATTAAAGCCCTACTGCATGGAAGCACTCATTCAAAATGCAATAATATATAGTGAGGTTTTCATTGTTATTAGGAGAAAAATTATTCTAGCTCTAATAGGGATCTTTCCATCAGTAGTTCTGCCTGAGTAAGAGTTCCATGGCTGAGTTTTCATAATTGGTGAAATAACTTAAAACTCCTTTCATGAGGATGTTCTTGGACAAATTAAAACCTCTTTTCTCATTTTATACAATGTAGGAGTTCAAACGAGGTGACGTGCTCAGACTGATACTACAGCTCCATTCGGGAGGGAAGATGTCATGATGCTCCCTTGTCCTACGGGAGGGAAGCAAGGCTTTTTGGGCAGCGCTTTTCAGCTTCCTGCCCACCCCAGTCCTCTGAGCACTTTTGAGGAATGTAATGGCACACTGTTGAGCCTATCTATGAACAAAGGATGCTAAAAAAAGACTTGGAGTAAGCACCTAATCAGAATATGAAAGAAACTTGAATTTTGGCAGGGTGAGTTGAGTATAGAAGATGGAGTGGGATGGACATGTTTCTGAGTCAATGCCACTCTATGCCAGCACTTAGGCGTAGGTGCTTCTAAATGCCAATGCTCATAAGCCTAGAAATTGTGATGAGGAAATTTCATCAGCTAAAAATAATAAATAAATGTACCAGGGAGTGTTCCTACATACTATCATCTATGTTTTAGCAGGACAATGAAAACAACAGGAGATGCGCTTAAGAAAAAGCTGTCAGATTAGGTCCATTATATATAAAAACACAAAAGAACATCCATTTTAATATCTTCCGTTGACAGATGGATCTAAAGAAATATTCCGAAAAATACCTCAACACAAGCTTATGTCTCCAGAAGGCCTTTCAGACTGGAAAATGAAAATGTTTCTCTCTCGTTGTTGGCTTCTGACAACCATATTCAGTGATTATTAGAGGAAGAAATTATGAAAATATACTTTTTTCATAAGGGGCTATTAAATTAAATGTTACTATTTCTAGGCAAAAAGATTCTGACTATAGTATTTCAGTAGACTAGCTAGTTTAATATTAGTTTTCCTTTTAAAAAACAGGCCAGCTTTGTCATTTGTGATTAGGGCAAATGGGTAGTGGCCATGTCACCATTTATCCAGCCTTTCTAATGTGCAATATGCCTGCAGCACAGTGCTGCCAGTGCAAAGCTATGACAAACCAGGCAGTACATATAAAACTGTGCAAAACCTATGCAAAACAAGTGCAGTAAATGGAAATCAGTTCCTGCTTTCAGCTCTGATATGACCTGGGTAGGAGCTGGGTGCAGGAACCTTATCTGATCTTCTGCAGCTAATGTTTGTTGTAGAAACAATACAGCAAGCAGCACAGCATTACAGATATTAGCTCCATGTAAATAAAAATATATTAGCAATGGTATTTAGTGTTAAGAGGGAAAAAAATTAATCCTTTAGTGCTGTAGTCAATACCACAGTCAAAATACCTGACATTCAAATACAAGTTATTTCATAAAAAATAACTCCCCACAAACAATTGCAGCCTAGAGTTCATATAGCCTAGTTCAAATTTCTTTCTTTCCCTACTTAAAACATGTGTGTCAGAAATAATTTATGAGGGATGATATATGCATATTCATAGTGATTACTGCTTCACAAGTCCAGCTGCAGTAAAGCTGAAAGATCTTGGAGAATAACAGTAAGAAAAGTGGTGATGGCAACTGCTTCTGGGCGCTGTGGAGCACAGTGAAGCCCAGACTTTGTCCTGTAAACACTGTATTAACTGCTGATCATCTGGTTGGTACAGAGACTGCTGATTTTGTTAACAATTAGCTCTGGTTCTGTTTTAAGAACAGAGTAACAGCCATCCTGAAATGCATGTATTTATGGAAAACTTTTTATGTTCTAGTTTGGGTATATTTGATGCTATTCAGAGGTATACTGGGTTCTTTTTTTTTCCAGACTACAAACACAATAATGGAAACATTTATTCATTGGATTGCAGACACATTTAGTGCTATATATGGATTGTGGACACAAGTGAAAAAGTTGGCTTCCATCACCGGAGATATGTCATCTTACACTCAGAGTAAGAGAACAGACTCCGTGTAAGTATCTGAAATCTCCATGGTCATTTTCACATTTCCATTTAACTTCGTATTTACATCAAATTAGCAGCAAATTAACTCCTCCCCATGTCCTTGCTAAGAAGCGAGAGCCCCAGCTGTGGTGGCAGCTTGCCCTCTTCACAGGTACCAACTCAATCACTTGCTACCATCTCACAGCATGCAGTGACACCCTGAGGAATGTAAAAAATTTCATTTCTGCCAGCAAGCATCCCTTAAAATGTTTTGGAAGATGATACTGGTCTGAAGCAGATGGTACAGGTCCCATCTCCCCATGAAAAGTACTACCTCAAGCCCCATTTTGGAGGGAACACGGGTGCAGCACTGCATGTCTAAGGGGACTAAAACAGCCCTTCTCACAGAAAACAGAATATTGGTGCCCCAGCAAGTCAAGCCAGACACAGACCCCTTCCTCCGAGCACGCTGCTGTGCTTAAAGGGTTAAATAGGAAGGCAAGACAGACCAAGGTACATCCCACAGAATCAGTGTCCTGAGAGCATGAGCATCTGGTTAATCTGATTAAAGGAGATGGAAAAACATCTTGAGGATGACATGGCCGAGGGGGAGAAGATCAGCGTGCAGTAAAAGCCAGAGAAGTGCCCAGGTACACGCATGGCTCAGTGTCAATACCAGAACATGTGCAAGAGGCAACCCAGTATGGTTGTTCCCTGCACAGCTTCATGGTACCCACCAAAAGCCACCGTGCCCACCTCCCCCAGGTTCCCAGCACTCTGGAAGTTCCCTTCCCACACATACCAGGCAATGTTTGGTTAAAAGTAGTATCATTTGCCCATATCTAGCTATCTTATCTCTATATTTTGAACAAAGAAGAGCCCATGAGGATGGATTCCTCACTCTGTTATAGACTGTGGGAGATATATGACCTAGGACCTTCTCAAAGATTTTTGTTAGAAAGGAAAAATATCTGCTCTTCCACAAGACCTGGCACTCGACCTCCCAGACAGAAAGTTTCAGACAGCTTCAGAGATTTCACTGTATTTCTGTCTTTCAGTAGCTCCTGGATATCTGACACAGCCCTGCGCCTGCCTCGTGCCAGGATGAGGTGCCTTGGCTCCTTAGCGAATCTCCTCCATCAGCAGCATGCATGAGCCTATTCCACAAAAGCAGGCATAACCCTTTTGTAAAGCTGTTTCTGAACAAAGCAGCCAGCTCCAAAAGCATCTTTCTACCTGGGCTGTCTCAGCTGCTCACCATTAATGAGTCACAAGCTATGTAATATAGCGATGGAGCTGTCAGAAGGGCTTTTGAACCTGTTCTGGCTGTGCAGAGCCCGGGACTGATAGATGCATAATTCAGAGAAAGCCTTTTGGTGCTGTGATGCCAATTGCCGGTCTCGGGCCGCTGTGTGGGATGGGGTGCTGTGAAGGGCAGCAGTGCTGAGGGCATTGGCATCCTGCAGCAATCGCTGACGACATCTGCATCCCACAGTCACCGCCACACGCACACAGCAGTCCCTGCACCCCGGTACCAGAGAGCTGGTATTTCTGGGGCTGGGGGGAAATGCCACACATTCTTCTCTTTGAAATCTGGTTTTGGGGTATGCTGCCGAGCTGTACAATGCAGGGGAAAAGACATTACAGCTATTTAATCTACATAGATTAGTCCCTGCATGGGTTCCAATCCTGGATTTTCTTGGCTAGATCTCAGGATGGGGATTACTTTTGTTAGCTAATGAGTAACATAAAAAGACCTACAAGTCTGCTACTTAGAAAAAGGAAATATATTTAAAAGCAGTTGTTTTGATTGCTTATCTTGTTTTTTTCCTTACTGACTGAATGTACAGTTATATATAATCTCAAGCTAGTAAGCAACAAATCCTTTCTCATTAAAGAAACTTAAACCATTAATGGCATTATAGCTTGCTTCAGATTTGTAGTCCTTTTTTTACTGCCACCTGTTTATTTTCCAGACTGTACTGAAGGAAAAGGAAAGCAATTTTCTGATCTAAACTCACACTAAACATTTACCATGAACCGATAATACTTAAAAATAAAGAAGTCTATGAGATCTTCAGAGCTCAGCACACAGTCAGAATGATTTTTCTTACTGTAGTATGGTATTTAAAATTAGACAATATGGAAACAGATGCTATCTTACCATTTCACATCCAGACCACAGAAAACATCACCGCAGTAGCCTTGTCTACTTACTACTTAGCACCAAGCCACCATCACACTTAAGGAAAATTAATTACTTTGCAGACCGAGTTAAAATCCCAACTGTTACAAAATGCATGGCAATCCTCATGTCATTGACAATGTGGAATTAAGGAATGGAAGAAACAAGAGACCTGCACAGAACTCTGGTGCTCCACTGTGGTCTGCCTGGGACGATTCCTCGGGGATGGACTTCATGTTCTTCAATGGTGCCCCTGGAGCAGCTGGTGGGCTATGTCCTGGACTCAAAGGGTTCTGCATGAGAGGCAGCTGGGGGCCTTATCTTCTTTTTATTTATGTGCAGGTTACAATGGCAGCAGACAGCAATGCATAGACTCTAAATTAATTAAGCTGTCTTTAAGCCACAGCATTAAGGTGATGTCATAAGAACCAGCTTAGGATAGCAAGGTCACTGGAAAGGGAGAGTACACCTCCTGCAATAAAACATTTGTAATTTGAAGGGCCTGTGTTGGATGCCTTGTGTGGACTTGTCAAACTGCTTGTTTTTCACACCTGGCACCACCTGGAGAAGTGCCTTTTCTGTCCATTGAAATACCCAAGATCATCTCTGATTTAAGCAGGAGAAAAGCTGCTACACCTGCCCTAGCTGTGAGCAACACATATTATATACTCAGAAATGCATAAATTAGATATATTTGGAAACACACAGAACTGGGAAAATGTTTTAATGCAAGATAACACAATTCATATAATTTAAGTCAGACTGAATTTGTGTTTGCTTACAAGCAAGCTCAGAGAGGTATGTGTTGGTGACCAGAAATCTGTTCCATGTTCAGCTTGCATTGACGTGGTATTGCATTCATAGTTCATGCTGTACAACTGAGCCTGAGATTTTTTTCTCTATTTCCTAAGAAACTAGTTTAATAAAAATGCAGAACAGCAACAATTGGTTTTGAGTTTCTTCATAGCCTTACGTACACACAAAATTCAGGTGACTCTAACAGAAGAAATAAAGCAGATGCTGAAGCATTGCAAGTTCTTAATGATGCTATTGCTTCATCGTGAAATATTTCTACCAGGAAATGTTGAGCATCTGAACTGCAGCCATAATCCTCTCACACAGAAGCTTTTTCTACAGCTCATAGAGAGTAAGTGCAAGCCTGTGTCTTCAGCATTAATGGAATCAGCTGAAGTGAGTAATGCTTTGTGTATCCTAAGGCTGTGATCCTATAAACGTGGTAAAAAGATGGCAGTGTTGTTTTTTTTAAGCAGTCAGTCCCACATGAGGTGAAGTGAGTCAGAGCATTGGAGATGGATGGGCAGCTCTCAGAAAGGAGCTTTTGTTCCTCGTCTCCAGTCTCTAACAGTCACAGGGAAATTGTCTCTACCATCTACCTATTAGCATCAGCATCACTGGGGCTGTTTGTGTGAGAAGCACTTACGAATATAAGCAAAGGTCACACAAGGACACTCGTAAATCGGGGTCTTTTTTTTCTTACCAAGTTTAAAATGACCACACTGGTGACCCACCACTGCCTCCCATAAGGAAAAGCCAGAGGACTGCTAGAGACACAGATGGGGATCAATTTGTCACTGAGAGCTTTACAGTAACAACTATTTATCCTTGTCCACAAACAACTGAAGAGAAACAGTTCTATTCACTACGTGGCAGTCTCCTACCCTTTCTTTCCCTGATAGCTGTTACTTGTAATTGCGGCAAGAATAATATCCTGAGGGCTTTATGCTGATCTGCTGGATTTGAACATCAGCCTCTCAATTTACAGCCTCCATATCCCCCACTGCCAGACAAGTACACACAGCTTCTGCCACCCAATAAACCTGTAGGAAACAAGCTTAGACCTGCGTAGATTTTACCACCAATTTCATACAAGGAATTGAACGTAAAATCCACCCGGTAATCACGCAAACCCGCGAGGCAGATGAAATAGCTCTGTTGGCTCTCGATGCCACGGGGCAGGTTTTGTCCTGATTTGTGCGTGATCCAGCAGAGCTGCAGGCAGCGAGCTGTGAATCCGGGCTCTGAACGCGGGCAGCGCCTGCCAAAGAGCGGGTGCTCTCTCTTAAGCCTTCCTCCTCGTAGCATCGCCACCGGTTGTGTGCTGGCCGTGCTTTAGTGGCGCGGAAAAGCACTTCCCATTCAAAGTGAATAGCCATCGAAGTGATAGAGAAAATTGTTAAGCTCTGTCATCGGAGACATCTTTGCTTTTCTTGCGGATGCGTTAATGGGATGCTCTGCCACAAATCATAAGAGGTTTGCAGCCCGTTACTTCCAAATGGTGAATATAATGATAAAAACAAATATTGTGTTACCCACCAGTTTCCGTATTGGGCTGAATTATTGGATTAAATCATGATCTCTGGAGCTGAAGTCAAAGGATTTTGCCCAGAGCAACAATTAGGATATCAGAAGATGCAACTGATCTCCCTCATCCCCACTGAGGGGAAGCATGGGAGCAGGGGGTGGCAGCACATTTTACCCATCATGTGAGGAACTGTGTTGGGAGAATGAACTACTTCTACATGGACACATACATACATATACACATACATATATATATATATATACACACATACATACATACATATATACATATATATATATATATGTCTGTAGGTCCTGCTGCTGCCCAGCCAAGCTAAGATGAGCCCTGCCCATCCGTTCAAGGAAGCCCAGGGTTGCTCCATATGCATTTTTAGTTGCTCCTATGTGGTGCTTCACAGTTTTCTCAAGGTAAAAGGCAAAAGAAACGTAGATACTGCAGCTAAAAATAGCCAGTTATGTCCTCGATGATTCAGTTGTTGGTGGGGAGTACCCATAAGTGCCTCTATCTAAACAGTCTGTTCTCTGGCTCAGTATCTCCCGTGCCAGCTTGTATACGTCTTTCCAGTCTTGCTCAGTCTGTTTTCCTATGGGCTATATCTTCTTTAGCTAGATAAATTAGGACAGTCTATTTATCTCCCTCTATGGCAGCAAGACCCAAGCATGACTTCCTCCCGCTCTAGGAATTTCATAAATAAATCACTGTCTATTATTTCCCTGGGACCATGCAGTCTTACAAAAAAAAAAAAAAGCAACCCAAAAAACAAAACCAAGGAATCATCCCTTTCTCAGGTTAGATATGTTGGAACAATGACAGAAACAGGAATATGCCATCAAACTTCAGTGGCAGACCTCTTTGCATTCCCCTGATTTATGCAAATAATAAATTATTGTGCTGAATGACTTCTTGAGGTACAGCTAATTCTGTGAGAGAAAGAAGGCTTCCTGTGATTTAACTCCCCATCCCCCAAACAAGTACTCTCAGGGTGATGACCAGGACTTAAATCACAGTCCTGTAAATTGCTGCGGATTGGGAGAAAATGAAATTGAGCCCTTTGGTGACATCCTTTTAGTGCAAGTGACTGTTTATGAATGTATAATTGAGCTCATTGATAGGCATTTTGAACCTGAAATGGGCTCTGTTTGGAGCTGCTGGATTTTTTTATTACCTGTTACAATATCACCGTATTTCTGGAACTATGGTTTTTGTAAGCCAGCTCCACCCATCACTAACAAACTTAGGAAGAATGAGGGAAAAGGAGGCTTTTTCAGTTGCACTATGGGCTTCTTCATGTCTGCCCCAAGGCAAAGGGCAGGTGAATCAGAGGTGGTTTAGTTGAGAGAGCAGGGCAATGAGTCTGTATTGATGTTACTGACCTGAGTGCCAAACACAGAGGAGCTGAAACTTGCTTCTCCTCCAGAGCATCCCTCCAGCTGCTCACTGCTGAGCCAGGTCTTTCCTGGGATTGAAACCATCACTTGGTACTTGGTGTGTCCACGAATGTCAGCTCCAGAGGGAATGAATCTGATATGCTGTGGTTAGTGCCTATGTACTCCTTTTTTTTTTTTTTCTAATGGGACCCCATGTTTGACATATTTTATCTTTTGATGCAGGGATTCACTCCTAACTAATAAAAGATAGCTGGTTAAATTTTTCTGTTACTAAGGGTCATTTTGTGATGTATTTAACTTGAAGTAGGATGACTGGGGAATAATAAATAAAAGCTTTGGGTAGTGATACTTAGTTACTGAATATTTATTCTCTCAGTTTAGACAAGGCATGTAACCAGTTTTTAATGTCAATATTTAAATTTTTTTGGGAAACATTTTCTTGATACATTCACTGATATTATTTGGCAGTCACCTTTCTTATTTTTCTCTGTAGACACAATCTGTCTTTGTTATGGAATGTCGTTACCACTGACGAAGGTAATGATTTCTTTAGCCGGTCTGCACATAGTTCTATGTGTCCTTATTGGAGCACAACAAGAGATAGCAGCATATTTGTCTTTCCATTTGTAAAAGTTTCCCCAAACACTTTCCCTTCCAACAGCACGTGCCTGATCCATGCTGTACATGCTTAATCTACACACATCACATTAGTGAGGCAACATTGACGAACTTGTGATTTATCCCCATTTTCCCTCAAGAGCTGGGCAGGCACAGTTCCACATTCGAAGAGGAGAGCTGCTGGCTCCCAGCAGCCAAAAAGCACAGCAAGACTCATGTACTGTGCCTCCCTCTGAATGAGTAAGCAGCCGAAAATAAAAACTGCTTACATTTTCTTTGGCAATAGGGGTTATAGACAATATTTATCCACCTTTTCAAATTTTCTGTGAACCAACTTGTGCAAGATCGCAGGTAACATAACTGGGATACAGGTTGCAGTTTCTGGTGATGTAGTCTGTAGTGCCTCATCTCCGACGGGCCAGTTTGAAATACCGATAAATTCATCCGTGAGATACTCTGCTCTCTTCTGCCTAGCAGTGGATTTTGCAGCTTATGTTTCTCTTTTCATGTAATCTGATCCTAACTTGGTCCCACTCTCAATGCTCCTCACTATCAAGAAAGGCATTAATCTTTATACTGTGTCCTAAATCCATTCCTGGAAAGGCAATGGAAGTAGGTACCAACGATATTTTTCAGTTCAACCAGTACATGCCATAGAGATTGCATTTGTGCAAGACACAACAGGACAAAGATACCTTTTTCAGTTGATGATGTTTGGATCAAACAATTTAAAAGAAAAATAGTAGATGAGATCTTGAGATGTTAGGAACCCAAGTTCAGTCCTAACAGTAAGTTCAAGCTGAGCTCCCTCAAACCAATGGAAAGATTTGAACAAAGAATGAGGCAGACTCAGGGTGGGTGAGTATTTCTAGATGAGACTGTAAACTACCTCCAGGCATCTTGCAATTGCTAATTTCTGCTTGCAGCAATGACACATAGCACTATTTAATGGCCTTCGGGGGTTCGTGCTTATTCAGTGGTGAGCACTCAGAGTACATCTCCTGCAAGAGACACCCTGGGGTTGATTTCCAAGTGGTGGAGTAGCAGACTGTCCCACAGGAGGGCATTGGGAAGAAAGGGCATCAGCTGGGAAGAGAAATGGAGACCCAAGCAACTCCAATAGAAAAGAAGAGAACTAGAAAACATCTCTGAATTAGGCCCTTAATTCTAGATTATTAATAGCAGCAGAATGGGTCTCCTTTAAACAGGAACCTTCATTGCGAAATTCCCCAAAATGAACTCTCTAAACTCTGATCTCTGAAGCTCATGTAAGTGTTTTGACATTTACAGTAAATGAAAAATCATTTTTCTGATTGCTGCTCCACATGTCTGGCACTTCTGCAGTAAGCTCTTTGCAAATAGAGAAGACAATGATTGGATGCATTTTTATGTAATTGTTAGGTGAATAAAGGAGCTTCCTGGGCACCTTTATTTCCTCCCTTCCTTCCCAGAAAAATAAAAAAAACTCTGGCAGCCTTGTAAAAGTTGGACTTTTTTTCCAGCTGTCCTCAAAGACAGGCAGTGCAGGTTAGCACACAGGGCAGAAGGAGCAGCAATGCCTAGCACGGCTGACAAGCCAAGTAGGGCTGGAGCTTGGCCGAGAACCAGCAGTCCTTCCCCTGCACAGCCACACGGCACCACTAGGAAAAAACTCAAGGTCTGCCGTGGAGGGTCTATTACTGATTTTCACACTGCTTCCTAAATGCTTCTCCACACCGTCTGGTCACAGCGTCCCAGCCCAGTTAGTTAGGATGCCCTCTGCTAGAGGATGTGAATCCTCTCAGGAAGCTGTAGGGTAAGCACCAGGACTTATCTGCTCAGCAATGTCAGGATTCAGGCATTCATGGATACAAGTTGGGCTGAAAGGTCTGAGCTGGCACATATATTGGAGCTCCAGAGCTCAGGACAGTATTTGAGACTTGGGAACCCAAATCTTTGCTTCTTCCTGGGAACCCGAGCTCTCTGTGGGCCTGGAGTGGTTTAGCAGCCTGTGATTCACTCACGAACCATGAAAGACCTCAGAGGCTAAATTCCAGCCATCCCGTGAGATCCAGGTTGGGACATGGGCCAGCTGGGCCACCTGGTGCAAGGTCTAAGTATCTCTAAAAAGGGGCCTCTGTCCTTATTCAGAAAAACATGTCTTTCATTTCACATATTTTATAACTGAGTAAAGGCTCAAAAACCCCAAACAAAACCAAAATAAGGATTGGATTCATTAACTATTAATCCTATTCATTAATAGTATTTCTACAGTAGCATTTGTATGCGTGAGACCTCACCACAAATGAAAATACATCCCTCCTTCACATATCTTACAAGTTCATTTATATGCAACGTGGTTTGTCAAGAGATGGCAAACAAAAGACCTGGGAGGAAGAGGATTTGCTCTGAATAAGCCGATAGCTATAAATGATTCTGAATCATATCGGAATTAAGTGACTTAGTGCCACTAATGCCACTGGCACTGCTGCTAGCCTTGACACTGGTGAGGGACTTAATTTAAGAGGCTCTTTTGATTTCTCAGAGGCTCCTAATGGTTAATTTTCTATTCATTTTCCTTTTTTTTTATTCCTCCTTCTTTAGGACTTGTCAGACAGAAAGGCTGATGTGCGAAAGGATCTAATCTAGGCTATGCCTAGGTTATGACAGGCAGGAGATGGAGGAACAAAAGAGGACCAGGACAGAAAAAATATCTTGCAGTTTGGTTGATCCACTAATATTTGCTAATTGCAATAAATATGATACAGCACAGATGCTTCTAATGAGCTTATATAAAGCATTTTAATGGGACGCTGTCAAGTTAAACGTTATGTTTAAAAATATAAATATCCTTAATAATTCCAGATTAAAAGAGAATGAAGTTTAAATACCCAATTAATTTTCCCCTTTTGCACCAGAGTCTGAACTGTATTTCACACACCTCAGCCACAGAAACAGATGGCAGCTCTGATGCTTGGAGGAGAGTTTCCCCCCAAGGATGGCAGCTCTGGAGCTTGCAGGAGGGTTTTCCCCCAAAGGACAGCAGCTCTGAGGCTTGGAGGAGGGTTTCCCCTCAAGGATGGCAGCTCTGGGGCTTGCAGGAGGGCTTTGCCCCCAGAGACAGCAGCTCTGAGGCTTGGAGGAGGGTTTCCCCCCAAGGAAGGCAGCACTGGGGCTTGAAGGAGGGTTTTCCCCCCCAAATATGGCAGCTCTGGGGCTTGCAGGAAGGTTTTCCCTGGGTGCTGCTCTATGAAATGGGGCCATTGCAGCTCCACCAGGACCAGCCCAGGGGTCTTCACATGGCACCAGATCACACTGTACAGCCTCATTTTCTTGTTTTAGCGCATGACTTAAATGTTTCCATGTTTAGATTACAGGCCTTTCAGAGCAGAGTTTAAATCCAGAGCAGTGACTATGTTGAGTTTAACCGAAACTGAAGGAAAGAGCCTGTGGAAAGTTCTTCACAAAGAAGTTTTGTAAATAGTGGTTTGATACTATGGTGATGGGTCCTTAGAACTGTCGACTCCATTTTTCTTTGTATTCAATCCCTTAGTTTTCTTCCAAACATGCAGATCTTAGTCCTGTCCTACATGGCAGTGTTGATTGTGGATTTTTATGCACTAAACAATTGCCAAGGAAATCATACTTGGAGAAGAGCAATGCTGGATCTACTTTGCAGTCAAGCCTCTCACAGAAAGTGTGGGAGGGGGCCAAATGCATCTGCCTGCCTTGGTATCTCCAGGGACCTCGGGATGTACCCATTTTCCCTGGGTCTTGGTAAACCACAAAGGATGGTATAAATCCAAGAAGGTTGAGAGTGCAATGGGTCTTGCCGAAACAAGAAACTCCACTCACAAACTGAAGGGCTCGGGTATGTTGCCATGCAGAAGCAACACCATGGACATGCTTGAGGTCATGTTTTCTGCTGTTCACATCATCTGCCTGCTGGAGCCCACCTTGGTGCTGGCTCTGCAGACCCACAGCCCGCCCTCCCATGGGGGTGAGCCCTAGGATGGCCCCACTGCTGCCTGCTGGAAGAGGAGCTGGGCCACGCTGGCAGCCTGAGCTTGACCTGTGGATTACAGGGTGTCTGATCCCAAAAGCTCCTGGGCTTCTAACCACGATCACCACGAGTCTCTTCTGGTCGGTGCAGCCTCTCTCTAGCATTTGAAGCATCCGAGTGTATCTATTCTCACTTATCCAGAAAGACACTGCAGCAAATTTAGTGGGCTTCTGCATTTGCTGTCTAGCAAGTTCTCTTCTCCCAGGTGGAAAGATCTGCTGCCTCTATTATGCTGAAGGAGGAGAGAAAATAAGTGCTTCTGAGTAACCCACAGTCTGGGTGACTTCAACAGAAGCAGGAACAAGCACTTAGAGTGTGATAGAAGGATTACTGTCGCCACATATCATTATCTGGGGGAGGACTAGCCCAACGCACTGGAAGCTTTGTAAACATCTCAGACTACTTAGGGAATCTGCAACACAAGCTGAAATATTTGAAAACGTATTTTTCCTAAACCATGCATTTCCCAAATGAATATGGACAATTTCAGGTCTGGAACAAGTCCAGTGAGCACGATGAACTACCACCAGGGAAGAGCAGAGGAGATTTTGTGTAACCCCCTCCCTCCCGGAATGATGCAATATTTCTTAAATTCAATGGGGAAAAAAAAAGAAAAGCCTATGCAATACAATAAGGACAAAAGTTTGTTCTGATTCCCTCAGCCCCCAGGCCTGCTGGGCACAAGTCTGTGTTCCTTGTACACTGCAGTCTCCCAGCCCAGCAGATTGAGCGATTGTGTTTTCTGTTTACTTCTTTTCCCAATCTCTTCCATAAGCCAAAGATAAAGCCAGTACAGCTCCAGCTGTACTTTTGAACCCATGTTTAAATGGGGTAGAAATAAATCTTAATGAGATTGTCCAGCCCTATTACCTTAAGTAGTATACCTCAAATGAACCCTGCTAATGGTTGTAATTCCCTTCTGAGATTTCAGTGACTTGAGCAAGTGGCTCATATTTCACTATTGTGGTTTGGGTCATTACCAAATACTTGGTAAAATTCCACCTTTATTGCATAAGAATTGGAGAAACCCGACTTTGTTTAAGATGTGAAAGCAGTAGAAGATGCTTTCCTCCAATAAGCACAAAGAAATTCCTCCTAATCTTCACACCAAGCAGAAAAAAACTTTTGCATTTCTACTTTACAAGTAGAATCATAGAATCATAGAATCACAGAATCACGTAGGTTGGAAGGGACCTTTTAAGATCATCTAGTCCAGGCCGAAAGGGACCTCCCAAAGGTAATCTAGTCCGACCCCCCCACAGTCAGCAGGGACACCCCCAACTAGACCAGGTTGCCCAGGGCCTCATCAAGCCTCACCTTGAATGTCTCCAGGGATCGGGCCTCAGCCATCCTGGGCAACCTGTCCCAGTGCTCCACCACCCTCCTTGAAAAGAACTTATTCCTAATATCCAATCTAAATCTGCTTTTCTTCAGTTTAAACTCATTGTCCCTCGTCCTGTCACTGCAGGCCTTTGTAAACAGGCTCTCCCCAGTCATAAAATAGTTCAGGTTGGAAGGGACCTTAAAGATCATTGCGTTCCAAACCCCCTGCCATGGGCAGGAACACC
>JAOTQQ010000041.1:9507950-9527549 GCA_026546715.1 Gallinago undulata | reverse complement strand
AGTTTAAACCCATTGTCCCTCGTCCTGTCACTGCAGGCCTTTGTAAACAGGCTCTCCCCAGCCTTCCTGTAGCCCCCTCAGGTACTGGGAGGCCGCTATTAGGTCTCCCCAGAGCCTCCTCTTCTCCAGGCTGAACAACCCCAGCTCCCTCAGCCTGTCCTCAGAGAAGAGGTGCTCCAACCCCCTGATCATCCTCCTGGCCCTCCTCTGGACCTGCTCCACCACGTCTATGTCTTTCCTATATTGAGGGCTCCAGACCTGCACACAGCGCTCCAGGTGAGGTCTCACCAGAGCAGAGTAAAGCAGAAGAATCACCTCTCTGGACCTGCTGGCAGTGAATCTTTTGATGCAGCCCAGGATGTGATTGGCCTTCTGGGTTGCAAGTGCCCACTGCCTGCTCACGTCCAGCTTCTCATCCACCAGCACCCTCAAGTCCCTTTCCTCAGGGCTGCCTTCTAATACCTCATCTCACCAGTCTGTGCTGATGGCGAGGATTGTTCCTGCCCAGGTGCAGAACCTTGCACTTGCTCTTGTTGAACCTCAGGAGGTTCACCTGGGCCCACCTCTCCAGTCTGTCCAGCTCCCACTGGATGACATCCCATCCCTCTGGTGTGTTGACAACACAACACAGCTTGGTGTCATCTGCAAACTTGTTGATGGTGCATTTAATCCCTCTGTCTGCATCATTGATAAAAATGTTAAACAATATCGGTTCCAGCACAGACCCCTGAGGGACACCACTTGTCACTGCTCTCATCATTCAGATGCCAAAACCTCAGTCCCATAAATTCTTATTATTATGACATGCAAATTTGCGAAGCGTTTCCTATTTTTGACAGGCTGAGAGAGTTGGGGTTTTTCAGCCTGCAGAAGAGAAAGCTACGGGGAGACCTTATAGCCCCTTCCAGTACCTGAAGAGGGCTACCAGAGAGATGGGGAGGAATTCTTTGTCAGGTAGTGGAGCAACAGAATGATAGGTAATGGTTTTAAACTGAAAGAGGGGAGATTTAGATTAGATATCAGGAAGAAATTCTTTACAGTGAGGGTGGTGAGGCACTGGAACAGGTTGCCTAGGGAAGTTGTGGATGTCCCATCCCTGGAAGTGTTCAAGGCCAGGCTGGATGGGGCTTTGAGCAACCTGATATGGTGGGAAGTGTCCCTGCCCATGATCTTTAAGGTCCCTTCCAGCTCTAACCATTCTATATTCTATAGTTATTGATATTTTGATCATTTCTATTCCATCTCTAGATAAAGCCAAGGTATGTCCCCAGGACTTGCTGCTGAGCAGAGCAAGGAAGGCAGCAGCAGATGGGCAGGACTGGAAGAACCAAGGAAAAGCCAAAGAGGTCTCAGACTGGGTGTCTCTGGGGAACACCACACTGTGGCAGAGACACCACTTAGGATCTCTTGAGAACGACACACGCAGTTGAAGAGAGAAAATTTTTAAGAAGTACTTGCCAAAGATACCATGCAAGAAAGAAAAGTGTGGTTCTGGGTCTTTGGACACCTGCAGCACCTTCCTTCAGGGCACAGGCCCTTCACACAAAGGAGCTCTACTATGCAGCAAGAAGGAATCAGTCTTCCCAGCCCACTTGACTGTGTAGTAAATGGGATTCTTTGATCACTTGGCGCCCACAGCAGTCAAGGAGTAATCCACACAATGAAGGTGTAGAGGATAAATTCTCCTTGTCTAAATTTAGCATATGGCCTTGGAAATACAGAGAAGGCAGCCAAGCATCAGCAGCAGCCACAGAATTTAGACAAGGAAGATAATTCAGTTCTGCTAAGTGACTTTGGGAAAATAACGGAAGCATAAATAAGAATCTAATAACCTTCTACTGAACTAAAGTTAACCTCTAACTCCAGGCAGAAATCTAGGGCCATCCCTGACCATAAAGTGAGCACAGTGAAGAATTAGCCTTCCTGCTGATTACTTGCACCTTTTGTAGATGTCTGGTACCTGATCAACACACAGAAATCCGAGCGCGTAAGGATCTCCACGGGCTCATCAGATGCTTTCAACTGTTGAAAGGAGAGTTCTGGAGAACTGTTGAAAGGAGAGACTTGTTACTAGTAATTAATGAGTGATTTGGCACAGAGGAACAAGACCAAGCCTGGAGAACCCATACGAGAGGGTGCCTGCCCAGCTGCATTTGCTCCTCGTCATTCTCCAGGCAGCCGGTCTGTAAACAGGCTGGCCTGTGGCAAGGCAGTGCATCGAGTAGTGGAGAGTAAATTTGATCTCCCTGGGCTGGCTCCTGACTCCAAACAACTCCCTTCGAGTTCATTCCTGAGAAGGCAGGCTCTCCCGGAAGCAGAGACACAGCTGTTTGGGGCCGTGCTGGGATGGACTCATGCCACAGCCTTGTCTTGTCCTTCGCGTCAACTCATTAAATTGTCCAGTTGCCTTCAGTTCTCCTCTCTCCTTGAGGGCAGCTTAATTAATGAGGCAGATTATCAATTGAGCAATCGTCTCAGAATAAGGAAGTCTTTAAAGATTTGGCACCGCTATGTAGGATGACCCAGCTGTGGCACTTCATTAGAAAAAGGAAACACATGCTAAATGCACACTTAACTTTGAGGCATATTTCTATGGGACAAAGTAAAAACAGTTTAGAAAAACTGAGTATTTTCTAAGCCTGTATCTCTCCCTTGGACAAAAGGGAGATGTTTGGTTCCTGGCTATTCCTGGCTACCATGGTGTCTCACAGCCATGGAGAAGCAAGTTTTCTCATGCACCTTAGGGTGCTCCTCTGCTTCCTCACCTGCAAGGACACCTGACCTTGGAAGTGAGGGACATGGCATGGGAGGACATGTCCTGCTGAGGTCCTGATGGCAGCATGAAGCAGGGAGATGTTCACATTCAGGGTCTGATTGTCCTTCTGGATTCCCAGAGGCCAAAACCATGCTGAGGCCTCAGGGGTGTGGATTACGTTTGGATTGATCTGAGCAGTGAGGCTCCTACAGCAGGGAAGAGAGACTCATCATGTTTTGACAAAAATATGTCATCTGGCCACTTTTCCAGGGAAGGCTCCTTCCAATGTAGCGGGAGAAGAGTGAAGAGCTGTTTTCTTGCTCCCCCCACTTTATAGGACATCAGAGTAGGCAGGGAGTAGTAAAGGATGGCAAAAAGATTCTCCAGCTACTTTGTGTGTGGGGAGACTCCCCAAAGATCTAAAGAAACCAAATAGTTGTAGGAGAGGAGTTTGCTGAGAAAACAAACACTCCTCCTGTGAAAAGCTGTGAGCAGATTGAATGCTTTCCCTAGAGTTTTCCAATTTTTTCATTAAGTGACTCAAAATGAAAACATACAAAAATGTGGTTGGTGTTTGAAAAGACAGTTTTTGTTAGAGAAATATTATTCTCCAGCCTACACATGTGAGCACTGTATGCCTCAGCCTGCCATATCTGTTCCAGACACTGCACATTCTCTTGCACTTTCCCATATGATGCTTCTCCCTATGCCTTAGACATTTAAATACCTGACCAAAACATCTTTAAAAAAAAAACAAAAACCCTTCACTCTGCAGTGACATAAGACTCCCCATATGCTGCTGATTGGGGGAAAATAGGCATAGACATTTTGACAACCCCCAGAAACTCATGACCCAAGAAACCTGGCTTTAGAACAAAATAAATTAAAACAAATCTTATGAGGGTCACGATAAATATCAAAGAGTTGGCAGCACTAAGATGAATCAAACAGTTTAGGTGAAATTTCCCAGAGAAATTGCTTCCATTTCATCAATGCACTGTCTGTTTTCAAACAGTCATGCCTGAATATACCATTTGGAATTTATGATAGATGCAGGAAATAATAGTTTCCTTCTCAAAGGAAGCCACATGCTGTCCATATGCCTGCCACACAAATGGATTGCAATCTCATGCCTAAGTCAGATGGGTGTGAGAAGGCCAGCTGATGGTTTGTAGTGACGGGATGAACCTGGGAGCCTCTCATCTAGGGTAGAAAAGCTGTAGAAAATGACAGATTTAGTGTCCCATGGACAAGCTGCCCGTCCCAAAAGTGTTCATGTGTGAGGCTATTGATACTGCAGAGTATCTCCAAACAATTGGTTAAGTATCAAATTGTTATTATACCATGTATACTTATTGCTAGAGGTCTAGTTATGAGGTGTAAGAGTGTTTTGTATTTTATGACATACGTGTTTCCAATTGGCTGTTTATCAGAACATCACAGCTTCACCTGCTGGAGATATTGAACATGGTAAAGAATGCAATTCCAGGAAGATCAAGGACGATTTCAGGCTAAGTCAGCTTGAAAAGTATTACTGGGAGCTGGATTACATCTGTGCCTCAGCTGCAAAGCAGCTTTCAAAGAGAAAAGAGTTGGTCCACAGAGCAACTGTGGAAACCAAGCTTGTCACAAATGGTCTCTGATGGCACGTTCCTCATCTCCTCATCCCAGACTGGAGACCGCAGATCTGATTTACAGACATTCCCGGGGCCCACAGCTGCCAATGAAACTTGAACATATGAAACACAGTGCTGTGCTGGGTGCTCTGAAAGAAGAGCTCCTCAGCCTCTCTGATTAGACACCCATATCAGTGGGAACTGGTTTTGGCTTAATCTTGATGTGCCTCAGTCTCTGAATAATACCACACACGTGGCTGTGACTTATTGCTCAGTCACATCCAGGAATGCTTCAGTAGGGGAAATACAAAACATTCACTGAGTTTTAATTAGGTACAAATATAAATACGTTTCTCTGAGCAATCATGATGGGATGAAGTATGACTAATGCACGGTGCTTCCCACGCACCACCGGGGTGCTTGCTGGTGAGGTCTCACCCAGCAAACCTCCCCAGCCACACAGCACAGGGCTCAGGCTGGCTGTCTTAAGATGAAGAATCAAACTGGCCCAGGCACAGCCTGTACCTACAGGTCGGGTGGGTAAAGGTATTCCTGAGATTCTAGGAGTCATGATCCAAGTTCATTGGAGTGAATGGAAAGGCTCCTTTTGTCTCCAAGGGGTCTGGATCAGGCTCCTAAAGCTCTTCCTTCCCCCAGAAAGTGGGAGATGTGCAAATTATAATTTTAACCTGAAATTAGGTCCTTCTTAATCCCTGTGATATGATCAAGCACAACCTGAGACCCTCAGCTTGCTGCCACCTTGGTATATTTTTGAGTATCTGTGGAAAAAAACTAAGATATTCAGGTGTTGCACATAGGTCTTTTTTTGTGTGCTTTCACCTCTTCATTGGATCAGGGAGGCCTCTTTAGGCAAAGTGACTAGCTACAGGAGTTTTCACCCAACCCTGGCTTCAGGTTGGAGACCCCTTGCCTGGGTAACTGGCTGCCTACTGGGCTTTGACATGCTTTTAGGACACATGGAGCTGGTGAAGTGCAGAGTCATTGTCTCATCAGAGTATCTGGGAAGAAGCAGGAACAACCATGAGCATCCTAGTGAACTGGGAGAGCCACTACTGACACAAATACGCCCCATCCAACAGTCCTGGGGCTCCTCTCCCACCACTGGTTGCAGCAGCAAGGATTTTACCATTTTCACGGTAGTTTTATTAGTTACTGGGAAGTGTTCTGAGTGTGCTGTGTGATTGAGGGACACTGGCAAAGCCATAGTGTATCCTGCAGCTCCACAAAGAGCATACCACAAAGGATAGGAGTGCATGTGTTCTGTTAGGGCAGCCAGTAAGTATATTTATCTGCAAAATAGGTGAAACCCATGTGAAATGCCAAGTTTGGCAAGTAGTGACTATGGATTTATGAGGGGATTTTGGAAATAAGCTTTTCAACCACTCTCCAAACTCATGTTTCATGCCCCAACACTAGATGGTGTGGCTGAGATCCTTTGCTCTCCCAAGGGGCACTGAAGTGATGGGAGCATGAACCATGCAAACAGTGCTGAGAACAGTGAAGGGGTGCTGGGGGGTTCCTGTCCAGGTGGCGAAGGACCTGTGTGAGATGAATGAGCCCTTGATACCTCCCTGAAATGCTCCCTGTTATCTGTGATGGAGACAGTACTGTATGTTCCTAAATCTTCTTGGAATTTGGTGTGACTCCTCGAGGGCCACAGCCAATTTCCTGAGCCCAGTTTGGAGTCATCTGAGTGAGGGCTTGCAGAGAAAGGCTTTTCTTCCAAAAGCAATTTCTGTGATTGATTGACAGACTGAGTGCAGAACCAAAGTTCGGCTCTGACCAGTCCCCATGTGTCCCGCTGACTCAACGCTGACTTCAGCTGCTCCGTGAAACCCAGGACTCCTTCGGGGAGCTGATGCTGGCCACTATCAACAGGTCCATGCCCAGCCCTTGGCATTTGTTGGGAGCCCATTCCAACACCCTGAGTTCCTCTCCCACATGGAAGAAAGCGTTTGGGGGATCTTGCCAGTCTTTTAGGTGAGTTTTAGTGGTTTGAGATCTAAGGGAATCCTGAATGCTAGGAATTTAACTTTGGAAACCATTAGCGTGGGGTGAGAGAGCTGACCACAGACAGCGAGGAAAGAAATGACAGGGACAGAGAAGCAACTGAATAGGTAAATGAGAGACTGGGCACCCACTAGGTTGGTGGGAGGGGAAACAGGGCTTTTAGTTTGGAGTCTGAATGGCAAAATAAAGGGAGGGTGCCCCACCCTGAAAATTACTGCCTGTAAAACAGGTCCATAGCAAGAGAGGGCTCCAGACAGCAAGAAACAAATGTTAAATGCAATTATGGCTTCTAAATGCCGATGGCTTAACACAGACTATGTTGGAAATGCTGCAGATGTTGTGAGGCATGAAGGAGAGGAGGAGAAAAAAACATATCCGTTGTTTTTTGCGTGCCTTTAAGTTACTGTAAACATCATGGAATAAGACTGTTCAGAAATGTGCGGTACAGCCTGCACAAGTGCTGACAGACCCTGGGGCAAACCACAGCTTCCAAATATTTCTATAGATAAGCAATATCCTCCTGCTGAGGAGGGCGGGGAAGGGGGGCAAGAGGATGAACACTTGGAAACTATGTAGCATCTTCCGTATTTCCTTAACCAGACCCTTAACCAGCAATCCCAGCTGGAAACTTTCATGCCAGCTTCACCGCCCATAATGACTGGCTCAAAGAGCTCTCCTTCTTCACCATTCCTCTTCAGAAAAAAGAAAAAAAAAGAAAAAAAAAAAAATCCCTTCTTATGCTTCCAGGTATGATTTCAGTACATTTTTGCAAACTTAAGATTTCCAAAAAAGGGTGTTAATGTCTCTGCTAGCTCAAATATTCCCGACTTGGAGCCACAGCAATCCATAGCGCACACGCTCACATTTTGCTTTAGAAAGACAGGGGCAGGCGCAGGTCCTGCCTGCCAGCCAAGAATTTAGCCTAGTCCACAGAAGAGCACCTCACCTGCCAACTTCAAATGCAGGGGCTGAAGATGCAGCCCAACCCCATGCCTTTGCTCAGGACACTCCTGGGACATGGTCAGCTCCCACCTAACTGCTGCCGAGCCGGAGGGACAGCACACCCATGTCCTGCTGCTCCCACACTGCCTGCAGTAAATCTCCAAAATGAAGGGTGTGGACTCTCACAGGATACACACCACTCAGTGCCACCCACCCTGGCCCACCCAAATCACCCGTTGTCCCCAGCCATGCTGCTGCAGCCAGCACGGGAGCCAGGGCTGGAGCAGCTGGCCAGGCTGCTGAGACTCCTGAGCAAAGCATTGGAGGAAAAAAAGGGAGTTGACAGCAGATTTTGTCCTTTTCCTATTTCCAGAAGTTGCAAACTTTGAACCTAGTTTTAAGAAATAACTTTATAAGTAGCAGATGGGGCTTGTACTACACTAGAACAGGTTGCCCAAAGAAGTTGGTGATGCCCCATCCCTGGAGGGGTTCAAGGACAGGCTGGATGGAGCTTTGAGCAACCTGGTCTGGTGGGAGGTGTCCCTGCCCAGGGCAGGGGGGTTGGAACTTGATGATCTTTAAGATCCCTTCTGACCCAAACCACTCTATGATTCTATCATGCCATTTGTCTGAGCCTGGCTAAGCCCTTGTTCAGAACAAGCCTGGCTGCAACAGAAAGCAGCTTCTTTCCTCTTTGCTTCTGATGACAAGGAACCAGCTTTGCCGTCTGTGGCATTTTACACAAGTGAAAACGGGGAACTGCTCCAAGCCCTCCACTTCTCTCCCTTTCCCAGCACTGCAAATGCATGGATTTGGGAGGCCTCAGCTGTCTCCCAAATGGAAAAGCACTTGTTTCCCAAACAAAAGATCTGAGAAGGTGGGTGAGAACAGACTTAGGTTGGGCCACTGCAGCCTGTAGCTTTGGCAATTGTGTTTGAACCTGTGTTTGTCCCTCCTCAGCAGGGAGCCCTTTGATGAAAGCTCAGCCCTCACCACCCTGAGAGGCAGGCGCTTTTAACTCCTTACAGACCATTGGCTGAATATTTTGGATCATGGGGCTGCCTTTAAAAGCCTCATGGGCAGAGAGGGCTTTCCAGGAGTGCCTCTGGCAGTCTCCCACACCTGTGGCTCAGCAGGGTTTGCTTCTCACCATAAATCTGCTTCTGTGGTTTTTCTTGCAAAACATGGATTCCTGGGCCAATAGAGTCATTCATTTTTCCTTGCATACTTGCCTGATCCCAGAACTCTTTAAATCCTTAAAAATTAATGATTGTTTCATTATCATTGGTATTTGCTGCTGATGTCTGAGGTACTGCTCAGGCAGGTTGGAGATCCACAGCACCTCCAGGGGAAGCGACAGAGAGGGTTGGCAGGAGAATTCCAAGGTGCCAAGAAAATTCTGAGATTTCAGTCTCATTTGCATCAAACTGGGCCAAGGAACCCAGATATTATATTTGGTTTTAATTTACCCAAGCATTCCAAGATTTTTTGTCTTCCTACTCATTTTCAATTTTCAAGATGTAGTCTTTTGAAATGTATTAATGTATTGAAATTGTTGACAAAATGTTGCATTTTGATTTGGTGACCTCTGTATTTTGTGATGGAAGAACACTCTACTGGAAAATTTTGTGATTGATTCTAATAGTTCACATTCATCTTCTGACCTGACTTCCCAAATACCAAAGGAAATGAGTTTGCCAAGGGGTACATACTGCCCAGACAAGTGGTTGAGTTGCCATCCCTGGAGGTATTTAAAAGACATGTAGATATGGTGCTTAGGGACATGGTTTAGTGGTAACTTGGCAGTGCTAGGTTTACAGTTGGTCTTGATTATCTTACATGTCTTTTCCAACCTAAATGATTCTATGATTCTGTATAGATCTGGAGCAGCCAGAGAGCTTGGAGGCAGAGGGCAGAAGCCAGTGGGGATTTTCTCCCCACCTCTCCCTGGGACAGGGCTGTCCCCACTCCTGAGCAGGCAGAGGACAGGCTGCTGGCTGGGTAGGCATGGCAGAAAAGAGGCGAGAGCAGGAGCGAGCCACTTGGGCTGCAGGAAATCCCCTGGGATTTCAGCCAAACTGGATGACACAGCTTCATGGATAGGATGCTCTCCTATGGAAAGTCACATGCAGAGAGAGGACGTCTTCCCCAGTGAGCCTGGATCAAT
Source organism: Gallinago undulata (assembly GCA_026546715.1). Classification (NCBI taxonomy): domain Eukaryota; kingdom Metazoa; phylum Chordata; class Aves; order Charadriiformes; family Scolopacidae; genus Gallinago; species Gallinago undulata. The sequence continues at coordinate 9,518,038 of JAOTQQ010000041.1, read as the reverse complement.
CAGTGGCTGAAGCAAGAGGACAACCCACTAAATGAGGTAAATGCTGGCATTTGGAAATGCTTCTTTCTTGAGGATTTATACTGATTGTCAGACATTTTTACCTTCCTTCTTTAAGATGTTTGACTAAACCATGTCCATTGCAGCTGCAGAGCATCTTTAAATGACTTGGCACGTAGCAAGTTAGCCAAGAACAAGGCTGGACTCACAGACCTTCAGATGAGAGCCCTAGGCAGACTTCAGGCATTCCACGGTGCCACCTAACCCCAGTGACCTGAGCAAGGCTGCACAGCTTCAATGATGGTGCTGTAGCGTACCCATTCACAGCCACTCTTCATTTGGGCTTCACCTTGCCCTTTCCCAAAGCTAAGAGTTTTATATGGGTTTTTTTTTTGTACTCTAAGAGTACTGGCTGCAAAATTTCTCTTGCCTCAATGTGCAAAGTTAGGTCTGTAGATGTGGGAGCCCCAGCACCTCAGCCTCCCCTCCCCCTGGCTGGTGAGTTTAGTGGGGCCAGGGTCTGTTGTTCATCCTTCAGACTGCTTTCTTGAGGTACTTAAGATGCGCCATTGCCTTTCTAATCTGCAGCAGGTAGCTGGGTTGATGAGCTGAAATAAAAGTAAGCAGGTAAGTCCCTGCTTACCCCAGAGCACTAACCGCAGCCTGTCCAGAGGTTCTCCAGGGTCATTTCATGGCGTTGCCTTTTCCTCAGGGTCTCCCCCTCCACACAGTAGTGTTCAGTGGGACCACTCACACTGCAACGTTAGCGTCTGAGTCAACACCTCTTACCTAAGGTTTGGACTGTGATGCAAAACTGGTGCTCCAGCCCTCGGGGGGACACAGAGTTATCCGCCAGAATCTAGACATGATTTACCAAATCCAATGAAAGGTTAATTTAAAGCATAGTCCTATGCTGCATACATGCAAGCAGGAGTACTGCTCATGCATGTGCTGAGTCATTTCCAATGATTTTTTGTTACAAAAATTTATTTGTGTTGTATCTTATTCCCAGAAGCTGTTTAGAGACAGGCCAGCGTGGGAGATGGAGGTCTCGCCCTCCAGCAGCCTCTCTGCCTGAGCTAAATGCACTCCCCATGACAGTGCAGAATATCTGTTCAGTTTCAGGGAATCTAAATTCCTGTAGGTTTCTGGGATATTCTGATCCAGAAAACACCAATTTTAGCAAATTGGCTCCAGTCTGTCTTAAAGACATGTTTGAAATGTGTAATTTTAGCTTTGAAAGGAAGTATTTAGCTAAAGAGTCAGGAACATATTTCAGATGAAAGGTCTTGTTTCCTCCTCTATTGAAACGAGGCCAATAAAAGTTTGGGAGGAATTTTAAGGAAATTCAGTTAGATTCGCATGCCACCTGCTGCAGAAGAAGCTACATCGATTCTGTTTCTTCCCTTCTTAGCCCTGTTGTAGTAAATAGCAGAGGAAGTATGTACGTATGAGGCTCTCAGCGTCTGAATAACTACTCCCTCTTCATTTATTATGGTTGAATACCTTGCATTATTGCAGCAGTGCTTTAATCCACAAAAAGTTTCCCGTGCCGTTTGAAGTCAGTCTGTGGCTGAAGTAAGAAATAAGAAAATAAGGAAAGAGGCACTTTAAGAACCTTTGCGTGACTCCAGAGGTTTTTCTGAAGTCAAAAGGATTGTGTTAACATCCAGAACCATCGTGACTCATATATTCCTAGTCAAAATGCTGGGTGCGTGAAAAGCTGTTCAGTCATACGGAGACTGAACTATGTCTCCTTACAAGAGAAAAATAATACACACAAGGGGAAGCACTTAAATAATTGATGTGCTTTTCTTTTATCTGCATGTAGGAATGACAGGAAATCTATGTAGCTGGCACTAATGGATACCATGGCTATGTCAATAATTGCTAATGAGAAAGAAATAGAAGTGCATTTGTCCTGCAGTGACTGATCTTTCTTTCTTTCTTATCTTCTTGTATTTTCGTGGGAAATTAATAGTGTAAACTTTAGAAATCTGTTCACTGATAGATCATTTTGATAGCAATGCTTTCAAGTGTCTTTTTTGGTAGGAATTCAGTTCAAAATGACCGTACACTTGCTTACATTGAATCTGCAATTTGACATCTAGTATTCTTTCTTAATGTCTTCTGTGCTACGTTCAGACAACAAAACAAAACTTTGTTTGCATCACATGTTTAAATTTCCATTCCACGTCAGTGAAAGGGTGCAGGCACGCTGGAACTGAACATAAAACAGAGATTTTAAAACACCCAGTGCTTCCATCCTGAAAAATTGCATAACCGTTCCCAACGTAGAAGCAGGACACTCTTTACTGAAAAAAGCTGCTTGTGGAAAAATTATTGGTAAATCCACCCATCCATATCCAGCTATTTAACTCAAAGATTGTATTCAGCCGTTCCCTCCGAGTTGCTTGTCCGAGGGAACAATTACGCAGCTGTTCTTGCTACATTCTTGTGTAGGCTGAGAGCAGGCTAAAAATTCTGGCATTAATTTTCTGTAACTACAAACTGCTCTCCTCCAGGTTGTCCGTGAGGTTGTTTGCAAAAAGGCCGGCGAAGCAATGCATACACTTGACGCTACTATTGTGCTTGGGCTCAACTTATTTATAGCTGTGTGCGTGTGTACACACGGATGCACGCATACGTCCGTAGGGTTTGGGTAATAAGGAGGGCTCTGGCTCCTAGCCACACCGCGGTGCTAATGATACCTGTCACTGCAACAACTTTTTGCAGCTATATTATCTGGCCGCATTCAAAACCAAGGATTTAAAAGTGCAAAGCCAGCCTTACTGTGCTCGTTGGATTCAGCAAAGTGGCCTTTCTCTCTAGTGGACACTGGTCATTATTTTAGAAAGTTGGATGCTGACTTTTTTTTATGGATTTTTTTTTTCCTACTAAAGTATTACAGTCTGGACCAGCTATTAAAAGAGCAATAACCGCAAAGGGAATTATTCGATTTCAAAATACCTTGACATGAGAAGCAAGCTGCCAGCAACTGCTTCGCTAAAATTGCTTAATATCTGCGCAGGGGTCCCACCATTTCTATCTCCAGCACTGTTTTTTCCAGTGCTGTTTCTGTGCGAAATTATGTATGTGTATATGCAGGCACACATCTATACATACATGAACCAGAAAATGCTGTAAGGTCCGTACAGTGGTGTCCCCTTGGCTGGAGCGGTGGCTTATGGCCAGCGTGGGGCAGGGAGAGCCCTGCTGCCGGGGGGCTGGGCTGGAGACAGGGTTGGCTCTGCCTGGGGGACGTGGGAGGATTATTAGGGGAACAGAGAGAAAGGAACCTTTCCTCTGTGTGTGCTGTCCTGTTTCCCATCCACGTCCACACCTACACATCGCTTTACCTTTACTTTTCGTTCCTGCCCGTAACAAACTGCTTCCTTCCCTCAAATCATGCATCTACAAATGCTTTTCTGGAGGAAACCTCCTCGGTCCTTTCCGCAGCAAAGGTAATTGAGATATCAGTAACTTCTGCACACAACATGCCACGCACACTCAATATCAGTTTCATCATTAATATCAGATGCCAGCTAAATACTGCCACTGTCACCCTGAAATATCCCACCCTCAACTCAGAGTGCTTAACAAGCAAACTCAGGTCAGGCCCCTAAAATCAAAGGCCTGAAAAAGGGAAGCTTTGCTGGTTAAAACAGAGCAGCCCTTCGAGAAGGTAAGCGGGAAATATTCCCCTTCACCTCTCCCCTCTTTAGGCAGCGATAGCGGTGGCACAGGGGATTGCGCATGGTGCAGTTCGCTCTGCACCCTATACATAATTTATGCTTTTCCGCTCTGGTTTTGAGTGTGCATTTTTGGACTTGGGATTGTTTTCGTAAAATGGAAGCAAAGAGAGGAGGAAGAAGAAAAAAAAAAAAAAAAGCACTGCAGCAGCTTTTTCCTTCTCCAGCCCCACCTTTTAGCCCAGATCTTCGTCTCTGACACACAGCCTTCACAGGCCAGTGAAACAGCAATGCTACACTCTGTGTGTATGTATGTAAGTATGTATACATATGTGAAAAGATAAATGCTTACCATGGCAAAAGGAAAAAAGAAAAAAAATGACAGGATATTTTCAATGGTCCATGTCCTTATTAGTAAAATGCCTTGGCAGAGAATTACTCTAACATTTTGACAAGAACTTCCTTTTCTGCAGACAGTCTAGTGAGTGAGTGCTTACAATTCCTATAAAGTTAGAAAAAAACAGCTGAGAAACATGCTTCTTGCTGCCGTGCTCTCCTGCTCGGTGAAGTTTGACACGTACAGCCATAAGTGCTAGTAACAGACCCCTTTCCAGATATAGGCAAAACACGTAAGGCACTTATTTTGAAAATAAAAGTACGTTTCTATTTCCTTTCAGCAAATAAACCCTTTGCATTACATTTATCTGCCCTTGCTGCCTCCGTTACCATCTGGGAGGGTTTATCAAGGCACGAACAGGACCCATACACAGTGCACTTGGTCCTGCAGGACCCATCCCCAGAAACTCTCCTTCCTGAACTCGAGACGACGCACATCGATACCACTCTCCGGTCACAGACACCCCAGACCACCTGCCTGAATTACCGAACCCTTCCTCCCATCCAGCCCCTGTGCCTTTAGAGAAAATCCAGGCATCACCACCCGCCCCAGCCCTCCACCACGGACTCCTAAGGAACCACAGGGGGACCTGCGGTGGTTGCAGGGAGTTTCTCCTCTCCCTGCGGTGGAAAGCAAGTGGCTTCGCGTGTGACTTTGCAATCTGAGAATGTGAACTAGTCGGCAGGACACGCACGGGGTAAATATAAATCTGGCGCTTACCCACAGGCAGTCCCTCGCAGTCTGACATCGTGAGAGAAGTCCTCCTCACCGGGGGCTTAAGGAAAACCACCGCAGGAAGGCGAGCACGGGTCCTTCTGCTTGCAAAGGCTGGGGGGAAAAGGAAGGGGGGGGAATATCTAACAATTTACAGCCACCCTTCTCTTACACTGTACATCTACCCACCCAGAGAGCTGTAGCAACAGTCCCGTCCCTGCCTTCTCATTATGGGATGTAAAGATAAGAATGTGCTTTTGTGCCAAAAGAGTGTGCTATTGGTGGATAAATTTGTTGTCATCCCTCCCCTTCGCAGAGTTTCCTCTTTAATGTCACAGAGGCACATTACCCTGTCGGAAAGGCCATCGAATATTTATGAAACGGATTTTAAGAGCTGAGCTGCAGATCTGCGCCGGAGACCCGGGCTGATTGCTGTGCGGTGGGGTTGGCGGGGGGAGCCCCACTGCCGGGGTGCTCCTGCTGCCCCCGGGGGGGTGGGGGCTGCGGGGGGGAGGCGGTGGGCTGGGGGAACATGCTGTGACATCTTGCTCTGTATCTTCTCCGTCTGCAGGTGAAATAAGAGTCTGAGCAGAAATACTCACTGCTGAAGAGGGGCCAGGAACCGGGCTGTATCTGTTTAATGGGGAAAGCAAAAAAAAACCCCAGATCTCCTGTTTGTACTGTAATATCTGAGAAACAGTTTCTGTGAAACTGTTCCTGAAGGCTGTTTCATGGCATATAATATCATTGTGAGTGCAGATTTCTCTGTAACTTCATGACTTCTGTTTGTTTAAAATATGCTGCTTTAATTCTGCCTCAGTGAAGCATTTTGTGGCTGCTCCTACAACTGACTTTTTTTTTTAATCTCTGGAAATGTTTATGTGGGATTTGCTTGGTATGAGCTTTCCAGACCAGACCAGACCAGTCCAGTCCAGTCAGTAGAGAGCATCCCTGCACACTGGTGTTTTCATTAGGCACATTAATGAAGGGCAAGCAAAGGCTCTGGCAGGATTTGTGCCATGGGAGAGACACGCAGGACATGGTGGGTGCTCCCAGCACCTGGGGGGGGGGTGGTGGTGGTTTGCTGTCCCTTTTTCTCCCGGGAACAGTCAGGGACAGTCTGGGCTTTACCTGACAGAGACCTTTAGTGTCTGAACCTTTAACAAATGTCAGGGTTTCAGACCCAGAGCTGGTGCGAGGGCTGGGAGGAGAGGGAGGTGGGGAGGGGGGGTCCATGGAGGAGGTCTGGGGAGCACATCCAGACCCTGTGGCCAGACACAACCCCTCGAGAAAATGAACTCTCAGAGCCCCAGGGGACATCTTTCTTCAAAATGCCTTGAAGGCTTCTTTTACATGAAGTACACTGGGAACTCAGTGAAAAATTGGGGCTGGTTTTACCTACACGCCTCAGTCTGAGCAGCCCAGGGCTGACACTGCTGGCTCTACCTGCTTTCTCCCTGAAGAAAAGCCTCTTAACACTCTGCCAGGTCCTCAGCAGGGTAGCCAGCCGTGGATTCAGTTCAGGATGTCAGGCCAGTGACTAAGAAGCTAAAATACCTGCAAATGTAGATAGTTACATGTTCCCGAAACCATCCCTCAAGTCGCCTGTGCAGGGTTGGGAGAGTGGGATGTCCCAGGGCTGCTGGGGTTTGCCAGCACAAAGATCTGCTGGTGGCCCTTGTTGGTGGCTGTCTCCAGGTCTGCTCATGGAGCAGCAGAGGGATACTCACCTGTGTGCTAGGCTGACCTGGATGGTGGCCTTGGGATGAAGCAGGCTGTGCTCTTCTCCGAAGTGGTTGTACAAGGCGGAGAAATGGGAGGCACCATGCTTAGGCTCTCCATCCTGCTGCCTCCCACAGTCTCCAGGAGTGGTCTCTAGCTCTTCTAGAAGATAGACGTGGAGATGTCTGGTTTTAATCGCAGTACACATCTGGGAAGGGAAGAAGGCCTAAACCAGACCCAAGGACCTTACTTCCAGTGCAGTTTCTCTGCAGAAACATATTGCCCCGATGTGTGCAAACTGAAGCTTTCTTAGCTCAACCCTCTGCAAATTTGGGCTCCCAGTTCTGCAAGAATTAACTTCAAGCCCCACTGAAGTTCCTGGAACTACTCTCAGTTATAAAGTTAAACACATACGTTAGTATTTGCAGGATGGAGAGCTCACCATTCCCACGTGTGTTCATGGGACAAACAGCTGTGGCTGATTTTGAAGTTACCTCTCAGGGCTGTGTGCTCCTCCGCCGAAGGTTAGAGCCCTCCAGCAGAGCTGGACAAGTGCCTGCAGGGAAGGCACGCCAAATCACAGACTGGTGTCTTAGCTCTAACTCATCTTCAAGAGCAATTTAAGAAACCTATGCCTCAGTCACCCCCTTTTTGTCATCCTTGGCCAAGTCTGCTACAGTCTGGAAGAGGGGCAGGGAAGCCAACAGAGAAGATTGAGGGGGAGGACAAATACATCTTAAACTATTACAGCAAAGTTGGCAAGAGCTTGTCTGCCAGAGCCAATGTTAGGATTTGGCCTTGAGAGAGCTCTTCAGTGAAACATAAAAGCATGAAGCTGTCCACGGGGTCAAAAGTTGAACAAATCAGACCTAATTCTTACAATGATACTCACAAACACCTTCTTTTGATGAAGACTACTCCAATTATAAGACTTTTTTCTTTTCAGAGTAAAACTGAGCATTTCTTTTAACTCCCCCTGTTTCTCAGCCTGAAAAGAGCCATGCTTGCTCCTGGAGAAAGGCCAAGCCTGGAAAATTTAAGTGTGAAAGGAGAAAGTTTTGGGAATTTATGAATAAGCCTGGAGTCTGTCATGGCAAAGAATGTAAAAGCCAAACATTGAGCTAAACAATAAAAGGTGAGAAGTAAAGCACATATTATTTTAGGAGGTATTAAGCAAATGTGAGAAATGTGCTAAATATCTGTCAATAACTGCTCTCACTTGGGCTTTTCAAGAAACCTGAAGGATGCTTATCCCTCAACACCAGTGAGAACTGGTCATGAATCTGCCTGCTTCATAGTACTGCTGACGGATAGACCCCTGCATAAAATCTGTGATAAATACCATGAGTGGGATGGTAAATGTCATGTATGGCAGGAAGTCACTGGAGTATTTCCTAAAGAAGGTTTGTTTGAACTCATTTGGTCTCCTGTGGAAGACAGTTGCCTTGCCCGGATGCATCTTGAAATACTTCAGCACTTGCTAGAGTGGCCATGCCCCTCTCCGGAGCTTTCCGGGAAGGAATAAAAACACCTTGTTTTTTGTTTATGCCACAAATCCCACAGGTAACCCACATCCTGGACTGTACAAAGGGCTTTGGGGATACCAAGAACCTGAAGCTGAGCTGATATGCCAGGGGAGAGCACATATGTGGGGAAATCTGGGTGCAGGGCACCTACAACAGGACAAGCACACCAGTCACCTTAGTGCCCAATTACTGTCACCTACCTGAGTAAGACACATACTGGGACTTCGTTTCTAACCTAGATGCTTATACATCTGATTGTGCTCCTGATCTAAGTGCCTAAATGTCTTGGAAAATCTGGTCTTTAAGATTCTAAATCCCATGCTCATAATTTTCCCCACAACCTGAAGGACTCAACCCTCTGACCCTGCAGAGATCCAGATCCTCCTGAAAGCTCCCAGGTGGACCAGGGCTTTTGCTATTGCTGACTGGCCTCTCACTCAGCCACGGATGGAGCCAGTCTCATCCAAACCTCATAGGAAAAGCAGAGAGCTGTGCTTCCCACCGCGGGATCCCAGACCCTGCCAGATGCTGGCTGTCTGCTAACGTGACTGGTGGAAGGGCTTTGCTAAGCTTGTCACTGCTGTGGGAGCATGCATGAATTGCTCTCCTTCCCTCTGCCTTTCTCTCTGCTGGCCGAGGGAAATCAGGAGAAACAAGAATGATTTCTTTAGCTACTCAAGTCAGATCTGATGATTAAATCTGCAATTTTCTGTGAGATTGAAGCAAGCGCCTTACTGCCCGCTTCAGCAGGCGTTTATATCTCCCATCAGCATGATTTCCATGCAGTTTAAATAGAGAATGGCTGAAATGCGCTTTTCCCTTCTAATTTATGCAAATTCCCTTGGGTTTTTTCCTGCCGTGTGAAGAAATCCCTGCCTGTTGGGTATGGAAGGATTCACAGCCTGGGCAGGGGGGAGGGGAGGGCTAGGGAGGGCTAGAAGAGAAACTGCAGGCTGATATAAGCAGGTTGGCATGAGAACATGGATGACCTTCTCTCAGAGCACAGAAGAGCCCAAAACACAGTCCTGCAGGCTGGGACAGTCCCGGAGTACAACCAATGCTTGGAGGTGTGAAACATTCCCACCAGCACAGACAGAGATGTTGAATAAATTCAGAAGTTGCTTTAAGTATTTTGTTCCAACTGCTGCTTTTCCCCAGGAATTTTGGCTACAAAGTTGTGAGCAAAGACTAGTTTTCCCCCATTGAAAGCCCTTTGGCTGGCAGGGAGAGCATGGACCTTTCTGTCATCTAGCTCGGTCCTCCACAACTTTGATGGGTGGACTGTTCAGTGGATAAGGAATTGGCTGGATGTCGCATCCAGAGAGTAGTACTCAACGGCTCAAAGTCCAAATGGAGAGCAGTGACAAGCAGTGACAAGAATAAGAGTTTATGGGACTGAAGTTTTGGCATCTGAATGATGAGAGCAGTGACAAGTGGTGTCCCTCAGGGGTCTGTGCTGGAACCGGTACTGTCTAACATTTTTATCAATATACAGACAGAGGGATTAAATGCACCATCAGCAAGTTTGCAGATGACACCAAGCTGTGTTGTGTTGTCAACACACCAGAGGGATGGGATGTCATCCAGAGGGAGCTGGACAGACTGGAGAGGTGGGCCCAGGTGAACCTCATGAGGTTCAACAAGAGCAAGTGCAAGGTTCTGCACCTGGGCAGGAACAATCCTCGCCATCAGCACAGACTGGTGAGATGAGGTATTAGAAAGCAGCCCTGAGGAAAGGGACTTGAGGGTGTTGGCGGATGAGAAGCTGGACGTGAGCAGGTAGTGGGCACTTGCAGCCCAGAAGGCCAATCACAATTGCCAGCAGGTCCAGAGAAGTGATTCTTCTGCTTTACTCTGCTCTGGTGAGACCTCACCTGGAGCGCTGTGTGCAGGTCTGGAGCCTGACATGGACACGGTGGAGCAGGTCCAGAGAAAGGCCAGGAGGATGATCAGGGGGTTGGAGCACCTCTTCTCCGAGGACAGGCTGAGGGAGCTGGGGTTGTTCAGCCTGGAGAAGAGGAGGCTCCAGGGAGACCTAAT
>JAOTQQ010000041.1:9445043-9507850 GCA_026546715.1 Gallinago undulata | reverse complement strand
GGTGTTCCTGCCCATGGCAGGGGGTTTGGAACGCAATGATCTTTAAGGTCCCTTCCAACCTGAACTATTTTATGACTCTATAATAAGGTGCAGAGATGCAAAAGGGGACATGCTGCCCAGCCACCACCCACCCCACTGCCAGCCCCACATCTCCTAAGTCACTGGTGGGGCCTCAGTGTCATCCTGGCCAAACCCATGTGACCAGCAGGGTCTGTGGGATGCTGTGCCTCATGTACACATGGCAGAGAAAGTACTCCAGAGCTGCTGCTCAGATGGGCTTGAAACTCTGCAGGGTGATCAGCAGCTACCTCAGGTTGCCTGGAGGAAAGCAACCGGGCTTGGACTAGAAGTCAAGAGCCCAGCAAGTCCCAATAACTGGGATTTTATTTCGTCGTTGTTTTCTGACACAGTCTGTTCACATTTCAACTTAACGGATGCGGAGTGTGATAACGCAATCACAAGAGAAGCTGATGCACTGACAGGATCTCATGCGGGTGCATCCAGTGAAGGGAAAGCAAGTGAAAAAAGGCAAGATACAGCTCACAGCTAAAATAGTCCTCTAGGAAACAACAAATACAAGAGTAATAGCAACACCCCGAAATAACTAAGTATATAATAATTTTGCATTAATTGGTTTGTTTTGGTTTTTTAATTTTATTAACAAGATTTTCACTAGTCACCATTGAATCTGAGCTTAGTGTTCAAGAAAGGAAACGTCTCCATCATCTCCTCTGATGTCACCCCAGAGAGAAGATTAGAAGATTATCTATGTCAGGTGATGCCAGTTGAACATCAGGGAAAATAATTTTGCACATTCAAAAAGAAAATGGGGAAGAAATTCCAGCTATCTTGAAGAAATGTGAACCTTACCAGTGATAATTGCCGGCTCACAGAGGAAACATTTTATGCAAATGTGCAGATATACAGTAAATAATAAAAAAAAAGATCAAAGACTTGGCGGAGCGTTTATCTTAAAGAAGGAATGAGCGGATTGTCTGAATCTCAGTGGCATTTCAGTCTCATCTAATTTATAAGCGCTTGCATTCTCTGGGGAGGAGTTTTGAAAAGCCATTGAAATTATGCGAGGAAATCGAAAAACTACATCCAAAAGACAAAATTGGCTTCTGAGCTGTCGCAGTTGTTGCTGGCAATGTCTCCTGAGCCATGGGGTACCCAGATGAGCCTGCTCTAGAGCTCAAGTGAAATGCCTTTGCACGGGGATGGAGAGAAGGTGAACATGACAGCGTGAGCCCAGCTTTCGGCATCTGCTGATAAACTCAAATGGCCCTTTGCTGGCAGGCTCTGCTGGAGTCACCCAGCACAGGGAGAGCGAGGCTGAAGCTGTTTTCCCATCGATATGGGGTAGATTTTCCCCCACAGCCACCATTAGTGGTAATGGGAGTTCCCTCTGTAAATGTTCCAGGTGTTACCGAATTGTCTCCCGGTGAAGATAAAAAGCCAAGAAAAATGATATGATTCGATCTGATCTTGCTGCTTCTGGTTTTAATGGCATTACTGCTGTTTACTTCAGGGGGATTAAGGCTGAGTCTCACACGGCTGAGCGCGGCTGCATTTGCTCGGCTCAGATCTGGTGGAAAAGCGAATGTTGAGCCCTGAATGTAAATACTACGGTATCAAGTGGTGGGTCTGAGGAGAAGGTGAGAGTCTTACAAACCTGATTTGGCAGCTGCAAAAATAACACTCAAACAAACAGATGGTCTCTGCAATGAGGGAAGTCTTTAAAAGATTCACGAATTAATGAGCTCTGCCAAGTTTTTAGTGGTTCCTGCAAAAATTCCTATAAATCAACCTAACTGGGCAGGGAGGTGGAGACGAGAGGAATCAATAACTTCCCTAGACAGCTTGTATATCCAAGGTTAGCTGACAAAGGAAGGCTTCAGAGCTGGAAAATCCCTAGAGAAATGGCAGAGGCACACTATTTTCCTTTCAGATGGCAAAAGCCACAGCGTCCGTCATGTACTATCAGTGCTCTGGGGACTAATTGCAGCCATCCGTGATCAAGGATATTAGTTCAGTGATAAAGGAAGGTGAGATGTCAGAAACTCTGAATTATTGACTCATCCTGGGAACGCTGAAATGTGTTTTGAGGGAGTGAAAGCCTCCTCCTTCCACCCTAGATCAGAGAGACCACACCTTCACCTACCTTTGGTCGTTATTAAAACCTGGCCCAGCTAGTACATGACCGACAGAATATTTATAACAGCCAAACACCTTCAAATAAGCGATATGTCATTTTCACTCTCATCTCCAAGATTTCCTCCCTTCTCAGTGCTATGTCAAGCCTAGCAAGATGCTTTCACCAAGCTGAAAATAAATCATTAAATTTTTCGCTGGCTAAGGTTAGCCATAACAGGTAACCAGAAGATTGGGGTTTCAGCCCAAACCTGGAACAGAGCAAACTATGCTTTTGGGGATGACCAGCAGCAGAAAGAGAGCACTGGAGAGATCTGATAATCCTCCAGCTGATCTTCTCTACCAAAGCAACTGCTGTCTCCACAATGCTGAGGGAAGGTCTGCTGTGCTAGGAGGCAGAATTAATTAGGGAATTGTTAATGGAATCAGAAGTTGAAGAGTGGGGGAAATTATTCATTAGGGTATCTATGAAGTTTGTAACATGGTGCACTTTACAACCCACTTTCATTTGCTTCTTTGCAAATGTTTGTCACTGCTGTTTGACAGCAGGAATGATCTGGGAGGAGCTTTCATTCTTAAGTCATTTCGAGCCACCTCCGTCTTACAATAAACACAGCCACAATTAACGGAAGCGGTGACCTTGTTGGCAAGTTCTGCAAAGAGTACAAGACTCCTTGGGAATAGGGAATAAAGCAGATTATCGCCACATACGTGACCTCTGTAAGTCACGTTGGGGGCGAGGCACTTTGCTGGGACAAAAGTAAAGCCTTCTTGTAACTGCTTTGATAGCACACAAGTAGTGTTTCCGAGCAGTTTTCATCAAAAACAGGATTGAATTTGTTTTCAGTTCTGTGATATTGATGTTTTTCACTGCACGCACCTCCAGCTGCCTCAAGGAGAAATTCAAGACCGCCTTGGTGTGGTTAGATTCTCAGCTCCCGGGTGGGAAGCCTGAGCTGAGACACACAGTGCGGATCACCACACTTTCATGTGAGCCAGGCAGTGCAGGGTAACAGGCACTTGGGGGCCCGGGGAGATGGAAGTGTCCCCACACACACCCACCACAGAGAGGAGGAAATCCTGGAAGGGTGTGAAGTGACTTTTCTAGGGTCACCCCGTGAGGCTGTGGCACAGTGGCAGGGGAGTCTTGTCCCTGCTCCGCAGTGGACAAGGGGCAAAGAGGAGAATTCACTAAGTAAGTCAGGCTTTCAAATTGGAATGCTGCTGCAAACAGGAAGGTCTCAATAAAGATAATTTGCTTATTATTATTTAAAAAAAAAAAAGGTGGAAAAAAAAGTCTGTGTTTCCATTCAGTGCTCATGAAAAACGGGAGAATTTTTATTTTTCTTTCCTACTAAAAGTCTCAATGAATGGAAAAAATATTTTTGCGTGGCAGGCTGTTGGTGCACCTCGTAGGGTTCTGGTTGGGAATCGCTGCCACAGGACTGCGGGAAAAGGGGCTTTAAGTCTGTGACATCCTGTCACTTGACCAAAACCACTGCCTCAGTGCACCAGAGTGACGCAGCTGGTCCAGGAGAGCCCTTTGTACTCCCACCAGCCTGGCTGTCGCTGGAGCTGGGACATCTTTGTGACTTGCTTGGTGTCTACCTGGCTGGGCTTGCTCTCTGGGAAGCTGCAGTCACTTCTGCCACTGAAATATCTTACAGTCTCCCTCAAGATACTCAGCAGTCCCGCAGCAAGGGCTTCTTTCAGTATATGAGCAAACCTCCCCAGCCTGCCTGGGGAGCTGGAAGCATCTAAGAACCACAGATCAAAAGTTTTATACTTTAAAAAGTAAATGCTTTAAAATTGTAGGGACAAGCTTCCTGGCAATTTTGTAGTTTGATGCATGAAGTTGCTTCTTCTCACTCTCCAGTTCTCATCCAGGGCTAATCTGGGAGCTGAGTTTCTGCTGCTGCCCTTTCTGCACACACGAGTCGGATCCTCGCGGGAGTGGAGCAGTTAGAGGAACCCCAGCATTTTCACATGCAGTTAAACAAACCCAAAAGCTCCCACCTCAGGGCAGAGCCAGGGCTGCTGCTGCCTCTCGACATCCCCCAGGGTTGCTTTTTTTGAAGTTCTCGGGGATGCTTTGTCCACACCAAGCCTTCACGCTCCTTCGACACAAACCCAAGCCAGTATTCCTGCTGTATCCTGCGTCCATTCCTCACCTCTCACTATATTAATCCACAGAAATGACATGAATTAGTAGTTGCAGGTGAGCTCTTGCCTGTGGAACCCCGAGATACAGCTAACCAACAGGGCCTGCACGAAAAATCATCGTTATGTTGTGCAGAGCAGAGCCAGACGTGCTGAAGTGCCATCCCCGGGCCATCACTGCAGCAGCTAACGGGGACTAATCAGGCATCCTGCCACTCTTCAAGTACAGTATCAGTGTGTCCTTAGTTACGTTTTATCACAAAATTATATTTAAAAGTTACAAAACCTTATTAATGAGAAGATGTTAAACTTGCATGGGATAGACCAGAGAAGCCCAAAGGCTGCAGAGCTGAAAATTAAACCACCGTTGATTTTTTTTTCCTTTTAATTTAGAAAGCAGCAGAAGCTTCGGAGAAATCTGTCTTGCAGCAGAACCCCCATTTAAGGAAATTCCACGTATGGTCAAATGTCAAGTTGTTTCTTTTGCAAAGGGCAATGTGGCAATTGTATTCCCATTTGGAGAGAAGGTTTTTCCTTCCAGAGAAGTTTTTCAGCAGGGGAAAGGAGAGAGAGAGCAAAGTACTTTCATTTCAGCACACATATATTCAGAAACCTGGCCACTCATTTTTAAAAGGTTACAGCTCCCTTCCTCGCTCCTCCCTATGGGCACAGCCTGGCCAGCCACCCCTCACCACCCCTCCTCCCTTCCTATGGTCTCCCTTCTTCTGAGAGGCTCCTCGGATTAAAGTGAGCCCTTGGAAAGGCACACACTGCTCACACTGAAATACCCAAGGCTCCCATTCATCTATCCACAAGCCGAATTGGGCTCACTGCTTTTTTACCAAGTTAATGTTCCTTTTCGTAGAATCAGAATTGTCTAGGTTGGAAGGGACCTTTCAGATCATCGAGTCCAACCATCAGCCTAACACTGACAAAACCGTCACTAAATCATGTCACCAAGCACCACGTCTATCTGCCTTTTAAAAGTGGCAATATCACCACTTCCCTGGGCAGGCTGTTCCAATGTTTGATAACCCTTATGGTATAGAAATTTTTCGGAATACCCATCCTAAACCTCTCCTGGTGAAACTTGAGGCCATTCCCTCTTGTCCTATCACCTGTTATTTGGGAGAAGAGACCGATCCCCACTTGGCTACAGGCTCCTTTCAGGTAGTTGTAGAGAGAGAGAGAGAAGGTCTCCCCTCAGCCTCCTTTCATCACTATTTCATCAAGAAACAAGATTTGCACAGTCCCTCAAGGTAATAAATCTCCAACTCTCTGACTCGTCTCAAGTAATGAGGTTCAAAAGGCATTGAAGTTCCTGCAGTTTCCAGAAAATACCTGTGACTCTGTTAAAGGGGAGAGAGTGGACTAGTTTAAGGCTGCCTGACTAGAGATGGGCTGGCACCATGAACCACAGCTGGTATGTGTGGTGAAGCTGGCTACGCAGCACACACAGAGCCCCAAAGCTGGCCCATCTCCATGCCTGCCAGTGGCACAGGTGGGCTTATGGGGACAAAGGCTGCTGGAGCAGCTGTGGGAGACTGCTGCAATGTGGTGGGGATGCTATAGATAACCTCATTGGGAAAACGGGCATTGCTGCAGCTAGGCAAATAGGGAGGACAAAAAATTCATGGCAAGCCAGCACAGGGCAGCACCACAGGGGCGTGGGGCTGGCCTCCTCCCGGCAGACAGCCTGCCCAGGGCCCGCTGCCCACCCACTCCCTGCACCCAGCGGGGCTGTGCTTGGCCTCAAACCCATCCCTGTAGGGCTCAGCCCTTTCAGGAGGAAGCTGAAAACATATCTCTTTATTTCTGCAAGTCACCTTCACCACCTTCACCTTCCTCCCTGACCTTCCTGCCTCCCCTGCCCACACCCCCACACTGCTCAGAGGTGGAGGCGTAGCTTTCCCAGCTGCAAGTCCTCCTTCCTGGCCATTTCACAGCTTTGCCAGGTCACCACCAACCTCCGTGGAGAGCCTCCAGCCCTCCCCTGTCTCCTTTCCATTTCCCCCGCTCGCTGCTATTTATTGCTCGGCGGTATTTGGGGGAGGAATGCAGCCTGTCCCAGGGAAAGGGCTGCTGCTGCCGGGACTCGGCAGGCTAACTTTAGTTCCTGGCTCTGCCAGGGATCGCCTCTGTGACACTAATCAAAAGATTAAATTTCTCCCTGCCTCAGTTTCCCTCCGTAAACAGCAGAGTTTCCCTCTGTAACCTGTCTGGGGCAGGAGCTGGTTTATGCTTCTTGTTTACACTGTGCCTATTGCTGGAGCTCCCGTCCCAGCCGAGATCTCAGTGTGCTTCTATAATTAGTAGATTCGCGTTGTGTTTTCATTAAAGGTCTTGTTATGCTTTTGATATGAAATACAAAAATACTAGCTGGTGCTGAATTGTCATTCTTCACGTCATGCCTTTTTAGTCTGCATGGAATTCCATTTAAATTCCCTAACAAATAAAATGAGTCTCGGGTTGCTTTGATGGTTCTAGATACTGACATGAGAGCTCCTGTGGCCACAGAGAGTCTGTCAGCCTTCTTTCCCATAGGGTCCCCAGGAAGAATTCAGCTTTTGGAGATGTAACCAGAGCTACCGTCAGTGTTTTGGGCATGAAAGGACAGCAGTCTACAAGCAATGAGAAAAGAAAACCCACTATGAGCTGAAGACTTGGCTTGATGCTGTCTCTTTAAAAAAATCGCTCGAACAATACATTAAAAAGCAAACCTCTTCTATCACATACATATTTCATCTGCACCTTGGAACTGTAATTAATGGCACAGGGGAGTTCATCTGACAAGCTGTCCTCAGGGCAGACTTTTTACTTCTATCTATATCAACAGCGCTCGTTGCTGCTGTTTCCCTTGGCAAAACTCCTCCTCCGCTTCACCCCGCTCCTTAGCGGAGGGGCGAGCAGGTGTGGGGCTAATCCACGTTTCTCTCCCCATTGATGAATACTTCCCTTAGATACAATAGGACTAAAGAGAATAATATTTCAAAGATGGAAGAAGATGCACTGGGGCACACACAGCGGGAGGTGAAGAGAAAAACTCCTGTCTGTAAAGCCTGCCTGCTGTGTGAAATAACCAATGCTAATCCAAACCGAATACGATCGAAACTAAACACCGTGGGCCAAATTAGTCCCTGGTGCAGCATCAGTAACCCAAAGGGAGATGATTTGATTTCACTGAACTTACGCCAGGAGTCAATTTGACCCACAGCATTATGTGACATCTAACAGTACAGCCAGGAAACCTGAAATACATCACACGCACCCAGACACTGGTGTTCTGTTTGCAGCTGGTTGTCAGCTCGTGAGCCCTGGGCATCCCCGATAAATATTTCTGGTGGTCACTGACCTCCATCCTTTTCACGAGGATGGTGACCATTTACGTTCATCTTTATGAAAAGGTTACAGAGGCTCTCTGAAAATGTGAGGAACGATGAAGCAATTGGGTTTATGTGACCACTAAAAGTTGGATGAGCTGTGTTTTGTCTAACCAAATGGGGGAAAAAAAAGTGGTAACCTTTATGCAAGATCTGCCTGATGTAACACACGCTCATACAATGTGTACTGAATCTATCACAAAGCAAATCAGCTTATGGCAGGATGGAGATGCACAGACATTAGTGCTGGGAAGAACTGAGGTGGTAAGAACCGTAGGATCCCAAAGGCTTTCAGACACCAGGTTACAGGTACTGGGCTATAAGCATAAACGAATTTAGGTTTTGCTGCTTGGGCATTGTAGGATGTAAAAACTGAGGCTACTGAGCCTGATTTCCCTGATTGAGGGGAGATGTGGCACCGCAGTGTTGCCCAGTAGCTCTCTGCAGGGACACGTGCCATCATGGCAGGGATGGCAGTTCCCAGACTGTTGTCACAGGCTCTGCTCCTCCTCGCCCAAGGGCTGGGCTGCCTGCGCTGGCAGCTCTGAACTCAGTGGGAGCTTTGCCATCAGCTCTCAGGGTACCAGGCCAATGCCCAATGGCAGGCAATCCTTCCAGCCTCGTTACAGACCTTGCACATGGCCCCATGCACTTTTAATACCCAAAAGTAGAATTTCATGTTTGGTGTTCTGGCTCTCAAGTTTACTCTGCTGACCATCTGCATTTTGCTGTATATTGGATTATTTCATCCAGATTCTGGCAATAGCTAATGCTGCTAGCTCTTCTTATCAGTGATCCAGCTATATAAAGTCTCAGAGGTGGGATCACTCTGCAAAATCAATCTATTGGATGAGGTTTTACAAAACCACAGCCAAAACTTGACTTTTTATCTGGCTGTTTCTATATTACATCTGGGTTTATTTGGCTTTTGGACCTTCCAAACAAGGATTTCATTCTTTCGGGTAATTTATCTACAGCTTGTTATCCACTACCTACATCTCTCTCTCTACATAACATAATACTGCAAAATTCATGCTTATATCTTCAGCCCTAGAAATAGTCCTTTTATGAGTAGCACCATTGAATTGATTAGTATTAGATGGTGCAAGATTAGCAATACACAAGAACGAGGAAAACTATCAAACCTTGAAATTCTGACTCAGATAGATACTTGTTTCCAAAACATGGGCATTAGTAAGACTCTGTGGTGAGGTGGCACAGGTTATTAAATCAGTGATGAAGAACACATAAAGAAAGCAGACATATCAATATTGGACACCGGGGTCTTAGAGGACAGAGAAGCAAGACAAAAGAAACCCATGTTTTCAAGATAGAAAAGGCCATTTGGCCTTGGTACCCAAAAGCTGCAAGGACTAACAGAGTTATTGTTTTCCTGGTTGACCACCTCATGCTGGCAAGAAAGGAAGATGTAGGAAAATAACAAACTGGAGGCAGTTGCAAGCTATAAATATATAAAACCACTGGGTGCTGGCTCTGGTCAGACCAGGGATGCCGGTCTTTCAGCTGGAGAGGCACAGAGATCTCTTGAATGTCCCACAAAGAGTTTCCTTGGAATGGGCTGGAGCTTGGAGAGAGCCCAGGCGCTGCCATCGCCTCCCCAGGGTTGGCACCATGGAGTGATTTAGGTGCTGGGTCTGCTTCTGGACAGACCAGAGGTGCTCAAACCCTGAAGCCAGCTGGAGGGAGCTGAAAAGGACCAAACTAGGTCTTTTTGCCTGGACTGGCCCTTCAAAAGGTGAGTTATTGCTTTGCAACCATGCGGTAGGATCTGAGCATCTCTGCTGGTGCAGCATCACATGTCAAGTCGCCAAAGCCTTGTAAGGATGAAGTGGGAGAGGGAGGGCCAGGACTCACGTTCCTGGTGCCACCACAGCCCCACATGACTTTCTGGAGCACATTCATGATTCAGCCCAACAGTGCTGCAACACAGGCTGCCGAAATGGCGGGACAGGAGCTGGATTAGCTCTTCTGGTGGGTACCAGTACCTGTGGATCTGGTGACAGGGCTCAGCTGTCTCCACATGGGCACTAGGTTTCTCTCCCCTCTCCCCCTACGCCTCACCCCACCTGCAGCATACACCACCACGTCCTCCTGCTCCATCCCTCTATCACCATGCCGGGTAAGAACAGCAATGCTGGTGTGATTAAAGCTAACGAGCTGCTGATTAGCACTGGAGAACACATCTGAAAACATTTCATTTCAATTGCCTTTCTTGTTGAGTTAATTAAAATAAAGCACAAAGCTTCTCAGCTGTATTACCATGCCTGCTTGGCTCAAAGCTCTTCCACTGAGCAGGTTTGCAATTAATATTTGTGCTGATTTCCACCTAGCATTAGCATAACAAAAGGGACTAATAGCACCCATCTGATGATTCCCAGTGACAGAGCTTCTCTTTGGACTATTAGGGATTTGCTGCTGGGATGCTCAGGCTGCAGGGAAGGGCCAACACAGCTCTTCTTCCAAAGCCCAGGACTTGAAGCAACACAAAGTGGAAATGTCCACTGACCACCTGCTCTATGGTATTTATATTGAGCTTCATACACTGCTTTAATATCTGTCAGCTGCTTAATGAGATTTTGTTTAGGAGGCCTGTGAAAACTTTGGCTGTGGCATTAGGGAGAGTATTTTTGACCTAGAACCCATGGTTCAGAAAGTTCAGGGTTATGTTTGAGTCTGAGAGCAGCACCGCAATCAGTAAGGCCACGAAAGCAAAAATAAGCGTTCATATTGTTTAGATGAGCCGTTTCTCCGTGTATGCTCTGAGTTTATAAACCATTTATAAAGGCTGTGGACATGTATGACTGCCCTCTCCTGGAAGATGGTGGAGTTGGTAGCGCATTCTTCCAACCAGCTGAGCGTTAGACCTACAGACATTTTTGCTATTTTAGAGTTATATCATGTATACAATACACATATATAATCTGTATGCTACATATATAATATACAAAGATATACATGTATATGAGCCAAAGCCATACAGACCTGATTATTTTCCAATTTTAAGTGCCTAGTTATAATTAACCTCTTATTATATTCATAATTATGATTTACCTCTTCTTCATGCAGTAGTTTATAAATGTACTGCTTATTTTTTTCAGCTACCAATATTATCATCTTACTAGATTTACTTAAAAGCATTTTAGCAACTGGTGCAGCTACCCCCATCTCTGTTACATTCCCTCTCTCACCCATACATTAAGCATAGCAATGACTGTACTGAGTTCAAATGAAGGATATGCATAGATTTCTTGTGCTTTTTCAAATTGCCACCTGTTTTTTTAGCAGTTTTATCACAAAGTTTAAATAGAATTTGACTGCCTGTAAAGAATTAAGTGATTAATCCAGGGGGGGTTTAAGCCAAAACAGATTTAATGTTTTTATAAAAGTTAATTGCATGGAGAAAATTGTTTTACTTTGTGTAAAAATTCACTTCCTTATAGCCAGGTGGTAACACATCACCAGGAGTAGAAAAGTTTCAGACTGTTATCACTAAGCATTATTGTTTTGTGGGGATATGAGCTTTCCCTCTGGGCATCTCAAAAAGCTCCCATCTGAAAATTTCTATTTACCGAGGCAGATTTCCAATGCAACACGTAGCACAAAGCTCCATCCTGGTTTAAGTGACTGCCTGGGCTGTATGAATCTGGCCCAGCAGAGGCTTGGTGGGGGCTGCTGGAGCTGGTGGGCGGCTGGCTGCAGGCTCAGCATCCTGCTTGCCGGTGACCGATGCTGCAGTGGCCAATGTCACTGCCACTGGGCTGTGTGATACAGCGCCAAGGAACAGCCACAATTACCTGCTTTAAAACATGCCTGGTGTCCTACGATGGAGGAGCAAGGGCAAAGCACAGGTCCCTTACCTGCAGCCACGGGGCAGAAAGGTTGGGTTCATGCTTCAGATCAAAATGTCTGGACTAGTTTTGATTACCCTATGAAAATGTCTGCTGTCGCTAATTAATCTCCGCTGTGGGAAAGAGGATGTGTAGTTAATCATTTAAGAAGCTCATCAGGTTTGCCCCATCTTCAGTATTACATTTTCTCAGGTCCTTATGCGCCTGAAAGTACCTTACGACATGTCTTGCAAGCAGGTTGGCATGTCTCAATAACACTGGGGGAAGTAATACGACTAATCAAAATCATTATCCCTCCTTTACAATGGTATTACTTCATTAATTTTAACAGCCTTCCTTGACATATGCAGGTATAGAGGAATTCCAGACAGCTGCTTTGCTATTTCTGGAAGATGACTTCAATCTGTAAAGGTAAGAAAAGCGTCTGTGGATTTATTTAAACATTCAGTTTTGTTTTGTGTTGTGTTTTTACCCTTCCAGAATTATTTTACAATACCTCATTTTAAGATATTTTACTGAAGAAAGAACCTAAGGAATCTTAAAGATTTGCTTTAATGGAAAAGGAATGACATATTTTAAAATTTATACTAGAAAGAATTTAATTCAATGAGAATTAGGGGCCTGGCTGTGTCTTAGGTCTATGCATGGATATAAAAAATTTGCGTTAATACTGGAAGGACTACCACAAGGTCAAATTCCCTAGAAGAGGCGGGGATGAGCTGTGATGATGCCATCAGTCATTCTCCATTAATAGAGGAGGGGATGCTGCAACCCATGGGATGAGACAGTGGATGCAACCCTTTCCCTGCTTCCACCTGGTCCATGGCTGTGCCAGGAAAGACCCTTGGTGTGGGCTGGGGAAGGGGCAGAACACTACCGTCATGCTCTGAGATCCTAATGGATGTGTTACATAGGACTTCTCCCTATTTTAGTCATCCTCACAGAAAAAAAACCCAACTCCCCATTGTATGGAAATGTTGTAAGTAGGATATTTTAAGCATAGGAGCCTGTGTAATGGGGTCGTATCAGAGATGGTTGGTCAAGGTTACAGGGGAGTAATTGCCATGGTCAGCCATGCTGATGTCCAGCTTTCCCCTGCAGTCCCAAAAAGACTGAAAAACATCCCATGCCCTACCAAAGTGGTGAAAAAGGCGGCGCTAAGTGATAAACTAAACACACCAGCTCATTCAAGTCTGTTGCCAAATCAAGCTAATCTTACATGCAGATGGTCATCAAAACCCCCACATTGTACTGTGAATCTGAGGAGCTACTCTCTAAAGAGACACTGAAGTGAGATGGAAACGGGGCGGTCGCCTCTTCTGGGCAATATCACTGGAATCAGCAGGGAAAAAAGCAAACAACAGGTAGAAATGCACAGCAGGAGCAAAACAGGAGAGCAGACAGATGTAAGCTCCATTAGCTCATTAAGGGTGAAGATGTTGGCCTGCTGGGAAATTATTGTCCACTTTATGTCTTGATATTGGAAAGAAATTAACTAAAAGAGCCAAGGCAGTTTTAGCACTTGAGCTACTTAATTATGCCTTTTAAAGTTGTCTTTGAAGCCACAGAGCAAAGGATGAATGAAACGCTCTCTGAAAGTCCTTATTAGTCATTGCATTCTCTGATGGCAATAATAATTACATCGTTCTATGTCAGAAGGAGTGTTCCTAGTGAATCCCTGTACTCCATGATAACATTCCAGCAGGGCAGGCTGAGATAATGATGTGGGTAATTAGAGCTCCAGCTGCAGAGTACAAGAGCCACTGAGGTCAGCCATGAACATCCCTCACGAGCAGAGCATCCCAGCCTCATCTCTAGAGGCTTAGGCCAGATGTGAAATTCCTGAGATTGAGGAAAAGCCTGGCTCAAATGGTTTGACTTCTGCTCCTCTGTGTGTGGACTCCAAGGGAATTTCCTTCCTTATTGGTGGCTGCAGGCAGAATGGTAGATGAGACCTTTGTTAGACTTCAACCAGTAGAAAAAATCCCTATCATCCTTCAGTCTATTCTCCTGCATAACATGCTGCATGACCTACAACACACCAGTGGTGAATATCCTGGCTCTGTTAAACTTTGAAAGCTATCTACTGGTGGCTCACTACAAAAAAAAGACCCATGAAAAGGCAGGGGTGTCTCAGCAGTGCTTTTATGCCACTGATGTTTCTCATCTGGCATTTGGCAAAGCAAAACTGCACAGAAAGGGCTTCCCGTGAGCACCTGAACATGTGGCAGCAGCAGCGTCTCTGGCGAGACAGCAGACAGGCAATGGCAGATTGCAATGGGACTTCGCCTGGCAGCACCTGACACGGGCATGAATAATGAAGGGACTCATTAATCATTTACAGAAGTGCTGTTCCTGCGGATTTGCCGGTGTTAGTGACTCACGCTGGAGCCTTTCTCTTTTGATCCCACCGAGCACATGGTTTTTGTGCTCGGCAAGGTCACCCTGTCCTTAGGATGGGGAAAGTCTCATTGGGAAGAGGGAGGAGGTTTTGCAGCCTGCAGCTCAGCCACTTTGGCGTCCCTGCCTTAGCCTACAAATCCCAGCATCGGTCCGAGTACAGACTGCTCATAAACCCCAGGGGATGTACACTCTTAAATAACAGAAGGAAATGTGAAAGGAAATTAAAAAAATAAAAAATAAAAAATGTCACTGTTGCTCCATCCATCACCTCTCAGCAACATGTCTCCTCAGCACACCCCTCTCTACAGCCCTCCCAACACCCTGGCTCCATCCCCCACCCCTCTTCTCCACCCTTAGGGCAGGACATGACTCCCCAGGCCCCACAGAATCCCCCAGCTCTGCCTCAGCCCTCCTTTACATACAGCCCCCGCTGTCCTGGCCTGTCCTGGGGCCCAGACTGGACTCCTGTGCTACCCTCAGCTACCCTGCCTGCTCTGCCTTTTCTGACGGTACTGATGGATGGAAAGCTGGACATGAGCCAACAATGTGCACTCTCAGCCCAGAAAGCCAACTGCATCTTGGGCCGCATCACAAGACGTGTGGCCCGCAGGTCGAGGGAGGTGATTCTACCACTTTGATCTGGTCAGACCCCACCTGGAGTACTGCATCCAAGCTCTGGGGCCCTCAGCGCAGGAAAGACTTGGACCTGTTGGAGTGAGTACAGAGCAGGGCCAGGAAGATGATCAGAGGGATGGAGTTTTCGTCACCACTGGAAGGGAGGAAGGTGCCATTACTGTGAGGGGAGCTGTAAAATAGGAATAGTTTGTTTGTTAAGGGGCACAAGGCAAGTTCTTCCAAAACCCTGGTGCTTTTTTGCAATATCTGCATCACCAACGCCCCTTTCTCTCACTTGCATGGAGAGCTATTTTCAGTTGTACAGCTTTTTTGCAGTGCTGTTCACTAACCAGCTGGAGCACTTCTGTGAGGACAGGCTGAGAGAGCTGGGGTTGTTCAGCCGGGAGAAGAGAAGGCTCTGGGGAGACCTTACAGCAGCCTTTCAGTACTTAAAGGGGGCCTACAGGAGAGATGGGGACAGACTTTTCAGCAGGGCCTGTTGCAATAGGATGAAGGGTAATGGCTTCAAAATAAAAAAGGGAAGATTTAGGCTTGATATAAGGAAGAAATTTTTTACACTGAGGGTGGTGAAACACTGGAACAGATTACTCAGGGAGGTGGTAGATGCCCCATTCCTGGAAATATTCAAGGTTAGGCTGGATGGGGCTCTGAGCAACCTGCTCTAGTTGTAGATGTCGCTGTTCATTGCAGGGGGTTGGACTACATGGCCTTGTAAGGTCCCTTCAGCCCAAACCTAGAGAAAAAATCGTATGAGGAGAGGCTGAGGGAACAGGGCATGTTTAGTTTGGAGAAGAGGAGGCTGAGGGGGGACCTCATTGCCCTCTACAACTACCTGAAAGGAGGGTGTAGAGAGGTGGGTGTTGGCCTCTTCTCCCAAGGGAATAATGACAGGACCAGAGGAAATGGTCTGAAGTTGCAACAGGGGAGGTTTAGATTAGATATTTACTGAGAGAGTGGTCAGGCACTGGAACAGCCTGCCCAGGGAGGTGGTGGAGTCACCATCCCTGGAGGTACTTAAGACACATGTAGACATGGCACTTCAGGGCATGGTCTAGTCCTTGTTGGTTTATGGGTGGGTGTGATGTGGAGGGGTGGTATTGGTTTTTTGTTGTTGTTGTTTTTCCTTTTTCCTTTTTTCTTTTTTTTTTTTGTGGTTGGACTCGATGATCTCAGAGGTCCCTTCCAACCATGGTGATGCTGTGATGCTGCTCTCAGGGCCGTGCGGCGGCAGCTCCGGCTGCACCGGCCCGTCCCGGCCACAGGAGGGGATCGCTGCCGCACACAGCCGCCGGCTCCCGCGGCTGCTCCGTAGGGAAGGAGGAGACGGTGCCCAAAGCCCTCGGTCGCGGTGGGAACACGGCAGGAGGATGCACCTGCATCCCCCGGGCCCGGATCCCCCCCGGGAAGGGCACTGCAGGGGAGGGAGGGTGCTCCCCTCCCCCCAACAGCTCCGTGATAGCACACCGCTAAGAACCTTAATAGCTTAATCATGTGTAAATGATTCGGATGAATGCAGGGAACCTGCCGCTATTATTCCCAGCAAGACAAGTGTGTGTAATCAGATCAGCGGTGTGTGTCATACATAGCATGAGGCTATTAGCGAGTTAAATGGTTCAGATGCTCGAACATGCAGCAAAGTCAATCACGGCGTCTAGAGCGTGCGGTGTTCGTGATAACGCATACAGGACAGGGGAAGGGAAAATGTATTGCCATTCCACGCTCCTGCACCATTTATCCAGCTGAGACTCTTTCACGGAGTATCTAAAAAAAAAGTTTCATCGTTAATGTAAATAAAGATGTTTGTCTTTTTTTTCGGTAGGCGTTTCTAGATGCTTGGTTTCCATCTGCAGTTTTCCATCCACAGCTCTAGCGCAGGCGTAGTGTGTCTGCTCTGAGTGAGTACTGCCCGGCTGTAGGCACGTGTCTTTCAGTAGCCTGAACAAAGTTTGGGAGCCACTGCTTCCAGGCAATTAGTGGGCTGGATCCGAAGCTTGCTGAAGTCACCGGGACTGCCACTAGGATTTTTAATCAGGCCTATCA
This sequence comes from Gallinago undulata, assembly GCA_026546715.1. Lineage (NCBI taxonomy): Eukaryota > Metazoa > Chordata > Aves > Charadriiformes > Scolopacidae > Gallinago > Gallinago undulata. The sequence continues at coordinate 9,491,208 of JAOTQQ010000041.1, read as the reverse complement.
TTAATTGCCTAATGAAGTTAGCTATTTATCTTTATTAGATGGACTCCTCAATGAATTGATTTAATCTAGAAGACTTCTCCTGGACAGATTTTGAGAGCCCCACGCACTCCTGCCCCTGCCGAGCGTGCTCCTCTTCTCAAGGAGCTAATCAGCGGGCCCATCTCCTCTCAATCAATAAGCATTTATTCTAATTGAAACCAACATCGACTGGATAGTGACCAGGAATGTGAAATGCTCTATAAATAATGTGCGTGAGAGCAGGCAGTGGCGAGACTGTCAGTGGGAGCGCTAACGGGGGGACATGCCACCCAGCACTTCGTCCCTCTCCCAGTGCCCTGTTTACAGCTCTCACCAGGGAGCTCCCTGTCTCCCTTTGATGATGAATTAATTTCCTCTGATGGATCAACCTCCCTGTCCCCCGTTGCAACACCTTGCAGAATGCATTGCCTAATGCATGAGAATTGCTCATTAACATATAAATCATGATGTACTTCTTTTTGGCACTCCAGGCAAAACAATGGGCTGAGCGCTCCCCCCTCATCTAGCTTTTCCCTGGAGGGAGAACTTTCATTGATTGCTAAATGGAAGGTGGAAATCATTTAATTGTATGACTCCTCTGATGTGCTACTGCTTAGACTGTAAGTAAGCATATGACTTCCCCAGCGCTTATGCTGTCTTCCTTTTTTATTGCAGGATAAGGTGGGATTCTTCTCTATCATAACCAGTGACGATAGTACATGTTCAAGCGTTAGTTTACCAACAATATCGGGGTCTTCCGAGAACCCCCCCTGCCTTGGGGATAAAGCCTGAATTAACAGGTAAGGTGCAAGACCATAAATCTGTCATATCTGTCCAATCTTTTGTAGATGGATCTGTTTTCTCCGTGCCACAGGGGATATACCCAAGCTGCGCAGACACAAGGCAGCTCCGAGACAGGAGCTGAGCAGCCACCACTAACTCTGCTCTGAAGTTAATAAACACTTTTCATAGTCAGCCTGGGAAACACCAGCAAAAATACCTTCAGGCTGTTAGTGCTTTATATCCAGCTCTGCTACAACCTCGGTGGGTGATGGTAGGTGGCTGCTTCAGTTTTTCTCCCTGGGTAGACAAGTTAGGATCCCCTGAACTAGTAAATTTTCAATTACTAGTAGTTCACTCACTTTAGTGATTATAGAAAGTGCCCCAAACTCTCCCCTTTTCTCTTTGGTTGGACTAGGCAGCAACTCATTTCTGATTCTGGATATTCTTATGGGTATGACAGCAACGTGGCAGCTGTATCTGCCAAATCTGACTTGAAAACAGGGATAGGAAATACCACTTTGTCCACTGAGTCAGATGAGGCTTATCTCGGTGAGAGATACACGTTGTAGTTCCACCTCAGGCCTTAATAACATGGCCAGGCAATAGACCATGCTGGCACTGCCCTCAGAAGGAGCAGGAAGGAGTGCTGGGAGCCTGTGGTGCAACCCCCTTGGATCATCCCCTTCCTCTGCTGGAGCTGCAGCAGACACAGTGTGCAGGAGCTGGTAAATCCAACATCAAACCCAACCTGAAGAAGTGATGATCACTATGAGTTAATTTCTTGCTGTTCATCAAAGTGAATTCCGTTGACCAAGCAGACTCAACCCATCCTGCATGCTCCTCTGACTTCCACACCAGTGGCACAGCCCAACATAATCTGCCCTTTCCAGTACTCGCAGGGAAGCCTGTCCTGCGGCCTCTCCCACTCCCCAGCATGTCTGGTTGATGAATCAACCTTCTGTGTGGTGCATTTTTCATGACCGTGTCTGGAGAGCACAACAGATAGTCTTTGAGGAACAAGTTGTGGTTGCTTCCCACAATACTTCATCCCAGACAGAGCAGCAGCAGGAACTCTGTGAGCACCCACTTTCCAGAAATAGAAGAAGTGCACATGAACTTTCTACTGGAGTCTCCATGGATTCAGGAAAGCTGCAGAGAGGGACCTCACATACCTGAAATACTCACCTAGCCCAGCACCTAAGGCTGAGATAAGACGCATTTCCAGAACTCCAGCCTGGGTTGGATCTACAACAGCAATTCCCATCACATGAATTTGGCCAGCAACATGAACTCAGGCAGCCCAGCTTCTCCCCAAAGCCTGGCCAGTGCTGTCCTCTCCCTGCCTCCTCCCAGCCCCAGCTCCTGCTCCACAGCAGCTCTTTCTCCACAGGCTTCCTCCGACGCCGCCTACCAGCATTCCTCAGGCTGAGGATAAACGCAGTTAAATCAGCACAGGTATTATCTTCTTTTCTTCTCCCTTTTCCAGGCAACTTTCTAATTTCACGCTAAAATAAATTGAAAATGTATTTTTTGCTAGTTTGAACAGGGGTAATAAGCACAGTTTCACCGTTGCAAATTTGCCTTTTTGCTGTCCTACCTTCTGCCAACGCCAGGCAGCAGCTCACCCTGCCTGCCTTTAAATTAAACTCTAAATGCCGCCTCTGAAGTCAAACACCAGTTATCCCTCCCTTCACCCATTTGCTATGGGAGGCAGGATTTAAAGCAGGGATACATTGGGTTTTTTTATTTTTTTTTTCATGTTTTGTGTTTACATTAGCGAGATTGGTATCAGTTTAATTAAATCAGCTTAAGATCAGTTCATAGCAGGCACTATTTTCCCTGTGTAGACAACAGCAGGGCAGGGAGCCAGGGTAGCTCCATCCAGCCTGGCGAGGAGGGAGCCCGCAGCCAGGCAGTTTGGGGTCATCACCTCCCCCAGCAGTGCCAGAAGAAGCGTTTGGAAATTCCAGCAACTCTTCTTGGACGTTGTCCTGAAAGGTGTCCTTTGTTAGCATGCAGGGAACGTCTGGAAGGGAGGAAGGTGCCATTACTGTGAGGGGGGCTGTAAAATAGGGATAGTTTGTGTGCTGAGGGGCACAAGGCAAGTTCTTCCAAAACCCTGGTGCTGTTTTGCAGTATCTGCATCACCAACACCCATTTCTCTCCCTTGCACGGAGAGCTATTTTCAGTTGTACAGCTTTTTTGCAGTGCTGTTCACTAACCAGCCGGGTCTCAGCTGGTGCACCAGCACTAGTCCACAGCTGTCCCTGGCACCACCCAGTCATCTAGTCCTCCCTTTTTTTTTTTTTTTCTTTTGTTTTTCAGAAAATACTAGAAGGACCTGGAGTTCTGCCTGTTTAGACTGGTGAATATTTCCTTCACAATTTTTAGCTGTGGGCTTGAATCATGGCTGTGGATTCTGTTCTACTGACTCAGATGAGGGGAAGAATTCATCTCTGGTAGAAGGCTGGGTGATCATAATTATTTATACCCATCATGCGTTTATCCCTTTAAAATTTACTGTGTGTCACACAGACCCAAATTGTAAATGTCTTGCGAGGTGATGAAATCCGTTGTGAGTGACTTTGAACATGCCAGTTCTCTGGGGAGCATTAGTTGCCCTCAGCCCTGGGACCAGCTTTTGTAAGAAGCTCCATGGTGACCAAACTGCCCACCAGCCACCACCAGGAGAGGTGACCAAGGACAGTAACAAATTGAAAGGAGGTTTATAAACACGGAAAGCGTATGCCTGGCTCTTTCCACCAAGCACAAGGACTTGTGGAGAACACAGCTCTTCCTCAGACGAAAGCTCTTGGCAACACAGAGCAATGCAATAGCTGGTGCATGAAGCCTCCAAGGGCACATGGGATCTCCTCTGGGGCCTCACCGAGGACATTGCGTGACAACCCCTTCCCCAACAGCCATCACCTCAGCCTGGCAGAGCCCCTGCACAGCTGGGGAGGCTGAGGAAGAGCATGTCTGCCTTTGCTGCTGTTGTGAGAGAGCAGATTGTTGCCATCAGTAACCAGGCCATGAGTCAACACAGAAAAGATGCATGCAACCTCTTATAGCTGGGGTCATGCAAAATATTTAGCACTTTCATCATCCTGGCTTTCCTCACTGTGCTTTCAAAATACAAGTTACTGGTTCTGCACGATCCCTTTGTGCAGTATTATATCTAGTGATTTGGGGTTTTCTGAGGCTGAGAGCTTTACTGGTAGTCACCTGAATAGCGCAAGCTGTGGTTACACAATGGTTAAGCATCCCAAACCAGGCGTTTCATCTGGTGTGCTTTCCCAGTCCCTCCTGCATGCCTGGTTGCTGGTACTGATGCTTATCTGACCATGGGGTAAGTCAGCTTAGGAAATCAAACTGGAAGAAAACTGACCTGGCAAAAAAAAAAAAAAAAAAAAAAAGGAGAGTTGTTTTCTGCTAGGTAAGCTCCAGCGCTGGCTCATTGCAAGGTCAGGGAGATGGGAGTGCCCCTCAGAGCGTGGAGGATGTGTCTTCACCTGGGGAGAGGGGAACCATGCCAGTGCTGACCAAAGTAATTTTAAAATGATGTGGCAGAGCAGGCTCTTTTACTCCACCATATAAGTGGACAACCAGACACAGGAGTTCAGACATTATGATGAAACGGAATATCCCATGTGTTAAAATCTTAAGGTCTTCCCTGAAACCCCTTGTAGAAGAGAGCTTGCATGTGCACTTGTGTTCTTCACATTGAGTTTGCAAATAGGTTGTCCAGGTAGGTTGAGGAGTCTCTCTCCTTGGAGGTGTTCAAAAACTATTTAGACATAGTCTTTCACAACCGGCTGTAAGTGGCCCTGCCTGAGCAGGATAACCTCCAGAGCTCCCTTCCAACCTCAACCATCCTGTGATTCTGTGTTAAAGTCATATTATGTATAGTTCAGAAACAGTTGTGAGCCCAGGAGCTCCAGGGTAGAAGACCTCAGCCACTGAGGTGGAGACCCAGAGTGAAATTTCTTAATTAACCTGAGTCAGCCTCAGTCTGAACTGGTGACTGATGGAAAAGCAGGTTTTGTTGAGCTCCCTGGTTCTCAGCCATGTTCTCACCGCCTCCCTGGCCTCCTGACCACACTCATCCAACCACATGCTCCACATTAGGGAGCTCCCCTTACTTAATACTAATATATTTTCAGGTCAGCGTCTGGCTCTCTAATGCCTGTTGACCTGGCTGGCTGTGAAGCAGCCCTGCTGTAGGGGATGGTGCATGGGAAGTGGTGGGAAAGCTTTTCCAAAAGCACAGATTTGCATTTGCTTTAGTAGAGCACGAAACCACAGGGGCAATGGTGCTATTCCACGGTCCCCTGAGCCACCCCTGCCACAGCTCTGCCCTTCCTCCTGCCCCTTCACCAGCCTTTCTTTGCTAATAAATGCTAATTCCTCAGCACCCTCCCCACTCCTCCAGCACTTGTCCAGCCAGTTTTTCTCACTAACCTCACATACTTATTTTAATTTATTTGCTTGGGAAGTTCACTGCCATTTTAGTGGGTGAAATTAGTTTTCCAGGTAGCAGGAGCTCAAGGTACCTGGCAGAAACAAGGTGGCAGGGGCAGGGAAGGAGATCGTGAGACCCTTTGGCAGTGGAGAGATGCTGCTTTGGCTTGACAGAGCCAGAGTCAGACACTCCTCTTTGTTCTGACCCTCCCATTTAATTATTTGAGTTCTTTCCCGCACTTTACAGATAAAAACTGAGGTTTTTAAAGGGGTTCGTGAGCTGTAAATATAATCTTTTCCTTTTTTTTTGTTTTTCACAGTCACTGGACCAATCCATTTAACAGCTCACTAGCCCAAAGGAAAGCTATTATATGGCTGGAGCGTGGATAAATAGTGAGTTGATAGCAGGGCTGAGATGCAAATCTACAGATAACATTCCACTTCAGGGGAGAGGGTTGCAGGGAAGAGGCTCTTAGAAGTCCTGACACCCAGCTGTACCACAGCTCAGGAGCAACCCTGGAGGAGCAGAGAGAAGAGGCAGCAGCCTGACAGGCAGCCCCTTCCCATCCCTGTCCTCATGTTTAAATGCAAACAAATGCCGAGAACAGAAAACAGAGAATTATTAAAATATATAGATTCCTGCTTCTCCCTGCATGTGATTAATCCTCTTTTCCTCTACCAGAGAATACATTAGTGAGGGTGGGCTCATAATACAGAGGCATCTGGCTGAGACTAGAAAGAGCAGCATGCTTATGCATTATTAATGCTTTAGAAAAAACAGACTTCCATGGCCTGACTGTATATATTGGATCAGTCTGGAATGGCCTTTATAGGATAATTAGCACTGATAGCTGGCCCATTTTGCTTATCTTTTGCAATACAGTAATCTCCAGGAAGAAGCATGTTTATTTTGTCCAACAGCAAAAGAGATTATGATTTGAAATGGGTCTTAATGAGCCGTTAGTGCCCAACATGACTTTATTCTTAAGAGAGAGAACGTGATCTGGGAAGCAGCGCAGGGCGAGCATAATAGGGAAAATGCAAATCTCCACTTTAGCAAACCTGTAACCATAAACCAGGTCTTTAGGGATCCTGGGCTGCCCGGGAACAGGAGCGGGGCTGCCAGTGAAACAGGAGACGTTTGAGGGGAACACAAAGTTATAGGGGGGCTTCTTAAGGCATAACTTTAGCCTTTCTTTAACTGGTTTGTGTTTTGACAAATATAACATGACCCAAGAAGGCTAAAACCCTAAAGCCAGCACAATAAGGCAGGGGGCCATGGGGACTACCCAGGTATGAGACATAATAATGGGGTTTATCTTCCAGCTTTGTCTCCCATCGATTTATCCGTTGGAAGGTGGTTAAATCAGCAAGAAACCGGAGGAGGCCCTAATCTTGGGAAGATAGAGCTACATTCATTCCTGCCCTACTCCTTTTCAAAGGATGAAGTGACTCCGTGAGTATCTAGCTCATAAATCAGGGGGGCGAGGAGACAGCCCGGCTCCCTTCTCCCCAGCCTCGGCTCAGCAGAAGGCTGGAGTCGCCTTTCCAGCAGCCCACGGAGCACACCAGCCGTATCTCTTAGATTACACAGCTGAGTATTGGCACCAGGCTTCTGGAGCAGGATTCATTTCACATGTCTGTGGCTGAACTGGTCACCCTGGGCGGCTTCTATAATCAATAGGTGCTCTGAGGATGTAATTCATCCCGTGCAGGAGTCAGAACTAACAGAGGTCAAACACGTTGTCCCCAGAAAGGGACCTGTTCCTCTGTTGGATACAGAGAACTGAGACCGCTGCCTCTGCTTTGCCACCCATGAAGCCCTGGCTGGGACCTTGCCCCCATGGCCAAGGTGGCCAGGCATGGCATTCCTGCAAGCCGGTGGCTTGGCCCACTGCCCCACTGGGGCCACGGCTGGGTGTCCATGGAGAACCACAGCTCCATAGCAGAGGTGACAATGCCCTGTGATGTGGCGTGGTGGCACCTGAGCAAATGGCCCTGGCCAAGCAGGCTCATGGGAGCACCACAGCGGGCTACTTGGGAGGTGGGGCACATGTGGTGCCTTCAGGCAGGGTGTTTCTTTAGGGAACTTGCTCTCTGGGTGCACAGGTAGTCCATCCGTATCCGAGGCATCCTGAAATCCCAGCTGAAACCAGGGCACTGCTGAAGCAACAGAGAACACGCATGAATCACAGAAACACAGAATCCCATGGGGTTGGAAGGGACCTCTGGACATCATCTAGTCCAACCCCCCTTCCAAAGCAAGTCCACCCAGAGCAAGTTGCACAGGAACTTGTAAAGGCAGGTTTTGAATGTCTCCAGAGATGGAGACTCCACCACCGCTCTGAGCAGCCTATTCCAGTGCTCTACCATCCTCAAAGTAAATACGTTCCTCCTGTTTAGGTGGAACTTCTTATATTCAAGTTTATGCCCATTTCCTCTTGTCCTTATTCCTGGGCACCACTGAAAAAACCCCGCTGTGGCCGCGGGGAAGTGTTGAGGAAAAAACCCCACGGCGTGAGGTTCACACCCAGCGTGTGAGACTTGACGGGTCTGTCACTTCGCAGGGCCAGGCTCCGACCCCTGGCGAATAGGGGTGACAAAATGACAGAGGCTGCCAGGCTGTTTGTCCTTGCTGTCACCGCAACGGCAATGCCCCTCGGCTCCAAACCCACCAGCTCTGGAAGAGGAATCCCGGTTCTTTGTCCTTCCCACAGGACTGAGGCTCACCCCCAAAACGCACCAGGGTTTCTCAGGGATATTTCCTGCCCCAAGAGAGAGGAGAAGCCCCAGAGACGTGTTGTTTTCACGGCACATTTTTAAACAAGTTAGCACCTCTCTGCTCGGGAGAGTCAGAATATTCAGGCCACGCTTCTGGCTTCTGAAGGGATTGACTCCCCCTCTCACCTGGTCCCACCTGCCTCCCCCCCTTCAGAGCCCTCTTTTTCTCAGAGGGGAGAAGGAAAGCAGTTTGCCTTGGCAAATATAGCTTGCTGTGAAAACGATGAATTCAAGAGCACGTGGAGCTTGTGGTTGAAAAGAAACCATCTGATCAGCAGAACTCTTCTCCCTCAGCTTGTAAGGGCAGATTCAGTCTCCAGGCCAAGCTGCCATGTGGTTATAAAATAGAAGCAGGCCGTGTAGGAACCGATCTAACTTTCTTCAATTGTCTGTGCATCTTTAATCATGTTCACCACTTAAAAAGCAGCGGAGCTGGCAGCTGATAATTAGGCTGAGCCTGCAGCAGCATGGCCAGTGGCCAGATCACATGGCTCCTTTCATCTGCATATTTATGCATTTAAAGGAGAGGAAAAACTTTCATAACATTTTAATAACTAAGTTCTTCTGAATCCATAAATCCAGTCCTCCGGGCTTAGCCTACACTCTCTTTCTGATCTTACATAAGTGGAAGAGGGTGGGGTGTTTTGTTTTTCTCCCCGTTCTTTTCCTGTGCATGAACGTGCAAAGCCCATCCTCTCAAGTTCAAGGTCCTCGGGAGGATGGGAGGGTCAGGCAAGGTAAAGCTGCACTTCTGAGGATGAAGGTACAACTTTGATTTGGTTCCTGGCATGGGAACGATTCCCCTTTCCCAAGATAGCTCATCTGCAGACTGGCAGGGCTGAAGCTCCTTCGCTAAACAATGGTTCTGAACAAAGAATCTGTGATTTCTGTGTTTAAAACAGAAGCTACAGTGCACGTTGGCTGCTGCGTTTCTTAGCAAACCACTGTCAGACCCAGCTCTCGGACGGCGATGCTTCAGACCATGGGCTGAAATATGTCAAAACGTGGGGAGCAGGTCCCCGTCTGGGTCTGTGGGTGCTGGAGCTCTGCCTTCACACACAGTCAGGCACGGCCAGGGGTGGGCAGCCTCCCTCCGTGCAGCCCCTCCAACCTCCGCCCAAGGGCAGATGCAGCCTGGCAGTGCCTGACCACTGGGGCAGTGCCAGGGCGATGCTGTGAGGGGCTGTGACAAAGAGGATGCCGTCTCCGTCTCCCTTGGTGGTGGCAGCTCCCTCGACATCCTTGGAGACACCCTGCAGTGTCCCTTGCCGTGAGGCTTTGCAGGGCATCCTCACATCACCCGGCCTGTGCACGTGGGCTTCTCCGTTAGCGCTGGGTGGCAGCTACTCTCAGCAGGGAAGCAGAGGAGGTGAGGATGGGAGCCCAATCCTTACGCTCCCGTGTTATCTTAGTAAGAGGGAGGGAGCACCGTTAAAATAACACGGCACTGATTTCTTTCAAAGATGAAGCACTTGGTTAAAATAAAAAACATTTAATGAATACAGTTATTATACACTATTACTTTTTTTTAAAAAAAAGTAAATGTTAGCTACTCTGTGCTGGAAGCAGATTCCAACCCTCCCTGGGTGGAACAAAGACTATTTTGCTGATTTACAGGGGCTTGGTAAAGGCTTTAATTGCTTTTACCATATAGCAAGCAAACAAGCAAGCCAATTGCAATGTTTAGGCAATTTCCAGAGTATGCCTTGAACTGGCCATTAGCTGTGCCAGTAAAACTTTGGGGCTTGACACTGGCTCTAGAGCACAAGTGAATTCAGGCTGGTCCAGCTGCTTCGTTCCAGAGGTAATGTTAATGATCCTAGTCAGCTAACAATAGTTTTGCTAGACAAAGTGAAACAGTCAAGCCCTGAAAAATGCAAACCATGGCATTATCTTCACAGGGAGGGACACTGAATTGTTTCTTGTGTATTTAAAGAATCAGAAGAAACAAACAAAGGTGAGATTAATTAGGAGTGGGAGTTCAGACTCCCTCTCTAAACGAACGAGGAACGGCACTGGATGAAACCATTCGTCCAGCAGCAATTCCAAAACATTTCTCGGCATTTTCCAACTGAGGTCTAAGAGAATTTCCTTTGCGCCTAAAGTGTCCCCAAGACATTAATAAACCCCCTCTCTGGATACTCAATGTGATGATTACCTTCTGTCCCCAGGTTTCACTATCAGGCTTTTAATCTAAGCCTGAACTCTCTGATCTGCCATCTGAAGCAGTGAGGGAATTTGTAGCAGGGTTTTTCCCAGCAGAGAAAAACAATTCACTTACTAAAGACATTATGTGGGAGATATAACTTACAGATACGGGGATTTTGAATTTTGGCTGTTTATTTTGTGTCTTTGGGGGTGGCTGATGTTTTACTTCACTTTGAGGCTGGACCTTGTATTTCCAATACTCTAAGCAGGGCAACTGATTTCAGCCAGAAAGTCTGCAAGAGACTCCCCTTGATTTCGATGGGGTTTGAGGATAAATGCTGATAAACATAACATAATGTGGGAATTTGCATTTTCTTAAGCCGTGTCTAGACTTGGATTTGGAAGGTGTGACCCACCCTGTGAATAGCACGATGTAGGTAAGGCGCCCGTGGTTTTTTTTGCACAGCTTTAACTCTGGTTTTTCGCGGGAGGCGATTACTCCATTGTACTTAGCACTTGCTAATCTAGAAATCATCGAGGCTAAATGGGAAGAGAGGTTACAAATCAAAGGCAGGCTGATCTTGTGGTTGCACCTTTCAGATGTGGCCTCCTGCTGCAGGCAGGAGTATTTTTGCCTCTGGTGGTGTGGAACTAAGGGTTCCCCAGCCCCACCACCAGCTCTGTGTTGGCTGCAGGGATCTGTGATTGTTGAGGGGATGGGTCTACAAGGGGTTAATGAGTAGGTGGGCTGTTGGGGGAGTTGGGGGGGCAGTGAGTAAATGACTGGAGGTAGAGACCTGAGCATTTGGGGGTGAGGAGGAATAGTGGTTATGGTGGTTGGGAGAAGGTGAGGATGGGGCACTTGTGGTTGTGGGTGCAGCGCAGGGACAAGACTTGGTGCCCAGAAAGGCCAAGCATGTATTTCTTAAAAGGCCCTCGGCATCTTGATCTCCTCCAAAGCTGTGTTGAGAAGTCTCCCCTACCAGTAAACACAGCACTTTTGTCATCCGGGTTGGCCAGCCAGGAGGGCTGAGGGTCCAAAGGCTCCAAAGCTCAACCTCTTCCCTGGAGCTCTCACATAGAGCCAAGGAGCTGAATTTCCAGCAGAGGAGTTTGGTGGCCTTTCCCTCCAGCTGTCCCCCCTCGCTGCACCCAGACCTGTTTGATGTAATCCAATATATTTTCCCATTAGCCAAGAGCTACCCATTCAGGGCAAATCCATCACCCTGGGCTAAGCACATGCTCCAGAGGAGGCAGAGAGGTTCATGGTTGCCTCTCCTGTAAAATTCTTTTCTGTGAATTTGCCTCCACCACCACTTTCTCTACATTGTTATTGGTGGTACACTGGGACAATGGAACCAAGGAGAAAGACTGCTGCAAGTGCTCTAGTTGAGGGGGGCGATTCACTCTGAAGTCCTACCAAGCCACCGTGATGGACTATTGTGGATACTGGAGTTCCCCTTCACTAATTCATCAAACAGGACCCCAGACCAGCTCTCTCAACCCCGTAGGACCAGAGTGCTCTGATTTCTAGCCATGAACGTCAGTGTTTGGTACATGAATTTATAGGAAACTACAGAAATCAATGTTAACCCAGATGTGCAATTTGGGTTTACGTTGCCCGTGATAAACTCCTGTTTTTATCAAATGTTTCAAGGATTTGAACTTGAAAGTTCATCTGTTTGGATGCTGCTTAGGGCATGACCAAAGTTTGCAAAATATGTCATATAAGAATAGAGGGTCTGACTTTCATTATTTGAACCTTGTCTGATGCAGCAGGAGTTGCTTTTTCTGTTCTGGGCTCTGTCCCTCTCTCTCTGCTCCTCAACCCGTGGTGAAGTCACCAGTCATGGAAACGCCTGCGCAAACACACCGAACATGAGTCATGCGGCATCTGTTGCTACTTATTAAACTGTGGTTTATATCTTTGGAGTACATGGTATTATCCTTTGTGGATGTGGCTTTATCTCTGTTATTACAATATGGAATTAATTAAGAATATTAAAGTTTGCATTTAAAAAAATTTATATTCCCAACTTTTATCTATGGAGGCAACATTTTCATATCCATTCTCTCCTAATGGCAGCATCCTTTGGGAAGATGTGATAGACACATTTAGGTAAATATTATTCCTCCAGCACACATGGTTTCCATTGTAATCTATCCCCTGCTGTTTCCTTCCAAGCACTTTCCTCTGTTACATATTCCACAGTGGTGGCTGAAATACTGATCAGCAATAGCACAGACAAATTGACTCCAGCGACTGGGAGTTTTAAGGGCAACAAATGTTTATATCTGAGTTTTCGCGTGTACCGTAGTTACTGAAATACAGTTTTTGGGTGTGCAATGAAATTTTCTCTGGCATTGAAAGTCTACAGCTGCTTGAGGCAGTTATAATTCGATAAAAGGACAGAATAAATAAAGACTGAATGAGATGGGACATAAAGATAGTGCACTACAAACCAGCCACGTGGGCCCAAAAGCTGTGGAGAAGACGCGTGCTCCCATAGGCTCCCCATCAGGCTGTGAGCAGCCAGGGTTCCCCACATGGACCTGGCACAGAAGATACACCTGAGCCACCCTGAGCTGCCTGAGGCTCAGGGGTCTCAGCCTGCCCACTGCAGGCTACCAGAGAATTAATTCTACATACTTTCAAAGTGGCACGGCCATTGGAAATGGTTTCTTAGCAGATGATAACAGCAAGAAGCCGGGGAAAAGCAGCACAGAAACCACTTTTTCCAGTGGCCGTGTTTCCTCAAACACATGTCAAACTATGGCTCTAGATGCAGCGTGATGATAAAACATTTCCCCTCACTCAGCATTTGCTGGGCACCATTGGATTGTGGTGGGATGTCACCCCAGATCAGACTGCTGCCGCCATGCCCACCAGGTGCTAGGTGCCATGGGGAGCTGCACAGAGGTGTGAGGGGAATCGGTGCATACACTTTTACCAGGAGATTTGAGACACCTTCTAAGTCTCTGGCTCATGAACAGAATGGGATACCAATGTGTGCCTGTTCCCTTGCTATTTGTCTGCGCCAGCGCGATCAATATGCTCGTGGGGACTCTAAGAATGCACCTTCTCAGTTGCAGGGGGTGGATGTTTAGTCCTACAAAAGCCGCTCACTGTGACAACAGCAGGTCGAGCATTGGGATTCCTTGAAGCCTGACTTCCCTTTTCATTATTTTTTTTTAAAATATTATTATTTACTTAGCACCGTATGCTCAAAATTTTCAAGGCTGGATAGTATGACCTCTGCTCCCAGGCTCCAACTGCAGGTTTGATGCTGGAACCTACATTCACAGAAGTGACACCTCCATACCCTGCACCATCTGCTAAGGGGCTGGACCTGACTGCCTGGCAGGCAATCATACAATGAAAGCTTCACAGAAAAACTGGCAGCATGAAAGGAGCATCGCATGACTAAAATACACAATGTGGGTTTTTTTAACCAGGAGAGATTTTTAGGATGGGAGGATTTTTCTAACAAACACAAACTGGAATCACTTCAACTTCTGCTTTCTCTCGCTGTTTCTTCCTCTCTGAAATGCCCCCGGGCTGGCCCTTGCCCTCGCTTTGGGGAATGTACTTCTGATTCGTATCTCAGGAGGCTGAGAGATAGGGAATAAACACTCATTACCTCTTGCTAATGTAAAGCACCACACAGCAGATGCCTGCAGCCCTGCTCAGTGGTGTCGATGTAGAACAATAGCGGACCCCCTGGCAGGACCTTCCCTTCAACCTCCACAGGACCCACTGTAATGGAGAGAACGGTCTGTGGCTGCCCATTTAAAAAGCCTTCCCTTCACAAAGCCTGCAGCAATGTGGCCATCGCTAAAAAGAGCCTTCTTGTTGTGCTAACTAGGAGTTCCCATTAATTGATATCACTATCAGAGTCCCTCCAGCCTCAGCCTGAGCAGCAGGGGTTATAGCGCATGAGAAAGCCCCCGTGCAAGGGCATTACTGTGGGTTAATGGAGTACTAATGAGCTGAAAGGTGAGATCCTGCACTGGGAAACACAGGACCAGACCGCGAAAAACCCAGCACAACCCCAGGCCAGAGCTCAGACATCTTTAGTCAGGGGGTACCCCAGCGGCTAGAGGGGTCTGTGTGAAAATAGCCACACCATGGTAGGCTACCAGGAGTCCATGGCAATGTCCCGAGAGCTGTTGTGTCCACCCAGCAGCGTGGGCTACGTGGAAAACTCAAAGTGGCATCACACAGAGGCTGCAGCCAGCACTGCTCTCCTGCCCAAGGCCTGGGACATTGCCTTGTGGGATGGGAGGTCAGACGTGATTTGGGCTTTCTCCAACCATGCTAAGGAAGAAGAGGTACCATATGGTCAGTGCTTCCAGGCACTGCCAGGAGCAGAACATGACGTTGCCATCTTTTACAGCCTGAAACGTTACTAACCCCCGCCTATTTTTCAGAGGCCGCACCTACATTTTTAGCCAAGGGCAGATGCAGAAGGCTCTTGAGATCTACACCTTGAGCCTGCAAGTCCAGCCACAAAGCACCCTCCAACATCCAAGTGTCCAAGAGGCTAGGGCTGAGCACCCTCACAGGTTGTCCTCAGGAATGTGTGATGATACTAGGTGAGCTGAAAGTGAGGAACACTTGCATTTGTTCATTTGGTTGCAGTAAAGACTTAGACAATTAAAGAGACTTTTCACAGCATGCTTAAAATAAACATAGTCATTCTTTATCATACAGAGTAATGCCTTATACATAAATAATCTGAATGTCTCACTCTTTCACGGAAAGTAACAGAGAAAAACCTTCAAGGTTGATACATGGGAGCTGGCATTACAAATCACATAGGGTCAAACCCAAATCCTGCATCCAAACATCTGGTTCCTTAACTGACCTATACACCACCTCCCTCCCCTGTTCTGGAAGGAACTGAATCAGGACCCTCCTTGGAAGACCACCCCCATCATCAACCTCTGGTTATGGATCCTAACCCTGCAACCTCGACCCATCGCTGAAATCCAGTCCTTTACATTTATAGTGGTATGAAATCCTGGTCAGCGGCTGCAGAAGGAGCCATTGCTTTCTCCAAGGAGCGTTATCCATAGGTTTTCGGAGGTGACTGAACTACCTAAGCCTCCCCAAGCCGGATCCCTTGCAGCTATTTCTATTTCTTGGCTGACAAGCTGCTTACCGAAGCAGGAAGGCTGGGCATTGCACAGTCTAGCAACGTTTGACTAAAACTGGGAGCATTTATGCAGAACAGCAGTGTGGGAACAGATAAAGAAGCTAGCGGGGCGCAATGAGAAATCTGAGCTTTGATCAAGGAGACAGCCGCATTTGACTCTATCTGAGCTGGCAGAGAGATCCCACCCCAAAGCAAAATAAAATATGTCATTCTTTTCAGCAGATGAAATTCTCCCCAGTGGTTTGTTTCTCCCAGGATCATATTATGTGATCTCATTGTCTTTAAAGTCTTTTCCCTGAGGAAGCTGATCGTTTAATATAGACTACAGCGTTAGCATCCGGTATTAAATCAGTCAAGCTACTTTGAAATGAGGCAAGTGGGCGCCCTGGAAAGGAAATAAAAATAAAAGTTTAAAAGAGGAGATAGGTTCACCTTGACCCATGCTATTTATCACAAAAGACATAGGAACACAGTGCTTGCTCAACACCCTGCCATGGATGCGTTTTACACCCCTGGTAAACTCCAGATGCTCACTGAGTGTGCACAAGGAATTGAGCCCCAGAGGCTTTTACATCTTGCTTTGCTTTGCAGAGCTGTCCTTAGAGGGACCAGCACGTTCCCACAGCTCCCATTAATCCAAGCAGTGAAGTTAGGCACCCTGCATTTCAGCCACACACTTTTAGCATCTTTGGCTGCAAAAACGTGTTGTAAAAATGTCAGGAAGGGAAACGTTTCGAGACCACAGGCACGGTGCGGGATGGCAGGGATCAGCATCCAACCCACTCGCTGCAGAAAGGGTCTTCTGTCCCACGTGCTGCTTCTTCTGCATTCCCCACCGCTGGTTTTAGCAGGGTTCCTTCCAGGCAGGAACTGAAAGCCGTGAGGAAGCCAGATGTGATGCATCAGGCACAACTCACACAATCCATTGCTGGTGTGAAACCAGCTCAAGGAGATTTATGTCACATCAGTGCAAGCATTCTTATGTCACTCGCTAGCCATATGCCAATTGCACATGAACCCACAGAAAAGCTGCCTTTTTGGTAGTTTGGGGGCTTTTTTTTTTTTAAAGGTCATGTGAGCCAGAAGAAGCAATTCTTCAGACCCATCATGAGTGAAAACACTCATTTACCTCATTTAGTGTTTCACTTTAGAAGTAACAATTTAGACCACGATTGAAGTGTCAGCTGAATGAGGTAATTTATAATAATTCTGAAAACATGCTAACTGGAAGAGGCTATAATCAGAGCTAATTACAGGGACATTTTGGAAACCCATTGGTTTGGGGCTTCAGTTTTGATAAAGGGAATAACAACTTGTAAGCTATGATTCTTTTAATTATAACAATAGTAACCACCTTCTTTGCATAACTTCTTTCATCTCTAAAAGCCCCACAGCTTTTTGCAAACTATAAATACCACAGGAATTGTTTAGCCTAACACCAAAGTGAAGCCACCCCTGCATGAAATAAATAACTGTTCAGCAATACCTAGCTGTCCTGGGCAAAATTTGTAGAGAAAGAATCTGTAGAAGGAGAATATAATTCCCCTCATGTGTCCTAACAAATACTCGGGGGATCCTTGGATGCCCACTGCAGCAGCATTGGCTTCCTTGAGAACAAGGAAGGTGGTTTTTATATCTGCCTGTAGATTCAAGGCACTATGGAGGAGGGCATCATCCTCACTCGTGACCAAGGAAGCAGGGGCACCACGTGGCAGCATCCTGTCACACCTGCCCAAGCTCACCTGTCCAGGTCCTCTGCTGGGTGATGATAAAGCTCTGACACTGAGATTGGGAGTTACAAATTGCGGCAGCTTCTTCGGCGCCGTGAACGGAGAGCAGGCATCCCAGGTGGCTGTAGGAGGGCCAGCACTTGTAGTCTTCTCCTTCCACCGTTCGGAAGCCCTTTAGGGAGATGTAGTCTGGGAACAGAAAAAGGGTGTTTAGGGAAACTCTTTAAGTGCACTTTCAGAGACTAGTCACACTGTACACTTAGTATGTTGCATTTTGGTGAAACTCATAGAACCATGGAATGGTTTGGGTTGGAAGGGACCTTATAGATCACCTCATTCCAACCCCTCTGCCATGGGCAGGGACACCTCCCACTAGAGCAGGTTGCTCAAAGCCCCATCCAGCCTGGTGTTGAACGCCTCCATGGATGGGGCACCCGCAGCTTCTCTGGGCAACCTGTTCCAGTGTCTCGCCACCCTCTTAATGGAAATGTGATAGGAATAGATTGAACTGACATGTTTAGATGGAGTGGCTGGAGCTGCAAAGTTAAAAGAAACCCAAATCTCGAATTTTGGTTCTGCTATGAAGCACAGAACAGCAATTTTGCCACGTGCCTAAGAGAGGGGGTAGAGCTCTCAAGGGCACAGGGGAGTGATCGCAGGGGTGGGTGAGAAGTGGAGACTGCTGTGCAGATCCACAGACCCTCTTCTTATCTGGAGAAGCCAACCTCACAACAGCCTCTCCTACACCTCAACCCCAACAGCAGAACCAGCTCATCACACATCCAGCACTGAGCTACATGAGGCACATGCTGTCCCACTCATCATGGTGCCGTCCACAGGTACAGGAGATCTAGGAACCCCAGAGGGGAAAAGAGAGGCCAGATCCTGCATCAATATGGTACAAAAGACCTAACAACTCTGAGCAGATGATGTTCAGGCTACTGTTAATTGACTGCTAAGAGTCTCTCCCCGCCTTCCCACACCTCTAGGATGGTGGTCATTTTGATACATTGCTACTGGGCCACCAGGCAGGCGTTGTTCAAAAATACTAGTAATTCTTGTTAATTCTTGTTAAAGTCCTTCAGTGCAAATGACTGCATATTTTTGTTCATGATGGTGCAAATTCCAGTTATTTCACATGTAAAGAGATTTCCTTCCACAAGCCATCATCACCACACCACCATCTCAAGTGAATGCTCAGGAAAATGTAAGCCTCAGTAACCACTGGACCTTTGAAGCCTTCCTTTTGATTAGCCTCATCTCTACCACTGAATGGGTCCTTTTCAGAGGAATGCATCTCATAAAGGCTCATTTATCTATCCACAGGTCCAACAGGATGATCTTCAGGAAAAAGAAATTTAGAGGGCACTAAGGCCCCAGCTACTCTGCCTCACTCATCTCAGTGTTGTCACATCCCCACTGAATGTTCCCATAATAACCTGTGCTCTGCAGTCAGAAGCCACCAAGTGAAATGGGAAGTTTCAATACCAGTCAGAAAAAGCCATAGGAGAAGATGACCCCAAAGAGAGACAGGAAACACTCGGTTTGCTGCTCTGGTCTAGTTGCTGATGCTATCCCAAATACACTCACTTGAAACACTGATGCACATCACGAGCAGAGCCTTTAGACGCAGTGAGAACATATGTCCATATGCAGGCCAGATTGTCTGACTGCATTTACTTTGCAAAACAATGCAATCGTGCATAGCTCTCAGGAAAAAACAAAAGGCTTCTCAAAAAAGATACTCTTGGTACTTTTCCTAGTGACTACACAGTGCCTGAATGTATGTGAGATCAGAATTTGACCAGTTACCAAGTTCCTCATTCCCTTAAAGCATTCAAAATCATGTACCTTTTAAAAGAAGAGGCCTCTTCTGCAGGTAGAGCCCAGACTTGTACAAATGTAAAACCTTTTCAAAAGCTTTCAGGGTTTCATTTATTCCGTATCGTAAATCACCTACATTTAAATAAAAAGATGACAAAGATGAGTAATTCCATGAGAAACCATTTAGAGACTTCTAATAAAGAAGTTTATGAATATTAGCCGGTACCTGTTGCATTCAGAATATCGCTCAAAAAGGGCCGCAAAGCCGGTGGCGCAGAGTGTGGCAAAAGGTAGGTGAAAAAATACCTGCAAAAAATCCCACAGACTGATTAGAATACAGTTGCTTAATTTCCCTAGTGGTTAAGTTGTCTACATTTTTCCCGTGACTCCATTATCCATATGCAACTAGTGAGTCTGCTTTGGTTGTTAAGTTCTGTTTGAGGACTTCATTGGCATCTCACAGACCGTTCCTGTGAGCTGGGCTGAAAGTTTGGTCCTTTCCCTCATTCCTCGGCGCTGGTTTTCGGGCACTAAGCAATGCATTTCCCATCAAAAAAAAAAAAAAAGACTCATGGAAGACCTTTCTCTTACCCTGAAAAGGTTTGGCATTCTTATTACCCCTGGAAAGCAGGACTACTCATTCTCTGAACCTTCTAGAAAACTTCTGTCCTTCAAGAGACAAGCGTCTTGAAGAGAGACAAGCGTCTCAAGAGACTGCAACGCTGCAATAATTTATGCAGGGACTTGCTCTTTAACACCAAGTTGTGCAAATCCATGCTCACTTACTAAGTCCTTCTGTGTAAATGTCCAGCTGCTAAGACTTCCACCAGCTCATGACCTGCCAAGCATCAATGGCAAGTGGAAGTCATCATGCTTTCAGCTGGTGGCCTATATAAAGTGCTGCAGAAGTCCCAGCCTCTTGCCCATTACCTGCGTCACCGTTCTTCCATAGGTGCCCATAGGGAGACTTGGAGTTCAAGGGAAGAGTGAGCTCTTGATCCCAACAACAGGGAACCAGCTCAAAGCTGGTGGGCTTTGGCAGGTAGCCCACGCTGCCACTGCTTTCAGCAAACACAGCCCATGGATGTCAAGTGCCAGGGCTTGTTTGGCAAACACTAAAGTCACAGGTGCAACCTTTGGGGCAAGTTTCTCGAGGGCATTGGGGAAAGGGAGCAGCAGAAGAAAGATGCCTTCATTCTCACCAGACAACAACTACACTATTTTCCTGCCTTATAAGGAAAATAATCTTGCTTCAAAGTGATCCTTAACTACCCTTTGACGGAGGTGAGGGGGAATCACTGCCTAGAAGAACACATGAGATGCTAGAGACTACATGGAAGTGTGTGAGCTCAGCCACACCAGATTCTCCTCCCCATCTCACTGGACATACCGATATGCATTGAAAAGATTCTTCTTTTCATTTATTCCTTCACATTTCCCAGCCACAGAGCACTTGAGAGGGAAGCTTTTTGTAGGGAAGTCGAGTGTGCAGTCATTATCTTCCTTGCATGGCAGTTCCTCCGTGCTGGCATCATCCATGTCTGTCACTTTTAGGTTTCCATCCACCATAACAAACTGCCTCGGCTGGAAATCCAAGAGGACTATTGAACCCAGGGGGGAATGTGCCAAGTAAAACAGCAGTTTCACAAGACTCAGGCAAATCTGAGAAAGAGAAGATGAATATGCATGGGAAAAACAGATGAAAAACAGCTATTAAATTGGAAGTAGAACAAAGGGGAGGGCATTCAATGACATTAAAGGCAAAAAAAAAAGCATATAGTACTTAAAAGGTAATTATATGCATGCTACAAAATTTATTATCAACATTGCCACAGGATTTGACTGGTAAGTAGTTTGGCAACATTTTTTAAAAAATGTTGGTAGGCAAAAAGAGAAGTTTGCAGTTAGAGGAACTAGAGGAGAAAGCTGCGAGGAAAACAATAGCAGCCTTTATGTTTCGAGATCTATATTGATTTGCTAGCTGAAATCAGAAGGGTTTTTTGCCCACTCTGGCATAGAATTAATACATTCCCCTCCCTTCCCCCATGCTGCTCCATACAGACCGAGGCTCCATGGTCATTAATACCAGATTCATGCCTTGCTGCATCACTCAGCAGTATGAATTTGGGCACACAATCGTGCTTCTGAAGAATTAGCCAAAGCATGCAATGCATTTATTGCCAGCTTTTTTGCTTTTCTGTCAACTTTCTGGCAGCAGGGAAAGGTCAGGCAATACCTGCTCCAGCAGAAAGCTCAGTAAATGATTTTTGAACAAACTAGAGGTAGCTCAGTGCACTTATACTGCACCATCACTTTGTTCAATGAGCTTTTTGCAGCGGTTTGCATTCAGTACCGGGAGCCCTGGCATCAGATGAACTGTACTGCCAGGCAGGTGTGCCAGGCAGACCCACGCCACCCCTCGCCGCCTCCGATAGCCATCTGTGCAGGCGTGAGGGTTTGCTCGCTTGGAGCAGCTCGCAGAATCGTTCCTATCTGATGTGGCTCATCAGAGGGGAATCCCATCCCTTTAGACGCCCTAATTAGGAAACAGGACTAGACAGTGCCAGTGTAAGTTCTGCCTGCATTAGTGCCGTCATCAGTCAAAAAGATTATTAAAATCTTAATGCCACCACACCAGACCTCACCACCAGCTAATCCAGAACCAGCATCCAGTTTCTAGTTCTACAGAGATTGGCACATTTGAGAAGATGAGGTGCTGGGAAGGCTACATAGAAGCCAGTACGGGATAGTTTGTAAGCAAAAGTGGAACTCCACCAGCCAAGAGAAATTACTCTGGAAGCTGTGACGCTATTTTAACTTCATTAGTGAAGCAATCATAAGAATCCCAGCTTCACATCCCGCAGCTGAGTGAGCACAGTTGCCACACTGGTTTGGGTGGCAAGCCTCCTTTGCAACATTGCGGACCGCAGGCAGGCAGGGATTTTATTTTGGGATTTTTGTTGTGTTTCTATTTTGCCCAAAGCATTTCTTATTGACATTAAGGTACCCACGCTTCTACTTGATCCTCTCTGTCCTCCTTGGAACCAAGTAAGTAGCAGTGAACCCCCAACCGAGACCTTGAGGCAAGCTGTAATACAAGCTATAACCAAAATAAGTGCCATGTCTTAAGTCATTTATGTTCCTGGGGAGCTGAAGAGTCCCTGTGCGGGGGATGCTTGGGAGACCAGGCAGAGCTCACTACCAGGGATGCGATCCTAGCACCTACAGCAGGAGGAAAGCAATTTAGTAGTGTTTGTAGTACAGCAATACCTGACGGGCTAAGATCAGAAACATCATACAAACACATGGGGAGAGACAGGCCGCTCAGCTCGCTGCCGAAAATAGATAATACGCAGAAAACAAGAGACTCAGAGCGGGCGGGGTGGCTTTCCCCAGTATGACCCAGCCTGCTGAGGGGCCTCGCTAGGAAAGCCCCTCCGTGGAGTGGAACAATACAGGGGGAACACTAGAAATATACTGTAATACCAGGTATCCAACACCACTCCAGCCCTGAGCAAGATTTTGTGGCCGTTTCCTCCTGGATGTAGCCCTCTTAATACCATTTCAAAAAGAAGCAATATAATAGCAAGACGCCAGGCTAAGGCTGTTTAATGTGACTTAAGAGGAGTAAAAGTAAAATGATTTTAAGGACAATTTGCGGGAGCAAACAGAGCGTCAGCACGACAATCCCGTTTGCCCCAGCGGTCACCACGGGCTCTTCGCATTCACCCAGTTTGCGGTCTGAAAGCGACTGATAAAACTCCTTTTGTTTTGTTTTCTTACCTTAAATCTCTCCTCCCAGGGGGTCTGCAGAAGCTGAATCATCTCCAGGGGGGATCCCAGCTCCAGCATAGCTGTGACCCGTATCTCAGCATCTCCGCTATTATCATAGCATTGACCGTGCAGCTGCCGGCGGAGGGAAGGAGGGATTGTCAGAGCGATGCCAGCAGGTCCGGGACGCCCGGGGACAGCGAGAGGCAACCCGTGCGGACCGACTCAGCCCCGGCACCACGAACACACACCTCCCCACCCCCACCCCACAACTCCCCGTACCGAGGGACCACAACCCGTCGCCCCCGCTCCCCGCCGTACCTGGACGATGCCGGGATGCTGCAGGCGCTGCAGCAGCCTCATCTCCTTCAGCAGCTTGTAGGCGGCCAGGCGGCGGCACCCCGCCGGCTCCCCGTACCGCTCCACGCACTGCCGCACCTCCCGCCCCGAACCGTGCACCGACTTGAGGGCCACCTCCCCGCCGCCCGCCAGCGCCGCCCGGGCCACCACCTTGGTGAAGCCCCAGCCCAGCAGGCTGACGCCGGTGGCCAGCCTCAGGTCGCCGCAGCCCAGCCCCCCCGTCGCCTCCTCCTCCTCCTCCTCCGCCTCCTCCTCGCCCGCCGCCGCCAAACGCCGCAGGTCGCGCCGCCTCTGCCGCAGCTCCTCCCGCAAGCCCGGCGGCAGCGGGAGCGGCGGGGAGCCCGGCTGCCCGTCACCGCCGCGGCCGGCCGTCAGGGCCAGCAGGGCTAGCGGGGCCAGCAGCAGGGCTAGCAGGGCCACCGCGCTCAGCCGGGCGCCCCGTCGCGCCCGCCCCGCCGCCACAGCCGCCATAGGGAGCGGGGCTGCGCCGCCGCCGGCTCCGGCCGCTCTGCCGCCCGCGCTCCGCCGCGCCGGGGAGGCCAACGGCGCCGAGGGGGCGGGACGGGCGGGCGGTTCTGCCCCGGTCCCCCCACACCCCACACCCCGCCCGGGAGACGAAGCGCGTCTGGGAAGCGGAGGTGCCGGGAGGGAGCGGTGCATCCCCTTGGCCGCCCGTCCCGTCCCGTCCCCCCCCTCCCCTCCCACGGGGCTGGTAGTAGCGAAAGAGGCGGATTTCACGGGCGTGAATTTTCTCAGTCCTCGGAAAGGTACCGCGGGATGGCACCGAAGGAGGTGAAACCCTCGGAAGCGGGTAAAGTGTAGAGACAGGACAAGGGGTAGTGGTTTCAAATTGGAAGAGGGGAGATTTAGATTAGATATCAGGAAGAAATTCTTTTCAGTGAGGGTGGTGAGACACTGGAACAGGTTGCCCAGAAAAGCTGTGGATGCCCCATCCCTGGAGGTGTTCAAGGCCAGGCTGAATGGGGCTTTGAGCATCCTCTCTAGTGGGAGGTGTCCCTGCCCATGGCAGGGGGGTTGGAACTGGATGATCTCTAAGGTCCCTTCCAACTCTAACCATTCTACGATTCTATGATACAAATTAAAGTTAGTAGGAACTGAGATATCACGTTCTAGTGGGTTACTGTTGGAGGAACCCGCAACAATTTATTGTCATTTAGACAATTGTCCTGTCACCCGATGACCCCTCCCCACCCAGGAAGGGGAGTCGGGAAAAAACAAGGAAATCCTAGGGTTGAAATATAAACAGACTTACAGAACAAGACCAGATAATTAACATTAACAATGCTAAAGAACCAATATTGATCCCGATACCAGCATAAACCATACAAGGATTACACTCAGCCCATTCTCTCGGCAGGAAGCTGTGCACTCCCAGCAGGGGACAGACACTGTGGGACACCCAGAGCGCTACAGCTTCGGGAGGAAGGGAAGGGCTCAGGGGTCCGGCACCGGGGCAAGTTGTTGTCAGGATCGCAGCCATCAAGGGAAAGAGAGAACTTCTCAGCAAACTTTCTCATTTATATTAAATGTGACACTCATGGTATGAAATGATCCTGTTGGCCAGCGTGGGCCAAGTGCCCGAATCTCATTCCTCATCCCTGCACCTGGCAAGCCCAAAAACACCGAGACCTTAAAACTCGCATACCACAGCTGGCTATAAAAGAAATATTTTCACGAATTCAGACACTAGAGTCTTCTAAAAGTGCATTTTTCCCAAGCATTAGAAGGGACCTTAGTGAAAAGTAAAATTACTGAAAGAGAAACGAGTCCTGCGTCACTCAATCGAGGACACTGTGCCTTTGAGAAGTGTCAGGTTAGGTGTCTAGGGAGAGGGTGCAGAGTCAGCTGAGTCACAGCGTAGGGCAAAGGCAGATGCGGTCTATCTGCTCTCATTTAGGCGGCAGGCAGCCAGCTCTCCTCCGAGCGGCCTGAGACACCAGCCCAATGGGTTGATTCACTCGCCTCACTTTTCCTCTGCTCCCCGAGGTGGCTGCTATTTCCCAAACCGCTGCCCTGTCCCCGAGGGACCCAGCTCTGCTGAGAGCCTGCAGGTTCTGCCCGCGCCAGGAGGAGACCGGTGGGACACGGTGGGTGAGATGACATAGGGTTTGTCCCAGCCCTGAGCAAGCTGTGCGACCACTCGGTCCTGCAGTGGCCTTGGACAGGGCTGCTCCTCCTGCCTTCCCTCCATGTACGGCCGTACCAGTGCTTGTCTCCTGACTGCTCAGGTCACTTTCTCAAGCCAGCCCTGCAGAGGAACCTTTGTGAAACCTCCCTGAGAAACTCAACTTTAATATCACAGCCTGCAGGATGGAGATTTTCAGAGATTATAGCAAGACAGCTAACATGACCAGTGATCCCTGAGACTATTTTAATAGAAATAATGAACATAAGCAATCGCTTAATAATAAATAGATTCCTTCCCAAAAGCCTGCAGGAAGTTTCCCTTCCACTTCTTGTCGGTTCAACGTCACTGGAGCAGCCTGTGAGACAGGGTACGAGCGGCAGCACCAGGCAGAGAGACAGCAGGAAAAATGATCTCTGAATTCATCAGGACATTTCACGGAATCATAGAATCGTCTAAGTTGGGAAGGGACTTTCAAGATCATTGAGTCCAACCATCGAGTTCCAGATGACAGAGTTGAGGGAGGGAAGGCAGAACCTGTGGTCTGCCGACGTATAATAAAATGACAGGCTGCCTGTGCTTATCCCTGCACGTATCAGTCAGAGGCTGACCCCAGAACAGCTCCTGCAGTAGCTGAGTTTCCTTTGTTGCTTTTTAACCTTAATAGCTCTTTAATTACTGTCCTTATTTTCAAATCAACTATACCTCTGTGTCACATTAATGAATATTCATTGTCACTAGAGAGCTATTAAATGCATTTTTACCCGTGTTTCCAAGGGAATAGATGCCAGCTGAGTGCAGTATTATCTAATTTCAGCCTGTCCTCAGCACCATAATAATATCAAGACCTATTAGAGAAGATACATGAAAATAATAACGACTGATTATTTATTTGCTTTGTAGTAGCACTTAAGGATTCCTGCCAAGATCACGGCTCTGCTCTACAAGGCTTCTTGCAGACAATGGCACAAGAGGTGGCCTCGCTTGGTAGAGCTGACACCTTCAATGGTAAACACCATGAAGTGCTGCAGCAAGGATGTCACAGAGGAGTAAGTGGTGGTCATTTGAGTGTCCTTTAGTTCCTTGGATGATTTGTGCAAACAAAAGGGGGGAGGATGCAAGGAGAGGAGATGGAAGGTGATGGTGAGTGAAACAAGGGTCAAACCTTATCAGAAGAGCTGAAAACACCCTGTGGAGCCAGACTCTTGCTCAATGCTTGGCACCAGTATACCCTGTTACGGTCCCTGTGGTGGATCCAGCATAACTTCTTACTGGATGCTGCTGGTGTTTTGGACACTGGAGGTGCTCCAGTGTCTGCTTGTAGTGTACAGTGCTGTTATCTTCTGAGGAAATGGAGTGAGAGCAAAGGTAATTGAATAAAGCCCATTTGAAAAGAAGGAAGTAGTTCTTTAATATTTTTATAATGGGTCTGTACTGGAAGAACAACTTGCCTGCACCAGTCCAGTGAGGACACTGACATGGGGTAAAGAGTCCAAGACCCTCACCTAGACCTCAGTGTGGGGGCATTAAAGATAAGAAGCAAATCCTATAGCTGGACCAAAGAGGAGAAGGATGAGTGGTGATGTTTCCAGAGCAGAAGAGAGGAGATGTGTGGAAAGCAGAATTGCTGAGAGGAGGAGAGCATGAAACTGAAGAGAAAGGACGAGAAGGAAAAGTTCTGTATTGGAACTAAATGCCCTACCATAACTAGGGTGGGTCTACCAGTACAGACTGGGTCTAAAGATGAACAGTCTTCAGACCAGTACGGACCTGAAAAGCTAAAGTGCCTAGGTCACTGGCACTTGATCTTCCCCATAGCCACCAATTCAGAGACAGACAAAAAATACTTGCTAGCTTGCATGGACACATGTATGGGCACACGTGGGCATGGTGAGCGGGGCAGGGCTTGCCACCAAACATGTGACACAGAGATCTTATGTGAACAGGGAAGACATTGCAGAAGTTTTCTGAGGTCGCTAGTTTTGACCTCTTCATTTTATTTTCCATTTCCTGAGTCTCCCTGACCTGCAGTTGAGGGGCTGTGAGTCTACAGCAAGAAACTGAGCTCACAGGGAGCAAAACAGAGCAAAGGGCCCTTCACCTTCAGTCTCACCCAGGTGCAGCCTCAAGACTTTACCACAAGACAGACAAGCAGTGATGAATTACAAATAATGTCATCAAGTGACCTGAAGAGCAGACCAAAGCATTGGCATGGGCAGCAGGATGGAGAAACCTTAAAATGATCCTACTGAGCTGGCAAGATTGCCATGTCCCATTGTGGGCAGTCCCCCCACCCCGCTGGTGCCTCCCTTGTCCCTGATACATGCACACTGCCTCAGGGAGGAAATGTTATTCCTCCTCTAAACATGCTTCTTTTGTTCCTAAGTCCAGGAGAACACAAGATTTGTGGGAAAACTGAGAGGAGGTGCGACAGCCCTGCTGGATCCGATCCAACCCATGCCATGCTATGCCATCCTATCTCTCTCTTGTAACAGAGCAGAAGGAAGTTTCTGCCTGACCTAGGAGCACCAGGTTTTCTGAAGATACAGTGATTAAATGTGCTGCACACCCCTAGCACAGCACTTTAAAGACGCTGTGGTAAAGAAAACAACTAGGAGCTGGCCATGGCTGGATAAATGGATAATCTGGCCTGAAACGGAAATACCCCGATCCCTGCTCTGCATACCTGGCTCCAGCAATAAAGGACAGCATCTTACACTTTCTTACCTACATCCATTCCCCCAGAGGCTATAAATGGAACAGAAGGCTGTCCACTGTTCAGAAAACACCAGGTTGTGCTATAATTGCAATGGCTGTGATTGAATCTTGTGCTTCTGAGCTTCTCCTGGCCTCCTACAAGGGCTAGGACCATATTCCTCTCATGCAAACTTCTAGTGATGTTTCCCACTTCCCTCCTGGCACTAGCACTAGCTGGGCTCCTCCCTGGAAATCTGAGTTTGTTCATGAGATTTTAGGGATGCTCCAGACTAGCTGGGGTGAGACTAGCTGTCTCCCATGCCAGTGGGGAAGGGGTTTGCCTTCCTCTGAAAGACAGGTGCTTCTCTGGGTGTACATCCCCTAACTGTTTCCCTCCTGTCTCAAGAGATCTAGGCAGAAGCCTTTTCCCTGTTTCTTGTCTATGACACTGACATAAAAGGGATAAGATCAAGCTCTTGGGTTAGCATAAAAAAACCTGGGGGAAAGTCCTCAACCTAAGCACAAACATGAAAGTCCTGGGCATCAATCCAGAAGAGGAGGCAAAAAGTTTATAGGTCTGGGAGGGGCATCAAAGAAACCTGCAGCAACCACCCGTCAGAACAGGAGGAAGACTTAGACACTTCTGACAAAGACTTGGGAGCAAATGTTGTCACTGGTACCCTCACATTTGCGGGCAGTTGCTTAGCTTGACTCCTGCCAGCTGAGCTTCTGGCTGCCTCCAAAGAATTCCTGTCCATCTGTAAGCATGACATGTGGGGAGGGGGAAAGCAAGAGGAGCTGCAGGCAGGCAGTCTCCTACCTGCGGGGTGCAGGGGCATGAGCCACCCTGAGCAACCTGGCTTTGTAGTCCCACGTCAACTGAGAAGCCCTTTTGCATCCAGCCTCCAGGAATGCCACACAGGGCTTCGCTGGGCCCTGCCTGGGAAGCTCCCAGAGAAAAATTACACCACCAGCCTTTTCCCATTTTTTTTTTGCTTTGCCCAAGAACAAGAAAAGGATAAGAAGAAAAGGGACTGTTCCTACAAGCAGCTGGGAAGAAAAGTGGGAAGGGAAGACAGACCTTGCTCTCCTTTTTTGCCTCACCAGTCACAATCCCTGGCAGAGTGCTTGGTGCTTCATTGCTTGCCTAGAAGTGAAATAACATGCCTCCCCAGAATAAGGAAAAACTGTCTTTCTCCATGCTGTCCATGAAAGCTGCAGCCTCCAGCTTCTTCATACCCTGTGGCATGTGGCTGGGTCTTCCTGGGCACTTGTGGCCTCAAGCTCCTCAACAGGGTTTGGCAGAGCCTTTGTCAGCACCCGGCTGGCACGCAGAGCCTCAGGGAGCAGCTTTCCTGTACCTGCTCCTTTTTTTTTTCTGGCAGACATGGGATTACCTCCTGGCCTGGAGTTCAGGATGAACCAGCGAGAGCACTGCAGAGTGTTTGTGCAACTTCACATCTACTCCTGCCGTATGATGCCCTGGAGGAGCCCAGGGCAGGTTGCCTCTCAAGAGAAGGAGCTGTCAGGGCTGAGGAGCACTGATCCAGCTGGATGCATCGACAAGGAGAGCTTGCCATCTGCTGGAAAGTGATCAGCATTGACAGGCAATGGTCTGGCAAGAGCTCTTGGGCATAAGAACAGGAGAAAGGGCTGTGTCAGCAGTCCCTGGAAAGCTGGATGGCATTTGGGCTTGCAGCAAGAACAGGAAGAGCATCCTCTGAGGGAAAGAAGCACTGACCTCAAGCAGTTAAAGCACAACAGAACTCACTGCAGTGTTTTAACATGCTACCATGCCCCTTGAGCCCTCCTTGGAGATGCCTGTCCCCTTTGCAGAGGTAGCAGAAGGAAATACGTTTGTGCAACTAACGCATCTTATCTCCTTCATTAGTAGAGCAGAGAGCTGACATGGTGGTGTCTCACATCTCCACAGCACAGTTCACCAGCGTGTCTGTCGAGCTGTCAAGTTGTTCACAGCTTCAGCTGCCACTCCCTGAACTGCTGAGATACTTCCCTCCCTCTGACACATTCCCAGGCTTCAGTTTTCTGTTATGCCACCAGCACATCCAGCCTGACTGGCATTGAGCATCCTGCTCCCAACCCCACCAGTTACCAGGAACACACTATTGGAATCCTCAGTTTTCCCAATCAGATTTTATTAATGTCCAGGAGGATACAATCACGTCTCCAGCACAAGGGATTGAAGAGCTGGTCTACCAATAGATGGAATAAACCTTCCCTAGCAATACAAGTATTGGCACCTCTGGGCGTAAGCCACCTTAGCACACTGTATAACATTGTTTACATTATCAAATGCCACATAAACCTTACTGGCCTGTAATCCCACTGCTACACTCAGTGAGACAGTACGCAGCAGCAGCTGAACCAGGGAAAGCTCTGGGATGTTAGTCCCCCAGTGTGGAATTTGACAGAGCACAGACCAGGTTCTTGCCATTTTAATTCAAAGTAGCAGCATCAAATGTCTTGAATTCCTTGTATTTCAGGGCCCAAGCTCATATTAACTATCCTCTTATTTCTGGAATTTGATGTTTTCACCTGATCATTTTTTACCTAGCAGAGCCAGGCTGCAAGCCTTCATGCAGCAAGCAATTTTGACCCAGCTGCAGAAAAAGGGGGTACAGAACCTTCTCCTGCTTCTGGCCCAAATTGCAGAGATGTTTCTTCAGCAGCACTATCATTTTCAGCAGCATTTGTTTCTAGGCACTTCCTTCTAACCCTGTTGTACCTACTAGACCATCTGGTCCAAGCATTCAAGTAGTTTTGTGATAAGCCAGATGGGGAAAATGAACCAGGTTAAAATGATCCCAGCAAGACCCCCTCAAAAGAACAGTGTCTCAGGAGAATGAGGACAGGTTGTGGGGAGGGGTAGGAGCATGCAGGAGACCCCCTTTCTACAGCATGGATTGGGAATCTGCACTCTGAAAATATTGTATGTAGGACAGAATGAAGAAAAATGAGGCAGAAGCAATACAGAAAAGTACTGGCCACAGTCTCTGACTTTTGTTTCGGATTGCTCCTATCAATCATTCTCATTTAGAGGAAGGATGGGAGAATCACTTTGACCAAGAGAACAGCACTAAACTTCTCTTTCCAAGTTCAGCCCAAATCTTGAGCTCTACTATATAATTCCCCAAACAAGGGCTAACTTAGACAACAGCGTGTTGTAAGTCAAGTTAGTGGAAACTATCAGCTAGGATTTGAGTTTAGAACACTCCAGTGAAAGGATGTTCTTTTCCAAGTCTGGTCAAACCAAATATTCCCCCCAGGAAAATAACAGGCTTTGCAATTCCAGGTATGTTTCCAGATCAAAGGTGCTCAAACATATCGAAAATGACTCTCCTAAGGTTTTATTCAAGTGAATGATGAGGCTAGGAAAAATTTCAGTCTAGTAATCTTCTAAAGAGGTCTGAAAAATCTAACCTTTGATTAATGTGAAGATCTTCAAAATCAGGAGAAATGCTAAGACTACCATGTCATGCTCCCATCCCTGCGTAGTCACTCCTGGCAGCCTCTTGCAGGGCTCCTTGGCTTTAATTTACATATTACTCCATCTAGTGGCCTTATGGTTCCAGCCTCCACAAATTCAAAACTCTGCCCTGGTACCAGCTGGAATTCAAACCTCTGCAGCAGTTTTGCCATCACCACTTTTGCCTCCATCTGTTAAGAAAAAAAGCAAACTTATCATCAGTAACAGCAAATACAGTTTGGACTGCAGCTACTTAATGTCAGTGTATTAAAGTCATGCTGCTTTGTCAATACAGAGATGTAAAACTTAAATGTTACTCCTAATGCCGCTGACGTGACTTTGGGCATCAAGAACAGCTGCCTGGGGCCTCCTGGGTTTCAATATAACTAACAGACACAAAGATCTGGCCCTGTGTTCACATGCTAACCCCTTTTTGGAAACCCGAAGTAAAACCAAGCACTTTAATACGAAGATTTTGAGCACTGGGTCTTAGATGAGTTCAACAGCACACCTAAAGAGCTGGCCTCCTGCTGTCCCTCCAAAATGCTGTTTGCCATGCTAAGGTAATGACACACTTAATTAAATTGTTCCATCCACGCAGCCTCCTCCTCACCCTGTACTGGCTTGTGCCATTCTGCCAGTTGATGTTTCCCTGCCTTGACTCTGCCAGCTGCAGCCATAGGATGGTTCCTAGTAGTCCCTGCACCCCCTCTGTGTGTCTGACCTTGGCTGGCAAAGGGATGTTGACTGTGATTCACAGTCAGTTTGGAGTTAAGCAGGGTGTCCCAGGACAGTTCAGAGCTGCCCCTTCCCCCCTGCAGTCACCTTGGCTGCATGCTGGCACAGATGACATGGGACCAGTTCGGTACATGTATGTCTGCTCCTGCTCAAGTAATAGCATTTGAGAGACCTGCCCTGCTTGGGCATGGTGGTGATCTTCTCTCTAGAGGAAAGACGGTCAGCACACCATCAGCATGGCCTTTGACCCCCCACCACTAGCCACAGTCAACATACCCTGAGCTGGCCCAGTGCTTGCTATGAAGCATCGTTCAAGACCTTTGCTTACCTGTGCAAACACCTGCCCGATGCAGGATCGGGGTCCCAGAGAGAATGGAAAATAGCAGTAATATGGCCTGCAAAGAAAAATGTTCAAATCTGTCACTCTGATGGCTTGGTTGTAAAGAAACAAAAAATATTTCAACATAGCAGCAAGGAAATGGTCTAAAGACCACATCGTCTGACTGACTCGTTAAGACAATCTCCAAATTAACAATTTTTTTTTGCTTCAGAGCAGCAACAGTGCTCTGCAGCAAGTTGCCTCATCATTTCCACTTACTATACGGCTCAGCTCACAGAGTTGTTTTAAACCTTATTTCAAAGCTTAATGTCAAGCATACTCTAAATGCTCTCCAGCCCATCACAGCGACGTAATGATCCACCCAATTATTGCTCCTTTGGGCAGCTTTGAACCACATGAGTGAGCATTTGGTTCAGGAGACCAGACTAACTCTAGGCTGCAGTAAAACTCCTGGCTGGTGAAGTAGTTAAATGCAGGGATCAGCCCCAACTGTTTAGGTCACTGGTCCCTCCTACTGCACTCCCCGCTTCTGGTTAGGCTTAGGCTGCCTTCCGACATGACTGAACAGCATGTTCTGTCCCCTAGCCCCATATTCCCTCTCCCCTTGTCCCCCCTCTAATATGGAGACACTTCAAGCATCCTGGGGCCAGGGCTGCCACACATTGAATGTCTGTATCGCATTAAGGCAAATATCCAACCTGGTTTTGGCCCAAACCTCAGGTTTTTTACCTCAACAAAGCCACTAAATAACACTAATATTGGTCTTTTTTTGTAAGGTACTGCGTGGTATAAAGAACTTCTGAACAGAAGCTGCACATTATTGTTCTCTATTTGCATTTGGATAAGGCTTTAGTGTTACTCATACAGGAATGGAAAAATAGTTTTATTCTACTTTCTTCCCCTTGAAATATCTTCCTCTAATGGTTCCTTATTAAATATTTAATAATCTGCGAGTGAAAAGAAACTCACTTAGGTGCATCTTTGCTAAATCGGTCTGGATTGAAAGTGAGTGGATCCTTGAAATACCTTTCCAGCCTTGCCATTATGTAATTGCTGAACTGTCAAGAAAAAGTTTATTTGCGTTAGTCAGGAGCAGCACACTGAGAATGCCTCTTTGCTGGCACAGGTACAAAACCGTAACTGCCTTTTACTCCCCAGGCAAAACTGATCCAGAGTCCCAATTCATACCCAAGTTTTGGCCAAAATTTTAGTAAGGCCTCTAGAAATACACCCAGGGAGGATTTTGGCCATCTGATACACAGATCCATTACATTTGGATCGACTGCAGCCGCTAAAAGTTGCTGGTGGTGGCTGGGACTCACAATGAGTGTTGTGTTTGCAGGAATTCTGATGCCATCAACAACGTGCTCCTTATCTGTCCAGCGTAACGTCCCTGCGACAGGCGGGTACAGCCGCAGTGATTCCTTCAAAACCTGCGTCAGCAAAAAGCACAAAAGGTCAGTTAGTTAACACAGGGTACAAAGCAGAAGAAAATTAATTACCTCCCTATGGCCTTTCACTTTGGCTACATGGAAGCTTCTGACTTGTGGAACAGATGCTGGTGGAACAGAAGCTTTGGACTCCTATGGACAAAATAAACGGTTAAGTCAGTCCCTTCAGGACTGATTCTTCATTACAGCTGGTAAAATTACAGAGAAAAAGAAGCAAAACCCACAAAGGATACCCTGCATTGAACAGTTCTACCATCTCAAGTCAGGCCAACAACAAAGTGAAAAAATTACTGGGAAGCAAATTCAAATGCAGTATCGAAGAGTGAAGTCTCATGTCCCCAGTGAGTTGTTCTCAGCACCAACTGCCACAAGGATAGGTGGTTGCTCCCACCTCCTTCCCACTCTCCACACTGCACTCCCGCTCCTGCCTTTGTCCTGCTTCTGCTGCTAAGGGAATTGAGCCAGGTCAGAGCACCAAAGTGACAAAAAACAACCTGGCAAAGGAAAATGAATGGGGAACAGTGATAAAAAAATGAAATGAGACCATTTCTTTTAGTGGCAGTGAGCTGTAAGAATGCTTTATTTCATCAAAGTGAAACCCAATTAACAGTCCGCATTAGCATCGCAATGCAAATGCAATTAACGGTGTGTATGCACAAGTGGATTAATGAAAAAGAAGCATGGACAAAAGAATTCAGAATTGCCCCAGCGACAGGAGTCCTATGGTCTCTGATACTCCAGTGATGGATTGCTTTTGACCAAGAGTGATTGTGAGTTTGGTTGTACAGATCCAAATTTGTTGTGTTAAATAAACGGTCTGCTTTGAGAGGCTCTCATGTGATCTGTCTTAAAACTGAAAAGCTTAGATACCTCGTCCTAATTGGAGTGGTATAATTGCAACGGTGTTTGCAGAAGCCTAGGGAAAGCTGTTGATTTTTGTAATCACACTGAGATGCCTTCTCCTTATGAGAAATACACCTCTGAAATCTATCCACTGTAAAAGCACAGTGATTTGTGGGATGGGATAATGGCAAATGGTAAAACACCATCACCCACCTTGACAGTGCAGTTTAAGAGAAGAGCAATCATGGCAGACTACTAAAATCACAGGGAATTTAAGCAGGGAAAATAGCTGCCAGGATTCAGCCTCTCCTGAGGGCTACTGGTGTCTCCTGTCTTGTAAAGAAAGGACACGCAACACAAACGCTGGCAAGTAGCCAAGCCCTGCTTTTGCAGTTCATTACCA
This sequence comes from Gallinago undulata, assembly GCA_026546715.1. Lineage (NCBI taxonomy): Eukaryota > Metazoa > Chordata > Aves > Charadriiformes > Scolopacidae > Gallinago > Gallinago undulata. The sequence goes on along the minus strand of JAOTQQ010000041.1, from coordinate 9,456,068 downwards.
ACCAGCATTTCTATACACAGGACCTCTTTTAGGACCAAACGTTCCCCCCCCTCCTCCTTCAAGTGACCGAAGAGTGTTTCAAGACTGAATAATAAGAAATTGAAATTGTAAAAAATAGCCATTATTTTTGGATGTTCTCAAATCCTGCTGAGTTTATGGTGCATGGTGAGATCACAGCTGGAAATGTTTTAACAATAACCAAACAATAGAGTTGTGAGTTTGGGAAGTGCCTGGGACTCACACACAGGTTGAGCTTAAAATTGCAAAGCCTTCTTAAAATGCAGCTATGGCTTCAGCTTGAATAGGTAGGAATTAAACAACTCCACTCCAGCTCCCAGCTTGGTAATAATTAAAGCAAGCAGTGAAGGGATCATGGGATTTTGGAAAGAGATTTGAGGAGCATCCTCCCCAAAAAGTCTGAGCTGCTGCAAATGGCTCACAGTACCTGCTTGCTGAGTCTCTGGGGACAAACACTGTCAGAATCAAATATTGGCATTGCTCTTAAAATTTTTTAAAGTCTGGGGCTCCTCTTTGCAGTCCCATGAGATGGCAGGAGTGCCACCAAACAGCTCTACCTGGTATTTTACCTCATTCCCACAGTACCTGCGATAAGTATTTGAGTTTGCCAAGATCCTCATAGTCAATGTCTCTCTTGGCTCCAAGAACTTCATCCACTTCAGCCTGAACCCTGCAGTTAAATTAAAAAACGTTAGTTGCAGACGCCAATTTCTTACTAGGCAAGTTGACAAATTACATTTTTTACTTTCCAGACACTTTGTTGGACTTTGACTCCCATCCTCAGGCAAAACGCCTACTGATTCCCAGCCAGCCTGCCTGAACTTGTGCCTCATACCAGGATGCAGCAACGTGCATACAGTGCAGCTGAATCAAACAGGACTCGGGACCAGTTTTGTATAAAGGCTTTGAAAAAAAATCACTTAGATGGAATTAAAGAAATTCATCTTAAGCTGCTTAAAATTTATAATATACTGGGACCTATGAAACTGTTTATTTTGAAAGGGAGGCTAGAATTTATTGGGAATTGATCCTAGCTTTTTAATAATCCTTATAATTAAGTTTGCCTTGAAATTAACAGCAAGCTGGGTTTGCAAACTGGAGCGCACATACCTTTCCAGTATATCAGGATGTTGAGCCAGTGCCATTACTGTAAATGACAGCTGATTGGCAGTGGTTTCATGACCTAACAACACAAAAATTTGGTTTAAAGGTTAATATGAAATAATAACACACTACAAAGACAGTCTACTAGTGTGACTGTGAACGGAAACACTAAAAGGGATGTAAAGTCTCCATAAGGAGCTTTCAAAAACGACAAGAACAAGACATAGATGGTAAAGATACAAGCCGTCTTGCTCAACTCAAAGCTGGCACCTACTGGTTAGGAGCTCCCTGACAGACAGACCAGTGAGGTTCAATATTTGCATTGTCATATTATGGGACACATGGTTCTGCAAAGAAGCAAGCATTTACCTTATTTGAAATGTCTGCTTTATGTGGATAGTTTTCATTTTTTCCTGTACAGGCATGTGTATTATTTTGAAACATTACAGAAAACAGACTTCTGCAAAGATGTATTTGTTGCAATAACATCTTTCTTGTGGAAGACCAGTGTTTTGGCCTCACTTTCTTAGGAACCTGACTTGCAAAACTGATCTTTCTACGTTGTTTACCCCATGTATCATCTCAGCCCTTCATTCTTCTGATAGGTGTAACACTGCCCTCTCCTCCCAACCATTGAGTAACGCTCCCAAGATGAGAATGACATTTAAGTCTGTAGGTCAGGTGACATGAAGACACATGGACTACGTTAAAGATGCTTTCAATGGGGTTTAGCAGGATCTGTGAGGGAGGGCCAGGATCCCATAAGGAACAGCCTTGCACCCCAGTGAGCGGGGTTGCCCTCTGCACCGCAGGCTGGAAACCACTGGCCTGGAATTATCTGCTGTGTTGATATGACTGAAGGAGGCTAACATTTAACTTGCCTACGCGAAAACCAAAGGTTCTCTTCAGACCTCGCCCAGCTGGTCCTACACAGAACACTACAGTCTTCCAACCAACTGACTTCTTGGTTACAGCAGCATCACATGGAGTGAACAAAGACAGTAAACATGACCCCACAGATGGCTCAAAAATGAGTACATCTTCCCACACGACATATCCAAAGTGTTAAAATAGCTACCAACCTGCAACAAAGAAAGTGATAAAGTTATCCAGAATGTTTTCATCATCTCTAGTTTCCTCCAGAGCTGTCAAGAGAGAAAAGCAAATGGGATTAGAAAATGTTCCCATGCCCCAGCTGGTACAGCCAGAATGCTCTGCCCTGTTTTGCACATTTTGTCTGAGGTAGCATCAGGAGGGGATGCTGACTAAACAACTCAGTGGTGATCTGTGACCAATATTTGATCCTACACAAAGAAATGGCGAACTTTCAAAGCAACAGAGATTTTTCAAAGTAACTCTCACTCTCTTCAGTGTGAATAAACCTCCTGAAGACATCAGAGTATCAAAGCTGAGATCCCCAGAATGAAATCTCCCCAAATCTCATGGTAAAACATGCTACAGGCAAATTAATTCCAACAGCAATATGTCCCTTACCATCTCCTTTCAGTATCTGTGTAAGAATATCCAGTGTGGCTTCCTTCCTGTTCTGGATGTCCTTTCTCCTCTGGTCGATGCACTCCTTCGCCACACGCCGCAGCAGCCTCACACTCTCCTTGACCTCCTTTACCAGCTTCTGTTTCCCTGGCATGTACTGAATACAGAATTTCTTTAGTCATTTTATTCCTTTTGCTGGTAAAAAATATTGCCAAATGTTATTTTTCAAGTGAGCATCTTGTTTTCTGCTAAATGGCACTTGTCACAAAAACATCTCTTCTCCATGGAACAAAGTAAACATCCCCAATGCAAAGGGTTTGGGCTGAAATGAGAAATGTTCCAATCTGGGCATGCCCAATCTGAGATTGTCAGAGCTGATGTTTTGAGCTCCACGAACAAAATTCCTCACATCTCCACCAAGAGAAACTGCAGCATGTGATATAGAATCTCACCTCAGAGCCCCAAAAGGAAAACAGGAGCTCTAAGAGCCTGAACTACAGCTTTCATGAGTAATTGTGGAATGATTTTTAACCTAAATAGTTCAGATTACATCCCTAATTTCCTGCCATATGAACTGTGGTCAAAAATACAATTTTTTTAAGGTAAGAAAGTTCAAATTTCTTCCACCTTGAGTGACGGCTGCCATCTTCCTTAAACAAATGGCAAAAATCTCAATTTTTGCAGTGATGGCTGTGAAAGTGTAAAACCATATGAGAAGACGACACATGCATGGAGGAAGAAAAGGCAGAAAGACAGAAAGGAAGGACTAGATGTTAATTATGTCAACGCACAATGGAGAGAAAGAACTACTGATGGCTCTTTCCTTGTGGTACATGGACCTCATGTGGCTCTGTCCCACTTGTGCAGGAGCAGGGGCTCCAGCTGGATGCGAGGAGAGAGGGCTGAAGAAAGGAGCATACAGACCCGCAGGAGGGGGATGCGCGCCTTGGTCATTCCCTCCAAAACCATGTGCACAGCGTGTGGTAAAGGCATCCGGTCGTCACTCAGTGCGTTTAATTCCAAGCCAAAGGCTACCTGAGGAGTGGGAGAGAAAGAGGCAACTTGCTGCATCCTCCTGGCTCTGGGGTGAAAGAGCAGGCCAGCCTCACACCCCCTTTTCCCCTAAAAATACTTCAGGCTAGATCCTACCTTGCAGGAAGCTGCGAGGGAAGAGTAATATCTACATTACGTTTCCTCGTTATTTGGGGAGATTAATAATTTACTATTACTCTCCATTCATCCCAAACTGTTTTGCATAGAGAAGAGAAAAGCAAGTGTAAAGCAGACTTTGTGCCAACACATAATGGTAATAATATGACACTCACAGGTGAACAAGCACTGGTGTGCCCTTTTTGGCATGGAGGGGTGGGAGCTATGAGGCTGTATGGGCTTTGGCAAAGGGTCCCCATTCTGCAGGCCACCCCTAGGCTGTGCAGACCCTTCCCTAACTGTCTCTTCCTACAGCTCAGCTTGAATGGAAGTGGCACAATTAGTCCTTCAGCTCTTCTGGGTCAAGGTGTTGTGCCCCGGATGCAGCTCCTGATCCCATCCTGCTGCTGGTACCTGTTACTTCCATTCCTTCCTGCCAGTTGCAGAGGAAACAAGAAAGCGGACAGCTAGTACCTTTCCAATGATATCCATAGTCACCCGGTTCATCATCGTCAGCATGCTAAACTCAGTCTTTCCATCTGCCTTTTCCTCTAGCTTCTCCATCAGCTCCTCTGCTTTTTCATTAAAAGTTTCCATCAGACCAATCAGGTAGCTGAACAATTAATAAAAATGAGTGACGGAGGCTCTGGAAAGGACATCTTTGCTGATGATTTGCATCATTACTTTTCACTGAAAATTATAAAGGATTTTTGTTTTTTACTTTACAGTGAATTTGCCTTCATATTTCAAAATGAGCTAAATTCAAATGGACTTTATCTTCAGATGTGTGCATCGAGGCACACATAGGCAAACCAGAGCAATTCCCCACTCATCAACCACGCCGTATCTCCTGTAGGGAATCACTCAGGCAGGTGAGTGATGAGGCTTGCCCACTTCAAATCTCCAAGGTCTGTTTTTCAACAGGATAAAGCAGCCATCACCACACTCCTGGATAAACAGCCCTGGGACCTTTCTGCCATTGCTGAGCCCATATGGATGTCACTTCTTCATGGGAAATCTGGTCAAATTATACTTGTCATGGACATGGTGTGTTGGACTCTAACTAAAATGTGATTTTGGCACTAAATGGGTTTTGTCTCTTTCTAAATATCAAATAATGACAGGCAGAATCATTAAAAATACAGTAGAAATAAGAGCTAGTTCATTCCAGAGATATTTGCCTTACCTTCGGCTGAAAGCTGGATCCATTATCCTCCGCTGCTTGTGCCACTGCTCATGGTCGCAAACAGTTACCAAGCCATTCCCTATAAACCTAGCATTTAGAAAAACAAGGGAAAGAACAGTTTTCAGCAAGGGAGCCAGCTGAACCCTCAGTAGCCACAAAGACAACTCTTCCACATCTACTTTCTTGTATTTTTCCTATGTGCAGGGAGTATCACATTGCTTTGAGTACACAGTTGTTGCACCACTGTTGAGCTCCTTAAGATGCTGGTTCATTATAGCTGTTATGCAAATAATTAATATAATAACTGGATTATTATATTTTTAAAAGCTTCAGGCTAAGAGGAAAAAAACCCAAACTTATTTTGTTATTAAGAGCTGGAAACTCCCATGCATTAAGGAATAATTTAGTGTTCTAAAATCTAAGTGATGATGGTCTTAAGCAAACTATTCTGAGACTAACTGAACATATACAGGGGGGGAAATATGATCAAGGTAAAAAAACAAATCCAGAGATATGACTTGACACATAATTCAGTAGGTACATGTTGCTTACATGTGTCTGCAATTAGTTATTAGCCCCAACACTAAGGTGAATGGTCTGAGTCAAAGGAGGTGTCACGTCTGTGATGATATTAATCTTTCAGCTATTTTCCAATCACAATGGCTTCAGTTTTCGCCTACCTCTCACCAAATAAGTTGGAGATACGCCTATACACCAAGCGATCCTTTGGGTACTGTGGTGACATCAAGAACTCCTAAAATCAAATCTCAGGTCAGTGAATACTGAACGCAATCCATTTCCCAGACAAAACATAAAAAGCCACTTACACTCTTTTCCTTCCGTAGCAATAGTCTGAAGACTATATGAATTATTTGGCGTGCCCTGGTTCCCCTGTTCCTGTGCTGCTAGCTTATTTTGCACGTCTCTAGCACTTTTTGCCCAATGACCTGAAATCTCACTCTGTGGTTATTGCTAAAATTTAGAGGAAGAAATTCAATCCCTTGTGCCTCACTCATTTGAGATATTAAGCTCTTGCAGAGGTGCCTGCTTTTCAGAAATGGTGGATGCTTGCTCTATCTGCTGTTTAAATAAAGGTAACAAGGTAAATAAATTGATCAAGGAAGAAAATAAATCAGGACAGTCTGAACAGCAGAGCACCTCACCCTCCTAACCCAGCTAGAGCCACCCACTCCACAGGCACAGACTGGCTGCACCTTGCTACCCTGAACATCAGGCACCATCTCTTTCTTTCTGCAGGGACGGGCTGATCCCCACTGTTAATTCAGCTTCATTTCAAAGTACCTTCACTCCTTCAGGAGTCAGAATCATTACTGAGACTCTGTGAAAGGCATTAATCCGTACAATAGGTCCATATTTCTTTGCCCTACAAGAAGAGTAGGAAAACAAAAAAGAGAGAATTATGGTGCGAACCACCAACATATAACAGTTCAGACCTAATAACCCCAAAGAACCAAAGCAGCACATACTGGGAATTACTGCAGTCCTCAGCAAATAAAGCCACTAAGAGAAAGATCAATGCTCTCTCTAGCTCTTCTACCGACCTTCTGAATGATGCTAAATATGTAATTCAGGGCCTGTGTGCCTTGATTTCCCAATCTGTGCTACAGGGCCATCCCATTTGGTGTTCCTGATGTGTCTCAACTTACCACTGAAGGAGGAGATCATGCATAAACTCCTCTTTTTTCAGCATTCTCCAGAAGATAGGCAGATGTCCAAATAAAAAGCTGCAGAAAATGAAGGTAAAGAGTGTCACAAAGATGCCAACGTAGGGATTTGTATGGATTGCAATCCTTGTTCCTCACTGATGCAATATGAGTGTTGCTTATGTTTTTCTCCTTGCATGGAAAGACAAAAATAACACCCAGCTGTGCCAACACCCAGCCCTCACGTGGGTAAGGTAGGGACCATGGTCAGGCTGGTGAATAGTGCAGCCAGGAAGACCAGCACAGACACACAGGGCAAGGTCTTTTTTGCTGCTGTATTATAGGAGATGTTTGGGTCTGGGTGGGAGCTCCCAGCAAACTGCTTTGCCCCTTGCTGAGTTGACCGAATCTCCGCTGCAACTCTTATATTTCTGTACAGGCAACAGACATTTGCATTACATATTCTTTAATATGTGCTCAGCCCAGATAAGATCAACTTCAGTTCTGTCAAACTAAATAAAATTAGGAATTCTCTCCTTCTGTCTAAAGCCACATCACCTCAAATGCTGGAAAAAAAGAAGACAACCTAGAAGGATAATCACTAGTTAATATGTAAACTGCAGAAATAAACAAAAGGGATAACTTTTCAAATGCAACAGCTGTATTAAGAAGTTAGAGATCAATTCCTTCAGCTGTGAGGGCAAATTCCCGCTGGCTTTGCGTGCATCTGAAGGAAGATTTGGCCAAGCTCCTCTCTAAATGAAGAAAGCTGCACTGAAGATCTGTTTTCCATTTGAGAGACGGACAGCCATGCTGTCATCCTTTTCAGTATAAACAAGCTACAGGGGAAAAACAGTCTCTTACTTTATTTCTGTTGGAACCAGAAGGTGCTTAAAATAACAATTACTCTACAAAGTTACCCAACATCTACAGAAACTTTTAATCCTTCACTTGTTTGACTCCTCCATTGTAACTGGACTCCAAAAAAGATGTGAAAGCCCTGAATATGACAGATTAGTCCTTTGTTAGATAAAGCTCTGGAAAGCACTCTATCTGCAGTGCATGAACCAAGGTGCTAGTCATGACTTCCCTTGTGTGACAGACGAATCCTCAGAAATATTTTTCATTCTCTGTCCCATTACTACCCATTTAATTCAGGTGTTACAATGGGCCTAAAACATTCATCCACTAATTAGAAGTCCCAATTACTTACTGCATGCCATGTAAAAAACTAAGTAAGGGCTTGGTTTAGTATATATAACTACGTGACACTATCATCTGAAAACACGTATTTGCAAAGAAATCCCTTTTGCCCATTTCCTGTTATTAAATCTTTAATATGAAGCAAACCTTTGAAAAGATGACCTCCTCTCTTCACAGGTGAGCCATTCACATGGTAAAAATGACACAAAGCCACTAGGACTCCCTTTTCCAGCCTGTCCTGTACAAATCTCCTTTGGAGATATGCTGTGTTAGTTCTGATACAATATATCAGCCCAGGAAATCAAGGGCATTAACATAATCTTGTCATGATGCAGCCATAAAACTTCAGACAAAATCTGAGGTTTTGATAAGATCCTGTTCTGCTTTATCCTAAAACAAAGCTTCCTTAAGCTTTTATCAAAGGGAAAGAGCCAAGGGCAAAAGGAAAGTCACACACCTGGGAGAGAATGTGTGTGGGCTGACTGGGGAGCAGGTCTGCTGACCACAACCTGGGGAGTTGGTTCAGGTGGGCAACCAAGCCAGCCTTTGCTTCTGGTGTTGCTCTTCTCCGTTTTGCCAGATATAGTCTCAGCTGAGAACTGTTTAGATTTGGATGAATTCCATTTCAGAGCAATTTGGGTTGGTAGGTCCTCTGGAGGCCCCTGGTCCAGTCCCCTGCTCCAGACCAGTCAAGGTCTGGGCTGTGCTACATGGCTCAGGGCCTCAGCTGGTCATCTGTGCCAGTGTTTCAGCACCCTCACAGTGAAGGTGTTTTGCCTTACATGTAGTTGGGATTTCCCTTCAGCCAACTTGTACAGATTGCCCTTTGTCCTTCACTTTGCAACTGTAGGGAGAGTCTGGCTCCATCTTCTGATAACCACCCATGAGTAGCTGAAAACAGCCAGTCGATCCCCTCTGCCCTTTGGTGGCCACTCCTCCGTGCAAAGTAAGCCCAACACTCAGCCTTCCAGGCATCCTGCATCCTGGCTGCCCTCCACTGTATTTGCCCCAGTTTGTCAATATCTCTCCTGTACTGGGGAGACCACCCCCACGAGACACAGCCCTTGGCTTTACTTTTTTTGTCTGTTTGTTTTTATAAATGACTTTTCAGAGCAGGAGGCATTTTATTCTCCTTACCTTGGACATTTAGGAGTGTGTAAGTGTTTGTGCAACAGATATTGAAATGGGGGTTTTGGACTGTCCCTGGCAATCTATACTTTTGAAATGCTATCAAGTACTGTGGGCTCGCACAACATGGAACCTTCCACCTAGACATACCTGTTCTAGAAACCTTCCTGGAAAGGATCCTAGACTGATTACCAAGCCTCAAACCCTGAATAAGGGAGAGAAAAGCAGCAACAGGGTTCCTCAGCCTGCCACTACTTTAGGGTGTTACTTCACACCTTGAAATGAACCTAAGGACAAGCAGGTTCAGGTACAACAAGATCCATCCTCTCTCTAATCCTAGTATCTGACCCTGATTACACAAGTAGGCTGAAACACGGAGTTATGCAGCCAAGCTTGGGTCCCTGTAGGACTGTTGGTATAAGAGAGTGCTGGCATAGCGTCTCGTCCCATGGCATGTTAGGGAGGGGAAGGTGAGGCTGAATTGGAAGCCCATGCTCCCCTGCAAAACCTATGTCTCCTTGTGACAGCACTGCCATTGCCTTGCTGGCAGCCTTCTTACTGCCCTTTATCGCTTATGACATTTTATCTTTTTTTTTGGCAGAAACCAAACACCTAGCTCATGAGAGAGAACAGGGAAGGTGCCCAGTGGAGTTAGTGTCCATGTGTCTCTTGGAACTGTGTTGGACAGCAAGACAGCCTCTCCTGCAGGGCTGGTGCTGCTGGCCAGGAGCCTTCAGTGTCTCAAGCAAACACACAGCCTGAGATGGGCAACTCCAAATCGCTTGCTTCATGCTGCTGTGGCCACAAGGAACAACCAGCTGGGGCGATGTGGGTCAGCACATCCCACCCTGCCAGCCCAAGCCCGCCAGGCAGTGATCTGGGATCCCTAGCACCCATGGTGCCAGCTCTCCCCAGGAAGCAGGTGGACAGGGTGCGCTGTCCCAAGCCAGCCTGATTTCCTCAACTTTGCCCTTGCCTGCACCAGCAAGGCCTCGATCTGTACCCAGTTCACCCTGGAGTGTTCATCTTCTTCTCTGACCGCTTTTTCACAGCTCCAGCCTGGCAGCCGGGGCACAAGGTCCATAGCTTCGCCCAGCCACGGAAACAGGCTAAATAGTGGGAAATGCCCTGCAGAGGCCTGAAAACCCCACCCCGGGCCCCACCGCCTCAGCCCGCTCCCGTCCCTTACCTCACCCGCGGGGGGCCGGGGATGTGGTCGTACTTGATGTGGATCCATTTCACGTAGCAGCAGAGGAGGCCGAAGGCCAGCAGGGCGAGGGCCAGCAGGAGCCCCGCCGCAGCCCACAACCCCTCCATCACCCGCGGGCGGCCGCCTGACAGCGCCGACCCCTCCCCGAGCAGCGGGGGCGGGCCGGGGCGGGGCAGGAGAGTCCCCGGCTGCGGGGAGGGCCGGGCTGGGGCGGACCGACGGAGTCCCCGACTATGAGGGCTGGGCCGAAGTGGAGAGTCCCCGGCTGTGGGGAGGGCCGTGGCCGGGCCGGCCCCATGAAAGAGCCCGGCGGCAGCGAGATGGGCGGGCGGGAGGGAGGCGAGTGTGGCGGGGCTGAGGGGGAAGGCCGCCTGCAGGTCCGAGTATACCCACACGGGGTGGCTGCTTGGCGGAAGGCACCTTTAAAGGCCACCTAGTCCAACCCTCCTGCAATGAGCAGCGACATCTTCAAATAGATCAGGTTGCTCAGAGCCCCCTGCGCACCCGACCTGGAATTTCCAGGGATGAGGCATCTACCACCTCCCTGGGCAACCTGGGCCAGTGTTTCACCACCCTCAGTATTCTTCCTTGTATCTACTCTGAATCTTCCCTCTTTTACAGAATCACAGAATATTCATGGTTGAAAGGGACCTTTTGGATCATCCAGTCCAACCACACACAAAAAAAACCCGACCCAAAACCAACAAAAACACCCACCCACAGACAGACAAAACCCAATGATCTCGGGCACTAGAGCATGCCTTGAAGTGCCATGTCTACACGTTTCTGAAATACCTCCAGGGATGGTGACTCCACCACCTCCCTGGGCAGGCTGTTCCAGTGCCTGACCACTCTCTCAGTAAATATCT
>JAOTQQ010000041.1:9381584-9444943 GCA_026546715.1 Gallinago undulata | reverse complement strand
AGAAAAAAGGGGGGGGGGGGGCAGCGGTGGGAGGAGGGAGGGAGGGAGGGAGCAGCCCCGTCCCTTTGTACCTGCCGTTTGAAGGCGCCAGGCGGCCCCGCATTGGCGGCGGCTCCGGTAACCCGAGCCGGCGGCGGGGCGCGGCGTACCGGGAGCCGGCCAGCGCCCAGCCCGGCAGCCAGCGAGGCGGCGGGGGAGGAGGAGGAGGAGGAGGAGGGATCGCATCGCATCGCCTCGCCTCGCCTCGGCCAGCAGCCGGCTCTCCTCCGCCGCTCGGCTGGGGCCAGGGCCGCGCCTCCCCGCCCGGCGGGAGGTGGGACCAGCCCCGGCGCTGCCGCCCGACTCCTCCTTCCATCCCTCCCTCCATCCCTCCCTCCTTCCATCCCTCCCTCTCTCCCTCCCGAGGGCTGAGCCATTCCAGGAAGGCGCCCGGCTCCCCCACCGCTCCTCGGTAACGCCGCACCGGCATCGGCCGCCACCACCACCGCCGCCGCCGCCGCCGCCGCCGCCACCGCCGGGCTCGGCCCCAGGTCGCCGCGGAGGAGCTTACGGCGACGTGCGCGGTGCCCGGTCTCCCGGGAGCGGCGGGGAGGAGGGGGGGGTGGAGGCACGGGAGGACAAGTGGACCGAGAGCCCGGGAACGGGGGCGGCGGCGGGGGGGGAGGTTTGAGACTGACCGGCCGCCGCGTAGTTGTTTTGCCCGGGGTAAGTTGCCGATCGCCTGGGGAGGCTTCGTTCGGAGGGGGGGCAGCGCTTGGCTCCCGGCTCCCTGCCGCCCCCAGCCCCCTTGGGGGGGGCGCCTGTTTTTTTTCCTTTTTTTTTAATTCTTCTTCTTATTATGGGGTCTGTGGGGTCGGAAATCTTCCAGTCCGACGTTGCTTTTCTTCCTTGTCCAACGCTCTGCCGAGAACTATAATATTTCTTCCCCGAGATGCTGCAGTGAATTTTAGTCCCAGGAAATCAGGCGAACAAAAATAATCCGAATAACCCGAGCCCATTTGTTACCGCGTGAGAGCAAACGCTGCCCAGGCACAGATGATGGCAAAAAATTCCCTGGAAGGGTCTAAAGAAGACCTGAGCAAAATTTCGGAAGAGGAGATGCTGAGGTGGAGCAAGGAAGAGCTGGTGAAAAGACTGAGGAAAGTGGAGAATGAAAAGATGAACTTAATGGTGGAACACGGCAACTTAATGAAGGACGTGAACCGGCGGCTGCAGCTCCACCTGCACGAGATCCGCGGGCTGAAGGAGGTGAACCAGAAGTTGCAGGACGACAACCAGGAGCTGAGGGAGCTCTGCTGCTTCTTGGACGACGACCGGCAGAAAGGCAAGAAGCTGTCGAGGGAATGGCAGCGCTTCGGGAGGCACACGGCCAGCGTGATGTGGAAGGAGGTGGGCATGTACCAGCAGAAGCTGAAGGACCTGGAGGCGAGACAGGAGACCCTCCTGCGGGAGAACGTGGAGCTGAAGGAGATGGTGCTGATGCTGGACGAGGAGCGGAGCGGGGCTGGCTCGCGAAGCTCCATCGACAGCCAGGCCAGCCTGACCAACCTCAACGGCGGCTCGGCCACCAGGGACGTGGGGGACGGGAGCAGCACCTCCAGCACGGGCAGCGCAGGCAGCCCTGACCACCATCACCACCACCTCCACCACCACAAGACCAGCGACAGCAAGGCCGGAGCCATGAGGAGGTCAATGGATGACCTGTCCGCCCCCCTCCACCATCGGAGCATCCCCAATGGCCTCAATGGTGAGCCTTCCCCCCCTCCAAGCCCCCCCTCCCCTGGCAGCATCCTTGCCCTGTGACCATCTCCCCTTGGCAGGTCTGCCCCCCCTTGGCAATGGGGTGAGGAATGCTTGGAGAGGGGAGTCCTTGCCATCCCCACCCCTGCCCATCTTTGGGGACCTCTTTGGAAGAGCAACCTCGGGGCCAGGGAAGGGCACCTGTGAGCAGGGGGTGGTGGTATTGCTCCTTGGGCTGTGTTAGCAGTGTCTGTGGCTGATGGTTGGAGCCTGGAGTTGGTGGGGTTTTTTGTTTGTTTGTTTTGGTTGATTGTTGGTGTTGGGTTTGGTATTTTTTGACAAAAACCAACCTGCGTTTTCCTGGTTAAGTAAACACTGATTTTTCCATCTCTGCCTCCCCTCTCTCCCCCCTTTTAAATATTTTGTTTTATGTTTGGCTGGTTAGTCTGCTGGTTTGGTAGGACTGATAGAGAGCCTGGATGAGATTTTGGAAGCGTCTGGTGCAAGGTCAAGTCTGCCCCACAGAACATCACCTGTTAGCTCCGTGGGCTCCCAGGGCTGGCTCTGGCATGCTCAGTAGTTTTGGAGAGGTGCAACCCCCTCAGTTCCCCAGCTCCGCTTCAGCAACAGAAGGTTTGTTTGTATAGAAGAGGTTACTCTTGAAGGGATGCTGTACTCACAGTTTTATTTAGCCTAGTCGTTAAAGTTAGGAACAAGCTCCACTGTGAAATCCTGCCAAGCCTCCTCTGACGGTTTGTATTCAAGGAAAGTTTCTCCTCCTGTCTAATAGTGATTGGGCATTAAAATAATAATATTGGAATGTCTTTAAAAAGGAGATTTTTTTTTTTTTCACTTTTGGCAAGACCAAATACTTGACTCCTAGAATAAGTAGTTTGGCCAAAAAGGTTCAATTGGAATCAAACCAGGGACTGATCTAGTTATTTGTTGTATATAAGACTCCTTTTAATAGTCTTAATCCTCTTTTCTAACCAGAGAGGACTTTTCTTCTGGTTGAAGTACCCTTTCCCTTCCTTCAAGCATAGAGATAGGGCTGGAGCCCCCCAAGGTTGGTTCCATGTGCCAGCAGTGGATGAGTTTACTGACTAACCCAGAGCCTTTGGTGATCCTGGTGGGACCAGGAAGTGCTGGTCCTTTTTTTGTGACTGGCGGCAAGTCCCTGTGCCCCAAGAGATCTGAGGGCATGCGACACTGATCAGCCCAGTTCTCAAGTTCATGAATTTGCCATGCACGGTCCTGTTGTTGCAGCTGTGTGTCTCCACTCACAGCTGGAGATGTTCTGGCCGCCTCGCCCAGTAGACAGGGATTGGTGGTTTCAAGGGTGATCCACTCACCAGATGTTGCAGGGCTCAGCAAGCATCTTTAAATGTTTGTTGTTTTTTCTCTCTCTCTCTCCTAGTGCTGTGTAAATCAGGAGTATCTGTTTTGTAAATCTGCAGATAGCTTCTGCTCCTGGTGTGACGTGACTTTATTTTCATAAAGCATCGAGTGCTGTGCGCAGAGGCCCGGAGAGCACTTGGCAGATGTTGAATGTGCCCCAAGTGTTTGGGGACAGAAGGGCTTTGCCGTTCTGGTTTGTGAACCTTAGACCACATCCCTTTTAGGTACCACCAGCTGACTAGGACAAAGCCAGTTAGAATTCATCCTGTTAACCCAGGGCTCTTGTGCATGTGGGACACCAGAGCTCACCCTTAAACCTGGTGCGAGGCACCGTGAGATTCCTTGCATGGGATTCAAGTCGCCCCTGTCTGCTTGAAGAGGAAAGTCTCTGCTTGCAGAGTTCGGTCCTGATTGCCCTCAACCGCCGTGTGTGGGACAGTGTCCAGCAGCATCATTCGGAGGGTAGGATAAGTGTAGGGAGGGCTGGTAGAACATCTGCACGTGTAAATATTTGCATGTGTGCCTTTGCACCCTTTCTCATGCTCATGTGTAGAAAGGAGGAGTCTGGGCTCCAGCATTTCGGACGCGCCCTTACATTTTGGTGACTGCTTGTTTTGGGGTGCCTGTGGAAGATCGTCTCTGTTGGGAAGCTCTCTTTGCTGCCAACCCGAGCGGCTTCGTTTCTGAGGGTGGGACAGATACGATCAGCGCTTTTAAAGCTAATAATCCTTGTAAAGATGCAAACAAGCTTGATCTCTCCACTTAGGTAGTGAAGCTGTAAAATGACTTGAATAGTTGTCATTCTCAGATAGCATCGGCATTCGGCAAGGCCGTTTCCCTGGCTGTGCCTTTGGAAATGCCTCGCAATACATATGCAAATGCAAAGCTTATCAGGCCCCTTTTTTGACTGACAGCAAGAAGTCTTGGGGGGGGGGGGGGCGGCTTGCCTGGGGCCGGGCCGGCGATTCTGTTAAGCCGGTGACAATGTGGAGGAGCAAGCAGGGCAGGTGAACGTGAAAAACCACCCCAGTGAGTCCGGTGGGCGGTGGAGCTGGGAGGGAGCAGCCCCGGCACTGGGCATCCTGCCGTGTCTCCCGGTGATGGCTCTGCCTTCCCTGCTTGCAGCTTAGAGCCTTTTTATACTCTTTTCTGGTTTTGGTTTTTTTTTTTTTTTATTTGTTTGTTTTGTTTTTTTCCCCTCTGGGTTAAAATGGAAGGGAGGAAGAGGAGAAAGTGTGGCTTTTCATTTTTCGGTTGCAAACTTGAACCTAGTGTGCTGTTGTCTCATGTCTTCAGCACACTGGATAACTAACCAACCTGTGACTAAAGGTGGATAAAGCGGGTCAACTAATCCGGCAATGAACAGCCCTCGTGTGCTTCCTTGCAGAGAGTGGAGGGGGATCTCGAATGCAGGGCTGAATTTAACATCGATAGTAAGAACACGGCAGAAGCCTTGGACAGCTGGTGAGGGCAAGGCATGGGTGAGCTGTTTGCTACAGCGCTTTTGCTTATGGAAAAGGTGGAAAGTCCTGAAATGTGCTGCCCATGCTGGTGGTATCAGCGGGACTTTGTGTGGGACTCTGCTTTCCTAGCAATTAAACAAGACTGCTTCCCTTCTTTAGTGCTTTTCTAAAGGAGTCAAGAGTATGACTGTTTTCACTATTTTCATAGTGAAACTTTAAGCGAGCAGAGATGGATTCACTATTTCTCATTTTCTCTTCAGTGATCCTGTGGAAGTGAGGTGGTGAGTGAGGGTTTGATTTATTGGCCCCAGTGACCCATGCTAGTGGGAGGTGATGAACTCTGGTTTTGTAACGAGAATTCAGTGTAAATGGTATGAGTATAAAACCCAAAAAACCAAACCAGCCTGCGACTCACCTTCCCTTCACATTTCTGAAGTCTGTTTACTGTTATAAACTGGCTCTTTGGAAGTTGGTACTTGAAACCTGATGGTTAATTGTCCACTCATGGAAGATAATGTGATAACAGTGTGAAAATGTCTAATATTAGATTGCAGATGTAATCTTACGCAGCTCTGGGTACTCTGCTGAGAGCCAAGAGGAAGTCTGCTTGGTCTGAAAGTAGACGGTGTTTCCATGTGTGAGCTGGGACCTGGGCTGTGGGACAGGGGCACCTCCAAGCTATATGGTGGGAACTGGCTGGTTGCATCCGTATTGAGTGATATGCCACAATCCTCATAAATCTACCCACAGATCCAGGACAGAAATTAAGGGCAAACACAGTCGCTGTGTTGTGCTTGTGAGTGCTTTGACTTTTTGTTGAGTGCATGACGAGAGTCTCCGTGTGGGTATATAGTCTTTCTGTCTGTCCAGCTTTAGGCAGCGCCACTGGAGCGATGGCTGTCGCTACTGCCTGGTTCCTGCCAGAAAAACAATTTTTTAAAAAAAAACCTGAATTAAAAGTAGAAGACAGCCACATTGGGTGATATGACCTGAGGGCAGGAAAAAGCCTTCAGGTGCTATAGGATATATCCCTGGACTGTGAGGTATGTGGGAACACTGGGAGGAGTGACTCAAGCTCCCTGAGGCCAGGGCAATGGCTTCCACTGGTTGTAGCCTTATCTAGATCTGACTGGGACAACTGTTCATCCATCTGCAAGCCTGGAGGCATGCAGACTCACTAGCTGGTGAAGTGCCTGGGACAAAATCCTGCATGCAGACAGAGCTTTCAAGCTTTAATTTTTCACCCCCCATTGACTGAATGTTGTTGTTAGAACTTCTCCTTCACCTTCCACTGAAGCTGTTTGCTCTGAGTTGCCAAAATGGGCATTCGCTTTATTCCAGTTGGACAAAAGGTTAATGTATTTCTGTATCAACATGAACAGTTGTTTTGTGTTGTTTTTCTTTTTTTAATTATTGAAAGCATCAACACTTGTGATTGTGGTCAGAGAGGCCCAGAAGGAAGCCGTGGATGTGGCAGGTAGCCTGTAGTTGCAGAGACATTAGTCTATGGCCTCTTGCTGTTGCCTGCTCCAGTGGAAGAAGAATGGTCTCTCTGGGTGAGGGGGTGGGAAGATCTCTGCTTCTATTGATTCCCACTTGTAAATGTCCACATATTTACCCAGAGGGTACGATATATTACAGTTAAAATGGTGGCAAAGAGAAATGGCTGTTCCCTGTGGGTTGGTATTGATTGGACGTGCAGCTACCCTGTACTTATTTCTCCTCTTCTTCACACAGCCTTTAGGCCAAAGTCTTTTGTTTTTATTAGTGTATTTACAATCAATATACATATTATTTACTATGACGTATTAATGAGGCCTTTGAGATGAGAAGATGCAGGGGCAGAAGCAAAGGGTGAGGTTCATCCTGTTTAATTTGAGATATCTCCAATATAGACTTTAACATCTGCATCCCCTTGGGCTTCCTTTATCGGCCATGTGCAGAAAGGCACTTTGGTGTCATGATTTATGTCAACTACGTCTGCTTTAGAAGGAGAAGAGCTGCACGCTAATCGTGCTCTTTCTCTCTGCTGATGAGAAGGCAGCCTAGGTGGCTAGTTCATGTGCAACCATCTGAAGTCAAGTGAGATCAGTCCTGTTCGAGGTGTTGTGGTGACCATTGTTCACTCTTCCAGTGCCAATTAATATCTCTCCTGTATCAAGACCACTTTTCATCCTCTGAACATTGCTTTAACTTTTCTATTATTTTTTTTATACTGCCATATTTAACCTCTGGGAATTTTTGATGCTGAAGGGTGCTACATACAGGTTCCTTGTAGTTAAGCCAGGAAACCTGTCCAGGTACACTAGATGCAGGACCTCTGTAGGAACATCTGTTTGCATCTCCTCTGCTAGTTCAATGAGTTCTGCTGATAAGCTCATCAATGCGGATGTCTCAGAGACTAAGGGTACAGCTTGAGTTTCTTGTAGCCAGTAGATGTTGGCCACTTGTCCGAGAGGCTTGAGTGAGTGCTCCACTTGAGGCATCTTTGTCATGTCCTGCTTCTATCTTCTTGCTGTGGTGCTGCCTCTGTGGCAGCCCTCTCAAATCCCAGACATCAGTGTCCCTGAAAACAAGGCTCAAGACACTTAAGCAAGGTTTTAAAATTGAGCCACATCTGGAAATATATTTGCCATAGTAGTGCATTCAAGTCTGTTTCCCTCTTTCAATTTTCTATGGAGGTATCTTGTTCTTAGCTGTCCTGTTGAAGGAAAAAAGCTGTCCTGTTGAAGGTATTGGTTAAAAGGCAATTTTCTATGGGCCTTTGATGGAATTATTAACTTACACTTGTCCAAAGCAATCACAAGAAGGGGAATAAACTGTGTTGGTTACATGTAAATTATTTGGTCCTCTGGAGGCATTTCATCAAATAAAGCTGAGGATAGAATTAAATGGTGATCTAATTAAGTGGCAGGCATGGCAACCCAAAAGGCAGCCTTGGCAGGTATTGCACTCAGAATGTGTGTGAAGATGAGGGGCACGGACACTAACAGGAGGGTTGCATCTGAAAGCTTGAGGGTTAATGCTCTTGTGTGGACAAGGCTGACCACATCCATGGAACCTGGGTGACCCTGGAGGCCCCCTCCGGGAGGCACTGGGCTTTTTATCCGCCCCAGCATGGCTGTGGCCTTGCGTGCATCTCACAGACATATCCATGGCAGGGTCTGCTGGTGGTGTCCCCTGAGGCTGGCCCTGCGGCATCCTTCTGTCCTGGGGCTGCCCTTTGTGCTCTGGGAATGCAAGAAGGGACCCATCTCACTGGTGGGTGAGATGGAGCTGGGGTCCTTAAACTGGCAAAAATGTCCGGTAGACATCAGAAGGTGTGGAGTGAGGCAAATGAGAAAATAAATTTCTAAGCCCATTTAACACCCATTAAAAGGAAGGCTGAAGCCCTTTCCACGCTCGCAATCAGGCCGTAACACGCCGTTGCTGGTGTGGAGGAAGAGGGAAGGTTAGGGAGCTGCGCATCCAGCTTCCCCGCGAATTAGCGGCGACTGGCTGGCTTCGCTGCTGTATTTTTAAACCCGGCTTTTTGTCTGCCAGCCAGAATTCATCCTTGCCCTGTCGCCAAATGTCACCCTCCCCTCGTGGTTAGCTCGCTGCGCTTCGTGAAGCGCTTGGCTGCCATAAATAGTTAGGTGCAGCGGTTCCTGCGCGCGCGGAGCCGGCAGAGGCTCGCAGGCAGCGCTGCCGGGCACTCGCACGCTCGCATGTCCACCAAGGGAAAGTTGACCCACTTCTGCAAATAGATAACTCCTGGCAGGAAAAAGTAACACTGTCTCAGGGAATCTGTCTTTTTTTCCCCTTGCCTTACTGAATTGTGAAGCAGAAAGCCAGCCAGCTCCATCTTCTGAATTAGCAGCGACGTGAGCGCGGCGCTCCCCATTGAAATGAGAGTGTGTAAATCAGCCCTTGATCTGAGAAGGGCTTAAAATGGCCACAATTAATTTGTGAATTTTTTTTTCTTCTTTTTTTTTTTTTTTTCTTCCCTCCCCAGTATAATGAGTGCTTTTGTTAGTGAATGAGGTGTGTGGAGTTCAGGACTCGGCTGCTCTTAGGCATTAGGAAGCATTTGTCACCATGGCAATTGAAGGCTGCCGTACAGGTTATTTTGAACACTTTTCTGGTGATTCATGTCTGGGCCAAGACAGTTTGTGCCAGGTTACTTTGTTCCCTGTGCATACAGGTGGATACATATACTATTCCTTCCCTTAAATTGCTTTTTGCCTTGTTATTTGGCCCCTCTTAGGAAGCTCATTGCTTGTACTGACTTTTTACATCTCTGAGCGGTGGTGGTACCAAGTGTTCACCTTGCTCAGAGACTCTCTCTTGTGAAAGATAGTCCTTGTGAAATAGGTTGGATTTGAGACTTTAGGGATCTTGCGGTGAGATCGAACCAATCCTAAATCTGATCTGAATCAGTTCCTCATCTGCATGGTCTTCTCCTACCCGCTTGTGGGATGGGATGTCTCCTGTTTGCCTGGAGTGGCCGTGGTGGGAGAGGGCTGTGCTGTCTGTAGCAGAGGGAGCACCGGCGGTGAGTGCCGGGCTCGTGGTGCTGGGGCTTGGGTCCAGCTGTAAGCTGCAGTCGCAGGGGTGACACACTAGCTGTCACGTGTGGTTGTGTCAACCCCGGCTGGCTGGCAGAATTAGTTCAGTCAAAGCTGGAGCACTCCAAAAAGCCCTTCAGATTTAGCTCCATCCCCCAGCTCTGTGCAGTGACTCTCAGGATTGCACTGTCCCCCCATTTCATCCCCAAAGTCCTCTGCTGCCAGGGCTTCATTCACGTGCGGGGGGGGGAGGGGGGGGGGCAGCAGCGTTTGAATGTCTGTGGGAGATGGAGGATGTGGAACAAATGGATGGAGCAGGGCTCAGGCTGGGAAGCAAGAGGAGATCCTTTGGTGCTGTTTCGAATAGTCTCCAGAGCAGTAGGATGCTCCAGGGCTGCCTATACCTGGGGGTTTGTTAGCCATATGTGACCTGTCCTTCCCGGGATAACCAAATGAGACCTGGGATAACCAAACCAGACCCTGAGATAACCAAACCAGGCCACGGGGTGCTGAGAGCCCCGCTTTGGTGTGGTGGGGAGAGCCGCCCCCAGGCGTTGCTCCATCCTCTCGCTGCGGAAGGCCCACGGAGAGGAAAGGAGCAGGCAAAAGGACCGCTCAAAGTAGAGCAGTAAAAGCAAACCGTTATTTCAGAGAAGAAGGAAAAGTAAGCCTTACAGCATTCCCATTCCCCAAAGCTTAATATTTCTATGGAAACCAATGCAGCAGGAGGCTTGCTGTCAGTCTCTGATCTAGTGGGGTTGACTAGACTTAAAAAATGTTTGTCCTTCCCCGCATCCTCCATCCTGGATCATCTGAAGACAGGTTGCTGCCTATCACAAATGCAAGATTAAAACCCGCTTTCCTGTTTTCCAACTCTCCATTAAGTGCTAAGCAGTCTCTGGAGGGTTGTCATCTGTCTTTCTTCCGCAATTTTTTACTTGCTAAGGTACATTTAATTCACTCTATAACACTTATTGATAATGCCTTGTCCTATAAGTGCCACTCCTGTGGCATTGTGTTCCTTGAAGGACAACTGTGAGGTTGTACGAGGCTGTGGGCCGTTCAGTGGTGTGGTCCATCTCAGTGCCCAGTGAAGTTACTGCAGGGACACTGTTTGACTTGAATGGAGTCAAGATTTGGACTTGTTACACTTGCTTTAGGCTTTTATTCAAAGGAGAGCCATAACATCTTTAATCTCCAACAATGGACATAACCTGGCTTATTTAGGTAATAGTCTGCTTGATTTTTGTGTAGCCAGTGGACTACACGTGGTTATATACATGTGGTTAGTTACCTTTGTCATGGCAATGTTTTCACTGGTTTCTTCCCCATTTTTGTTTTCGGTAGGATCTACTAGAAATGGCTCCAGGACAGCCTACCTAAAAGTCCACTGTTTTGTGCCAGAGTAGCATCATCAAATGCTAGCAGAGTATCAGTAATGAAAAAATCATTCATTTTGGCTGCTGCTGAATCTTTTTCAGCTCCTAAGAAAGGTGTTAAGAAAATCTTATTTTTATGTACAATCTTAAAGGACTCTTGTGATGCACAGTATTCTTTTGTCTTCCTGATTTCCTCTTCTTATCTCCCTTACTGGGGTTTGCAGTCTCATATTTATATATTTCCCAGCAGCTGAATATAACTTTGATCTATGCTTTGCATCTGCAGAGCTTTTAATCCCTTTCCACTGAGTTAAAAGCTTGTTTGCTGGTGAATGTGATACGTAGTTATAGGTTATATGATCTCCACTGGTGGCTCATGCATCGCACAAAGATGGCATATTGTGAAAAACTCTGATAAAGTGTCCCCTTGTTCGTTTTCCTGATTGCAACTCAAACCCAGCACAGGAGTGAGTCAATCGCTCGCTCCTTTTCAGACTGCTGGTACATCTGTCCTTTGCTGTTACGTACACCTAGGTACTCGCCTGCTTTAGTTCAATTATTCATTCATTTCTTTGTGGTGTTTATTTTTGAGGCTGCAAACTGGTTGAGTATTTCAGCCAGCGCTGCAGCCTTTCTGTCTCCCAATTCTGGTAACATTTTGTGGTGTTTTCCCTTTTTCATCCTCTTAACCGCTTGTTGGTTACACCTCTTAAAAGATGGAGAACGGTTTTTAGAGCCTGCGTGTTTATTCCTCTTTGATGTCCTGAAACACGATAATATACGCCTCATTTGTGGAGATCTTCTCTTTTGGAGTGGCTGCAGGTTCCATTTCAGGGAAAATAATGGTTTCTGCATCTCTCCCCCTTCCAGGCCGTGTGGATGCAGCCACATGTGTGTGACTGTATTCGACCATGTTCTGAAAGTTGTTTTTGAGTTTTTGGTGTAGCTGCTTGCTTTCTGGATTCTAAGCAGTTTATTTGGAAGTCTCCCATGCCTGTGTCCTGGCGTCTTGTAACAAAATGCAGTCCTCTTTTTACAAGGTCAGTTAAGACTGTATTGGTTTAGCTGTAAGCTTTAAAATCACAAAAGGGTGGGTGGTTCTGCAACTTCCAGCACTGAATTGGGACTCGGATTTGGTGCTTTCTCTCACTGTAACATGGCTTCCTGATGAAGTCGTAGGTAAATTGCATGATCTGTGGTTCTTCTTTTATACAACCAGGATAATATATTTCCATTGTCTTCTCCAAGTTCCTTGTGGTTCATTGGGTCATTTATAACATGCTCATACAACGCTCTACAGGATTAGACCCTTACCTCAAATGGGGCCTTTAACCATTGCTATGATACCAGTGATAACAAACAACCCAGGTTTTGAGTTATAATGAGCTAGCAAGGAAGGAGCAGCCTTTATAGTAACTCCAGACATTCCTAATTCCCAGTTTTGGAGTTGCTTCAAATCCTGTTTCAGCTTTATTGTGATAAAAACACTTTGTGTGTTGGGGTGCTTCCTTCTGTATTGTATATACTTCTTGGGACCACAGAATGATGAAGTACGGGCAGTCTCCAGCCAACCATCAAAAATATAAATTTGTCAATTTTTTCTTCCAAATGAGAAGATGAGGAGCAAAATAAGATAAAGAGTAGTGTTTGCCTCTTCACAGACATAGATGAGCTCAGAAAGATGCTGCTGCTGTCACAGCAACAGGTTATCTCCCTGTCCTTCAGAGAGGGGGGACAGCATGTGTTGTAACTTCAGCTCATCCCATCTGTGTTGCCCCGTTGGGTATCATATTATATATGTATATTCGAAATGCTGTTTACCTGGCAGCATAGTGCCATTTTTGGCTGAGGTGAAACATCACAGCTGTGAAGTGGACATGTCCTTGTGGTCACGTTGCTCCCGATGTCACTGCAAAGCCACGGTGTCTTTGCCATAATTGCTGAAGACACCTTTCCTCTTTCCAATTAAATTTCTTACCCGATCCCTTGATTGCTGTGTTTCTAATGCTGATAATTTGTTAACTCCTAACAAGCCCTGCCTGAATAGTCATAAAAGTCACTTGGGTGTGAACCCAATGTTTCTTAACCACCTTGGGCTTTTATTCCCATTTGCGCAGTGGAATTTGTAGGGAGGATCTATTTGTCAGCCTATCACTGAATCATTAGGAGGGTGACAAGACCGCAGTAACTCTTCCTTGGCAATTATGTATGAAAGGTTGTCAGTATGAGTAGTATGGGAAGTTAAAAGCCTTAATTTTCATTTGGAATTGAAACCCTAATGACTTTCCACTCCCACAGCTCATAAAGACCTTGTTTCAGCCTCAAGTTGACCAAGAAAAAAGAGGGGGGAGGGTGTGTCTTTTATTGCAGACCTTTTTGTGCAGGATTTTTATGAAAAAGCAGAATTATGAGTCACTGTTCTTTGTATAAAGGATAATTACTGGGGTATGAACCTCAGGAAAGTGACATTTTATGACTTCGCCGCTAGCCACACAGTGCGAGCTTTTGCTTTCTCTTTTCTCAATTAGTTAAGTTAAACAACATCTCGGTTCAAAAGGAGTAATTATATTCCTGTTTGTTGTTTGCCTTGTACGCTAAATGTTTTCTATATGTAAAGCTAAGCAGCGGGGAGAGGGAGAGAAAGGATCACCCCAAATGAATGCTATTTAATTATTTAAAACGATGGGTGTGGATCCTGTGGGGTTAAGTGGATCATTGTATTCAGTCACATCCATCACTTGGGTGAGGTGAGGAAGAGAAACTGGATCACGCAAACCCTTTTGTTAACCCGAGGAGCACAACTAAGTTCCTCTGGAAATCTGTTCTTTAAAAACACACTCCTCTAAACAGCAATGTTGTTTAATCCGTACTTAAACGTAAAGCTATGTGTTTATCCACTTCCACGTGTTTTGTTGTTGTTTTTTTTATTCTTCTACTAAAGTGAGCATTTTGTAACACAATGGCATCTGCTGCTGAGGGTGGGTGTGGAGGTGGAGGTGGCACCAACAGGTCAAGAGTTTGGACAACGGCAAGTGATCCAGAGCATCTCCCTTTTGGGGAGGCCCACCTGGAATACCTGCAGGACATCTGTTCAAAGGGCAGGTGCTCAACATTTTCGGACTATTAAGTATTCTGAACGTGATTCAGACTTTGCTCTTGGAAATACCTGAGGTGACTAGCTAATTTTCTGGGCCATGCGGCTGTGTACTTGAGAAAGTGTGGCTGCAGAGCAGTAAATGCCCTCCATCTGGGACAGTATAGGTCCAACAAGCTTTCTGATCCCACAGCTGTGGAGACAAGTCTGCCCGGAGTCCTGCAAGATGAGGAACAGATCACATAAACAGCAGCTGATGCAGTTGTTGGAGAGACCTCTGTTTTTCCTTTCAGCCCATAGTAGCATCTTGGCCAGGTTGGGCAGGGAAGGTTTCCGATGGAAAATCTGCTGTCCTGTCCTCTCATTCTGACTTATTTGGATAAAAATTAGAACTGTCCATTTTTAAATTTTTTTTTTAATTTTTATTTGGCAGTTCAAAGTGAAGCAAATACAATATTTTTGGGAAAGGCTTGGAACTGACCCTGCAAAAGGAATGTTATCTAAAGGGTAAAGCTCCCTGACTGTGTTAGGTTTAAGGATGGATATTTTAATTTGACCTTTTCTTTTTAAATAAGAGATTTCATATCTGGATTTAAACCAAAACCATATCAGACACAAAAGGATGGGGTTGTTCTGTTGAAAAGAACATCTGTAGTGCTGGAGGGAAGGACTGGGCAACATGGAGTGCGTGGCCTGGCATGGGGAGGGCCGCGGAGGTGCCGACCTTCTGGACCTGCTGCAGGAGGACAGACAGCAAGAGGGGAGGTGGGGGGAGAACTTCTGCCAAGCTCAGATTAAGCCTTTCTGCAGCCCTTGTGCTAGGCTGGTGGGGAAGATGTCCTCAGGGTGGGCAGCAAGAGTTGCCTGCTGAGCTCAAGATGGAGTTGGAGACCGCTGCAAAGGGGTGCGGCAGCAGCCCAAAGGGGGAGATGGAGTAAGTGAGTCCAAAGATGTGGTTTGGGAGGTAGCTGTTATTTTTAACAGCCAGTTTCATTGAACTGGATTGTACTCCCTCCAGCACAGCATTGATGATGGTGCCTGGAGCTACAAAGATTGTATTTTGATCAGCAAGTCAAAAGCAAGTCTACCACTAGTTATGAATACATTTTCAGAATTGCAAGCAGAGGAGATCCCAGAATAATAACAGGCAGGAAAAGTTGCCTGAAGGAACCCGTTTCCTCAATAAATGCTGGGGGAGGTGTAGACCTGAACTTTGCGCTCCTTCCCATCCTTCTTTTTTAAAAATGTGCAAACAGATGCAGCACCGGAGTTTTGAACCTGTTGGAATCCTGAGTAGACATTAATGCAAGATGGCAGGAAAACCAATAATGCTGAAGTTTTGAAAATACAAATGATTCAGTTGAAGATGTGTAGGATAAATGAGCAAAAAAAAGCGCCTGTGTGTCCTGTGCCGTATATCGTTGACGCAGTTGGATATTCAGTGATGAAGTCTGATCTGTATGTTTCAAATGACAGATCTGGGTTCTGAAGTGCTTATGATTAGATTAAGACTGTGTAGTAAACCTTAATGGTGCATGAAAAGCTACTGCTGGATTTGCAGTAATATGTACTTTTCTGCCTTAGAACAGCATGAATAATACTTTATGGTTGTATAACTCCTTCCAGACAAAGAGTCTAGAAATGCTTTGTAAACGCTAATGAGTTTGGCCTTATAGCATATTTATAAGCCTGAGAAATAACATTATTCCCCCTTTTTTATGGTTTGGATGTTGACTAGCCTAAGTATGCAAAGAGCAGGCAACAGAGCTTTCATCTTCCGACCTTCAGTCCTGGGCCTTATCTGCAGGACTCGGTGGGCTTTCTAAGTGTGTCTGAGGCATGCTTAGGAATTTACTGTGGATTCAGTCCAGCACAAGGGTTGTTTTTTGCAAACCTCTGGGTACCCATTGTAAAGCAAGAAGCATTGTAATTGTTTGACGGTAATTTCTTGCTCGCCTTTTGGTTCTCCAGCAGCAGAGATTGAAGCTAATCCTCTCCTGGAATTAAATCAGTTTGGGCATTATGAATATCGTTTCCTTGCCCAGAACAAAGAGGCTAAGCTAATGTGAATGAAAACTCCTGTTATCTTTACATGGGAGCTGCAGGTGGGTAAGGAATGCGAGGTCAGCTGGGATTGGGAGCAGATAATTGCCTGTGTCAAAGGGCAGTGAGAGTGATGCCTGAGAAAAGCACCCGGCAAAGTAGGTGGGATGAGGCACTACGGTGGGCACACGCAGGTTTTTCTCTAGCAGCTTCTTCAGATGTTCATCCCAGAACGTCTTCGCTATTTGTACGGATTTATGGATGTAATGGGATGTTCTGCAACGTGAGCATTGCGTAGATTGCAGATAAATTTTACAAATATTTTGCGTGTGAATTCGCTGTTTGGTGGCAATTGCCAGAAAGACAGTTCTAGAGGGAGAACTCCCTCTTTAGCTGTAGGATGAGCATATGCAAGCAGGCATTTCACATACTGCTTTTGCATTCCTAACCTGAAAAGCTGCTTCCAGGTCTCGGTGCTTTTTCAAGGACTGGAGACCAGTGAGGATCTCATCTGTGGAGGTGGGGATCTTGACGATGTGGATCTACGTCTACTAGCAGAGCTGGTTGTTAGGCTGAGCAGCATTTGCGGTCTCAGATATTCCCTCTTTGCCCAAGGTGGTTAAGCCAGGAGAGCAAGTTGCTCCTGAAGCTGTTTTTTGAGCCCCAGGTTGGGAGAGATGGTGACTGGAGTGGAAGTTTGGTGGTGGGGATTGGAAACAGGAGAACATAGCTGTATTTTCTACAGTTGTTTTATTAGAAAAGATGTGGGGAGTTTCCTAGGGTGATTTACATGTGGTTGATTATTTTGTTGGCAGGATGGAAACTTCAATAAGCTCGTTGGCACTTGAAAAAAGGTACAGATTTTCTTTTTTTTTTTTCTTTCAGAGGCAACTGCTTTCTTTGCTCTCCGGCGTTACACATGTAGATCAAACTCGTCTCGGATTTTGGGATGTTACCACCCTAAAGAAGGCTTTTTTCATCCAGTTAGCTGAGTTATAGACCACGGGTGATTTTGGCTCATGGTCTTGTGCTGTGCAGGTTATGACCACGTGAACACAAAGAGAGTTGTTTGATTTCTGTCAAGTTGATACTAAGCATATGAACAGCAGCTGGGGTCACCAGCAGTAGGAAAGAAAGATTTGAAGTGTATGGTAAGGAACGTTACCCAAATGATTTTGGGAAGACAGTCTGTGGGGTATCAGAACTTCCTTCTTCCATGCCATCCACACAGCCAGAGGTGTGAAGGCTGTACTACACCAGGGATTCTGGGGCTGAAATTGTATTGCTTCAGTGTATTGCTGCACTTCAGATGTCACTGAATTGAATGTCATGAAAGCTGTCCATACGACTGGCCTGTGTTTTCAGTCTGATTCTGGTCTATTAAATGCTATAGTGGCGTATGACCTTTTTACTTACCTGGCTACTTCTGGAATGCAACGTAGCCTTAGCTTTTTGGCACAGAACTAAAGCTTTTCTGAAACGCTGTTTGCTCATGGCTACAAATAACAAACTTCAGGTGATTAGCAAGAGGTTTTGGCAAGTCTTGCAGATACGCAGGGTATTTCGGTATGTGACGTGGCGTTCTTGCAGAGCTGGGAGCTGGAGCATCCTGTAGAGAGGCTCTTCGTTGACTGTGCAGTACTTAATCTTTCTAATACAGCCCATAATGTGTACAGAAAGATCTAGATAATGCAAGAAAACAGTTATTTATCTGGGATTAGCCTACATAAAACATTTACGTTGAGTAGAAACTAGGCCGGAATACCATTCTTTTGTAAATGGTGACAATGAATTGTGACCTGATCCAAAGTCTTTTGAAGTCAAAAGAGCCTTTGTAGTTCCTTCAGTGAATGAACTTTGGACCCTGGACTTTGGCTTAGTGGACCCTTTGGACCCCTGGACTTTAGCTCAGTACTACAGTCTCTGTCTCTTAGTGTTCTCGTTGCAAAGAGGAAAGTCTAAGTTTAAAAAAGAAAAAAAAAAAACCAACATCAACCCCAGCCCACTTCCCCCCCCCCCACAAGCACCCAAGCAAGCATACCAAATAAACAGAGTGCAATTAATATCATACTTGTAACAAACTCTCAGGTTGGCTAGTTATCAGTGCCTACTTATGAAGAACAGCCAGCCTGCTCTTCCGAATCCCTGCTCTGCTAGCGGTGCACAAGGCATTTTCCCAATGATTTATTATGGTAGGAGCTACCGAGTAATCCTTGGTAAATAGATTTATACATGTGACACTCTACTGAATGGGAGATTTATACTTGGCTATTCCATAGCTGCTTATTACCATATGATGTTTCATTGAATGCAATTATATGTCTGCCTCCACTCTTGAAAAGGCTAGAAAGGTTTCACAATATTCCTATCTTCTTCTGCTCAGCAGAGCCTCACAAAGAGGCACTTTCCAACGTGACGGATGGGGTTTGCGGGTGGCTTTGTCCCTGGTAGGCCTGGATGTGTGAAGGAAGATGGGTTTTGGCTGTTAGCAAGACTCGTAGTACTGTAATGCTGAAGGTATTTTAGAAGCTGAGCTTAACTTTGCCAGCTGCCCGAGCTCCCACAGGGGTTTGCGCTGCAGAACTGGCCTGGTCTCATAGGCTCTTAGTTAGGAAGATCCTCGTAACTCTTACAGGCCTTATAGGACACGTAGATCTTTCCTGTTGATGAATTTAATTCAAAGTATTCGTTACAGAATGGAGTATTTTCTCTGACATAAGGAGAATGATTTAGATTTTTATTAGCTAGCATTTTTCACCTAGTTTTTTTGACTTGCATCCTACTACTAACTGCGGGTATCTGCTACATTTATTACCAGAAAACATTCTCATTAAGCTAAAATGATTTCTTTTCACCTTTGGAAATCAATAGGACATTTTTTTTTTTCAAAGCAGTGGGATCTGCTAGGTATTTTACCTAGTGTTAGTATTTTGGAGATACTCTGGCAGCACTGAGGTCCGTGGCAAAACTTCCCTTGGCTTTGGAAGGACTAGGATTTCACTTCTTATTTCCAGTTTGCCCGTAACTTTTCGTTCTTGGCTAGTGCCTGTTGCATCTTTAATGATTTGCTTTTGACGTGGCTTTTAGAAACCGTGCCCCCCCTTTTGTGTCCACGGTCAAGCCCTGTGTTGCTGCACCCTTGTGCTCTGAGGCCTCATTCATAACCATCTCCCCAAACACGCCTCTTTATCCCGTGTCCAGGGATGCGAGAGAATCCCAAACAATAGCCAGGCCGAGACAAAAGCGGCCATTGTGGAGGGGGCGCTGGGGCGGGAGCGTGGAGGGGCCCGGGAGCCTCGGCGAGCTGGGACCATTGTCCCCGTAATTGGATTTCTGGTGGCGGTGGCCAGCCGGTGGGAGCGGGAGCTGGAGCGGGAGCTGGCGGGGCGGGCATACCCCCCGCAATAAACCTGGTGGTGATTGGAGGAGGCAGGTGACCTTTAAAGCCCCTGTTGTTGAGCGAGACCTAATGCGGCACAAACGCACCGGGTTGCAACTTTATTTAGTGATTAGACAGAGGGATAAGCCTCAGCACATTGCCTAATCTGCAGAGCCCGACTCCAGGCGCTGAAGGCAGGGATGCTGGTGCCCTTCCTTCAGCCTGGCTGAGCCGCAGCGGTTGCAGACAACATGACGGGGAGTTCTGGGACAACTTAGGTCCAGGGCATGTTCTGATCAGCCTCTGCTGTGGGGGTGCTGGGAGAGGGAGGCAGGCACTGGAAGTATAGAACTGGGGAAGGAGTTAGACAATTGTTGTCTTCAAACCCAGCTGAAGTTCTCGGACAGCTGATCAGAAGAACAGTGTTTGAGCAAGGGCTCGTCCTTCCTGACAAAAATAAGGTGAAGGCTACAGCTCCAAGCAGTTTACTAAGTGGAGTCTTCAAGGGTGAAACATAGAATCATAGAATCATTTGGGCTGGAAAGGGACCTTAAAGATCATCGGGTTCCAGCCCCCCTGCCATGGGCAGGGACATTTCCCACTACACCAGGTTGCTCAAAGCCCCATCCAGCCATCTTCCATTTTACCACCTGAGGCTGTTCCTGGGTGCTCCTAAAGTATTCTGAGTTCTTCTCATCTTCTTCTGGACTGGGTTCCCTTTCCTGTGGCCCAGGGTAAGAGCTTAGATGGGTTTGATCCATGTTTGATGTTTTTAGGCTGTGGCTAAATGCTACTAATGTGTCTGTGTGAATGGTGGTGGAAAATGTTAGAGGTTGCAAGCAAAGATGAATTGCTGTAGGCCAAGGGTTAAGATTCTTCTTGACAGCACAGCAAGTATGATGCTGTGGTATGCTCTGTTATTGGATTTCCTCCAAGGATTGCTCTTTGAGGAGCTCTAGCCTCACAGCATGCTGCAGAGACCTGCTGCTTGGTGCCATCCTTTAAACGTAATGTGGGAGCCTCCGGTTGGACTGTATACAAATCTTGGTCTGCGTTACAAATATACGCATTGAAATGTTTGGCAGATTCACGCTGCAAATCCAGACAAGCCCTTGCAACCCTGCCTTTTAAATCCATGGCTTGGAAATCTGCCTCTGAGAGCGACCGCAAACCTGAACTCAGGACTCTCTCGGGTGGCATCTGCTTTGTCTTCAGGCCCTCCAGGACAACCACACAAATACGGTCTTAGAAATCAGCTTGCTAATAGCCATACCTTCTTAACTTTATCAATAAATGAGCTCTTTTTGACCTTTATTTGGACACACTGGTATTATACTAATTCCAGCCAATCGCTGTAGTGACAGGGTGACCTAGTTCTTGTTAGAATTTTGTAAAATGATGTTGTTAAAGTTAACGTGTCTCACTGCCTTTGCCCCTTGCCTGCAGGCAGTTTTAGGATTCCCACTTGGGATTCCTGGTTCACTGGCTTTCTCTTAGCCCTCTGTAACTGTGTTGAGACTTTTATTTTGGAACAACTGGCTCTGTATTTTGGGGTGAAAAGGGGTTAGAAGCTTCATTTGCTGCAAGAGATAAAGTATCACTGGGGTAATATTTAACCCCAAGAGGTGGCAGTCCACAGACATTTCCATGGAGAAACCAAAACCTTTTCCTTGTGATTTTAAATTCTGCAGTTTGTTAAGAGGTAATTTGGAGATGTTGAATTCTCCAATGGTCTGTTCAGAACTGGGGAGTGACCTGGCCGAGGCTGAGCTCTAGGTGAGACCTCCGTAGGTCCCAGGTAAAACCCCCCTCCCTGGGAGAGCACCTTGTTGGGCTGGGTATCAACTTCCCTGCAGCCTTGCATTGTTTTCCCTTTTATCACCCAGCCAGGGCTTGTTGTCTGTCTGTCTTTTGCCTCTAGAGTTTTGGAGAGGAGCCACTGCCTTCCCTTTCTGTTTGAGGAAGCTCTGCATTAACTGCTCCCCTCCTCTGGCTAAAAAAAGCGTGAATCTGAAGAGAAAATTCTGTTGTTTGAGCAACTGGGCCTGAGTTGTTGAGGTCAAAATCTGTGGACGGCAAGCAATGATACAAATTGTATGTCTGGTGCAAGGTGGCATGTCCGAGGCTCTTGAGGCATCTTGCCTGCATGTTGAAAATGAATATAGTTCCACCAGCCTTCTGTTTCTTGCATCACCTTTCCTCAGGGTAGGATTAAACTTGCTTCTGGGGATGCTTGGAGGAGGTGAAGCAGGAGCTGAAAGGGGGAGAGCACACTCTGCCCACACCTCCATTGCTTGTCTGCGATGGGTGGTAGGTATGAAGCTTTTCTGGACCTGGGCAAATTTTGGTGTTGCACATCTGGTTTTGTCTTCTGTTTGAACCCTGTGCAACCAGAGCACGCTTTGCCCTAGAGCAATGTTACTGCTGAAGTATACACCTTTTATTCCATACACTTCTGCTGGAGCTGATTAGAGCAGGATTGGACCTGAAGCCTCAAGAGAAGCCTAAAGCCTTCTGCAGCAGAAGAGGGGAACTCCTTGCTTGCTCTGAAGGTGGTGGAGTGACTTCTTCCCACCCGCTTCCTCGGCGGGAAGGGCAGCACAGGCAATAGGAACTAGAGATAACTTGTGTTCTCCTTGTGAGAGAGCCTGCGTGTCTTGGGAGAGGCTTTCTCAGCAGCTTGCTCTCCACTGCCTGCCAGCATCTCCTTTCTCCGAGCCGGTGGCGTTGCTGTCCTCTCTGTGCAGCCCCTTACCCACCCGTGGCGATGGGGCTCCTGGGGCACGCCGTGGGGCCGGGGGAATACTTTGTTCACTAATCTCCAGACAGCGCGGCCTTAGTTAAATAAATCCATGCCTATAGGCAGCTTTCTGGGGCTCATTATAATACTAATTCAGTTGAATTCCTAATTAGAGACCAGTGGTTTTGTGTGGGTATTGGAAGTCGGTGTAACTTTCTTAGGGCGGAGGAATCATCCACTGAAAGCTGCTTTGGGAAGCGAGGCTGAAATGAGATCAGAATCTAAAAAAAGATGCTTGTAAAGTAAAACAACTATTTCAAATGTGCATATAAAGCTGGTGTTTTACTTCAGATCAGCCAGGGCATGGAATTGTTCTCTTTTATTTTAGTTGACTTTTTGTGCACTATCAGCAAGAGGACCATGTAGACACTGCCATAAACGAAGAGGTGTTTCTGCTTTGAAATACAAGGAAGGATCATTTTCAACCCCGAGTCCAGTGTTATTTCTTTGGGTTTAGTGAGAGGGCTAGCTGCTTCAGATAATTTGAATTAAGATTAAATAAAGACAGCTTGAGAGAGAGAGAATCTAAAACAAGCTCTGCCTGACCCCTTAATATATGTGAAAAAAATCCGAGCAATATCCCTCTTTGACCATTCAGGGTTAGATGTGTCCAGAACAAGCAGAACTGTGATTACAGCCCATGTATTTTAATTTTCTAAATTGGAAGAAGCAATCTATCCACACTCTGCATCGTATCCAGGCTTAGGCTGCTGAGCTATTTATATTGCCTCTTCCGTCCGAAAGGGCGACATTGCAAAGGTTTAGTTCGGGGAGTGTTTCTGCATGTGTTTTTGTGTTGGTGTTGCACTCTATCATTGCTCTAATGGACCTCAGGAGGAAGGTGATACAATAGTTCATGCCGGCTATGCAGTTAAATAATAGCTCTTTCAGGAAGGAAGTGAGGAATAATTTATGTACAGGAAAACAGAGCAGGTATGCAGAGAACAGTAAAAATAGATAAGCTGTGATTCTATTAAAACAGTTGAACCAGTTCCTATAGCAAAAGTTGCTGGGGCTCTGTGGTGCCTGCTGGTGCCCTCCTGTGTGCTGCCAGCAGTGATGGCCTGGTGAGGATGGATGGGTGGATGGCTGGCTCCAGGAGCTTGGGAGGCCATGACATAATGGGGAGTGGGCAAAAGCCTGGGGGTTGTTCAGCCAGTGCCGAGCACTGGCAAACTCATGCATCCAGCAGCCCAAAAGCAATGTCCCTGCAGATGCACTGCAAAAATCCCACCCTGGTCAGGGCTTCTTGAGGAAGAGGGTGTTAGATGTGAGGGGCACTGCTGGAGCTTGTTTATACCGGGAATGGACTATAAACTGTGACCTGCCTTTTGATTGTACCAATACCCTCATTCTTGTCTAAATAGATTTGTGCATTAGCGTTCTTAATTATCTGCTGGACGCTCTTTACTTTTGTTTGGATAGCCTTCCTTTTGTATTGAAACGTAAATAAATACTGACGGAATAGATCAGGCTCCATCTGGGTTAGGGGGCTGAGCAGGAGGCTGTGCCATGGCTGTGCTCCTGTGAGCTCCACAAATAAACAGAGACCTTCTCAAGGGCTACCGGGAGAACTCCCCCACCACTAATTTTAAAAGTAACCTATAAATCAAAGCGTATCTCTTGCTCTCCTCCCTTTGGCATTCCACTTTTGAGGGAGGTTTACTTTTGCGGTGCGGGGCTGCAATGTCAGCTTTCGATTACGCCTTGCCTTTACTCATAGGGATGTATTATTTAAGTGTAAGTACATTTGCATGAGAAGTGGTATCCCGTGTCTAAGCTTTAGGAAGTGATTGCTGTTTATCTTGTCAAAGAAACTTCATACCCCTTCACCTGACCCCCCCCCCCAGATCCCCAGCCCCTCTCTCCCCATTCCATGGTGCGGTGGGACCCCTCTCAAGCTGGGCAGACATGAAAGCAAAGAAATCCCAGCTGCATTCTTGTGGAGAAGCAGACCACCTCTGTGATGGGGCACCTGGGCGTGCAGGTCAGCAGTATATTTGGAGGTGGATTACCTGTGATGGGGCCACCGTTTACATTCCCGAATGGCGGGTGAGCAGGTAATGCTATCCGGTACCTCTGGCTTTGGCCCCGCTATTGCTTTACTACTAAAGTTCAGAGGGTAATTTTAAACCATGGGAAAACTTTTCTCTTTTTTTTTTTTCCTCCTCCCTTTGAAGAGAATTGTTAATCACTTGAAGCCTCTCCTCCCTTGTTCCTTCCCTGAGTGCATCAGCCCTCCATCAGATTGCGGGGAGCCCACCCTTCCCCTGGGTGGCGTGGGAAGGGGTTACCCACCGTGGGGATGGAGGCGTGGGGCAGAGGGGGGTGGCATCCTTCTTCTCCTGGGTTTGACTCCCGTGGTCTGTGTTTGTGGGGACAGGAATGCAACAGACACATTTGAATTATTCTTGGATCAAATTAAGCAACATTTTAGAAGAGGATCTTTGCAAATTCACAAATTACAGTTATGTCAAGAAAATACTAATTGCCTGCAATTTTCCCTCTACCCCTTCTCACCTCCCAGCGTATCTGTGTTCCCTCACTGAATAATATTCCACTGCTCTGGAAACGTAGTCAAATGCCTGCATGTATTTCAATGGAAATGTCATTACAGTAAAAATGCTTATTTTTTTTATGTACTGGCAGGTGTTATTGGCACGGGGGGAAATCTGCACTTTAACAGATCCTTGGCTTAATAAAGAAGTGAAAATGATGCCTGGTATCTTAGGGTTGGTTTTGTTTTTGTTTTTAAACAGCTATCCCTGCTCTCCTAGGAACAATGCAAATTCACTCTAAAGTACTAGCATTTCAATAGCGCTCTTTTTTTTTTTTTTTCTCAAAATACTGGGATGAGGGAGATCTGATAATACAGTCCAGGGTGGAAAACCTTGATAACTTGAGCTGTTGATATAAAATGAAGAACAACACATACTGTGTTGCATTAAAAGATAAGGCTACAAAGGTGTGGTGGGGGGTTTTTTTGTGGGTTTTTCTTTCCTTGAGGCGAGAGCTGTGGTTGGTCACGACAAAGTCAGAGCTGGGGAGGGGGAGCAAATTCGTTGCTGGTGGAATTGCACCCGTGATGAATTCCTACTACTGGGCCACAGATCCTTTTATAGGTGTCATAAATATAAGGTCTCGCCTAGAAGGTGATGAGTGATGGTAGGAAGCAACTCTTGAGATTAATGTCGTATCTTTTTTGAAGCTTTCTGCCTTTTTTTTTTTTTTTATTTTCTGAGCTCCTGGGAACTGTTCCTACCAAACGCCTCTCCGGTCCCGGTGAGGGCAAGGCAATCCCCACCAGCATCCCGGTGCGTGGCAGGCGTGCTGCTCGCCCTTCCATTAACAACAAACTTCCCCCAGACCCCAACATAACCAGAGCTTGTGCAGGTTCAAACAAAAGGCAGGGCTGGAGGGAAGGGTATGCTGAGAATCTGACCCCGGGAGCTCAAAGCCAAAAGGGCAGTGGCAGGAGCGGGGATACGGCCATCCCGGTGTGGCAGCTCCTGAGCTGTTTATTCAGTTGCCATTTAATTAAAAGCTGGGGCGATTGCAGGGCGATAAATCATTATTTATTTATTTGTCCCAGTAGAAGGTCTTTTCTTTAGGAATGTTTGTTTTGAAAGGGATGTGGCTTGGGTGTTGGAGAACTGTGGTTGCCTTGGTAAAGAGGAACTTGGGCCATTGCTTGCTCTCCAAGGGCCTCATCCCACCGTCTTTGGTGGGCTCACTCCATTAATAATCTCGCAGCTACAAAACTGAAGGTAATGTAACAACAAACTAGAATTAATTATCGTAGAATCATGGAATAATAGAATCATTTAGGTTGGAAAAAGATACTTAAGATCATTGACTCTAACCGTAAACCTAGTGCTGCCAAGTCCACCGTAAACACATCCTAAGCACCACATTTAGATGCCTTTTAAATACCTCCAGGGATGGTGACTCAACCACTTCCCTGGACAGCCTGTTCCAATTCTTCACAACCCTTTCAGTGAAGAAGTTTTTCCTAATATCCAATCTAAACCTCCCCTAGCGCAACTTGAGGCTGTTTCTTCTCATCCTGTTTATGAGCATCTCCTTCTAATGGAAAATAGATACCCAAAAAATGCTCTTGCCTGATGAGGGAGTATTGGTTCATTTAGTTTCCTTTCCTTGGTAGAGACCCCAGGTTGAAGCGCACCCTCTGCCATTTCTGCCCCAGCCTTATTACCACTGTTTCTGCTTCTGGTAGGTCAAAGGACCAGTCCAGATATCTGTGTGATCCAGTTAGATCTGGGCTTAAATGCATGGGCATTCCCAAAAATGTGATAAGATGACAGATTTTTTTCAAAGGGTGGAGTGCTCTCGATCCGCTGGTACCAGAGGATTTGGAGATATATTTTGCTTCTGTGCGTCAAACCCTGTGATCTTGATGACATCCAGGATTTGATATTTCCGTAAGGTTTTCAGCAAGAATATTGAATTAAAATTCAATGGCATTCTGCTGTCTTTAATGATACGCAGGTGGAAAGTACAGGCAGGTAATTACAGATAATTTTCACGTTTTTTCCGTGAGACAGACAACAATCTTCACGTATACTAGGATGAATGGTGCAGAACAATCTTGCATTGAGTGTGCCTTAATTAATACTAATGTTAACTGCTCTTACAAATAAGTCACATTTAAATGTCAAACAGTTGTTATTCATTGCCTGTGAGTAATTTTTCTTGCTTGCATATTTGTGAATTAAGCATATGTTTTGAAGTTGTGAAGTATCCGAGGTCATAACTAAAAATAGTGAGCGTGCATTGTTTGTTTGCCATCAAGAGTTAGAAGAAATTCTTGATTGCAGACAGTTTCTTGCCGTGTGGTATTCAAAGGAGAGAGAGAAATTCTCTGAAGCATTCGCGTGATGCTGTGGGATCTTCCTGAGTGGCAGAGTTTGTGGGTTGGGGCAGATTTTTGTCTTTTCCTTCTGATTCTCCTCCTTTGTACAGTCTGTGGTAAAACCATCGCTCATGGGGGTCCTTCCCAGGTGAAGAGCCGTGAGTCCAGAAAACTTTGAAAAGGGTGGGAGACAAAGCGGGGTCCTTCTGGTCACTTTCCCTTTGTATTCATGGGTTTATTTATCCTATTGCAAAATGACTGACAAAGACATGGTTGCCAGGCTTTGCATTTAAATAGCCCTTAATATGGAAATAAGTGGCAGCAGTTTGAACCCTGCCAGGGCTGTGCTGGCTTGAACTTTTGTTTCCTGGTAGTGTTGCTCCTTGTAGGCAGCACCAGTGTCACCGCAGGCGAAGTAGGCTGTCCTGCCGCAGACCGACAGGGGCCTTCAGCTGCTGAGTTGTTGGATCTTGCAAAGGGCAGGCTGCCTGGTGGCCCAAAGTTCTCCAGCTCCTCACCGCTGGTGGGGATGCTCAGAAAGGACCTTGGTGGGGATGCTCAGAAAAGTCCCCCCATAGCCAATCCTTGAAGCTATTTTTCTGGAATGGGTGTTGGTTTTTCTTCATTCAGGAATACCTCAGTCACAGCTGTGGATATTCCAAGAGCTGGAAAGCGAGGTTTTCCTGCAGTGAATGAGGTGAAAAGAGAATTTTTTCTAGGAAGCTACAAGGCAAGTGCCAAGATGCTGCTTTCCAGTTGTGCTTTAAGGCTTCAAGCAGCTGCTGCTGCTGAGATGACTGGTTCATGAAAATGCTCCTGGAGCTATAATGCTCTCAGAGCAGCCATCTCATAAGCTTGCTCATGGGACTGTGCAAGCACCCAAAGGAAAAGCAAGCTTCCTCTGCTACAGAGCCTGTCCAACACAGAAAGGTTGATTTCTAGAGCAAGGCAGGGAGTTGGATCTTCAGCATTTGGACCTGCAAAACCCCTTCTTGCTGCAAGCTGAGCTGAGTTGACACTTGCCTGAGCTGGTTTTGCAGTTCTCTGGTTCTCTGTGCCCTGGCCATTGAAGCTGTGCTGGGTGACATGGAGGTGCAGGGACTGAATAAGCCCTGTTGTAGTTGGAACTGGGAATGATGCTCTGCATCCAGGCATGCCATGGGGAAAAAGTATCCAGATTTTGGCCTCTCCTTCAAAACTTTTTGTACCCATTTACACCTCTTCAGCATAGTGGAGCCCCTTCTGATTTTCTTCTCTTGTGGAAGAGACTGGGACAAGGTGAGGGAGAGCAGGTGAGGAGCAGCAGCATGAGGACTTTGTTTCAAGTATGCCCAGCTCACACAGCGTTTAATGAATGGAGCTGTGATCCTGTTCATGGCGTTGAAGGAAGGCTGCCAGGGAGAAGGGGACCAGGGCCCTTGTTTTGGAGCAGAACTGCTCCCTGAAACCACCTGGTTTGGAGGGAGGCTGCCTCACAGAACCTGGCTAACCCCCTCCCCCTGGCCTGGCCCTCTGCCTCCTCTGATGCTCAGTGCTGGGACCTGGGAAGAAGACTGATTATTTTATTGCTGGGTTTAGGGCTGCTTCTGGAGCTGTCTTGAACAATGTGGCTTTGGGGAGAGTTAGCCTGTGCTTTGATGAGGCAATCTCTGCTTTGAGCAATAAAGAGCTTTAATTCTCCTGCACTGAGGGTCTTGCAAGGCAGGCATTGGAACTGGAAAAACAGATATTTGAGTCAAAGGATCCATCCTGGTCTGCCCAATTCCTTGGCACTAGGTAGGAAAGAAGAATTTCAGCTGGTGTTTCTAATCCCTTCCCATAGCATAGCCCTGGGTGACAACAGAAAAAAAATATTCAAGACTCTTCTCCCCTCTAATGAAAGAAATTATGGGTGACCTCCTGGACTGTCTGTAACCTCCATGCTTGTCAGAGGTGCTCTGGCAGATTCCCCTACCAGCCCAGGTTCCTCCTTTGAAACGCCTCTGACTTTTATCTAATCTCTTCTAAAGCATCCTGAGTGATAAGGGATGGTTTTATTTTCTCCATTCCTCCTCATGCTTTCCAGGAGGCCATAAGTATTTCCTAAAAGCACAAAGCCCTGGGAGTTACCTGCAGTTGGGTTTCCAATGGCTGCATTGAAATTTTTAACAACGTGGTCCTGTTTGCATCGGGCAGAGGTTGGTGTATATCAGGGGTGGCCGTCAAGCTCTGAATTTCCACCCCATGAGCTGGGATCATGAGCTGATCACCCTGAAAGGTTGCCAAAATGTGCCTGTGACTGGCTCCGGGATGGATGGATGGATGGATGGATGGACAGGTGGATGGACTTTAGCACCTGCTGGGCTCTGAAGTTGGGCTTGCGGGGCCAAACTGGAGCTTCTCCCTTGGCCTGAGCCTTCCCCCGGAGCTAAAGCCGGTGAAACGGGTTCAAACAGGCTGCTGCTGCTAATCTGCCTAATGTCTCGACACGTCGTAATAGCGCATCATCTGCTGCTGCTGGTGGGAAACGGGGCTGTTATAGGCACTGGTTTCAAGTGCCTGGTCACGCTGCTGGAACAGATACAGCTCAAGCCGCAGAACTGACCCGGTTCTGCGTTTATTTTAAATTGGCTGCGTTTATTTAAATTTAAATTTTTTTTCAGTTAAAAATACGTTCTTTCCCCAAAAGCCCCCAGTCCTCAGCCTTTAGCTGTGAGTCACTTAATGCCTTTGGGTTCCTTCTTGTGGCATGTCCCTGCAGCTCGTTATAGGGGTTCCTTCTCTGGAAGGAGAGCCAGGAGTTAAGGCTGTGCTGGGAAGGAGAAGGAACGCATGGTCCTAGATCTGCTCTGTTCTCACACGCTTGCCAGGGCTGGGAGGTGGAGAACAGGAGCCTCCCAAGGTGTGTCGCCCCAGCAGTACCTACCCAGCTCTGTGGGTTTGGTTCTTGCCTCTTGTGTTTTGTTTGTTTGCCGTAACCTGTGTAGTTACTTGTGGCTCAGGTGTAGCTTTAGTAGCTTTAGCTGCAGGAATATACTGTGCTCAGGCAGGAGTGTTGATCTGCTTGAGGGTAGGAAGGCTCTACAGAGGGCTCTGGACAGGGTGGATTGCTGGCCAGGGGCAACTAATTATATGAGGTTCAACGAGGCCAAGTGCCGGGTCCTGCACTTGGGTCACAACAACCTCATGAACGCTACTGGCTTGAGGAAGAGTGGCTGGAAAAGCTGCCTGGCAGAAAAGGACCTGGGGGTGTTGGTCCACAGCTGGCCAAATATGAGCCAGCAGTGTGCCCAGGTGGCCAAGAAGGCCAACAGCATCCTGTCCTGCATCAGGAACGGTGTGGCCAGCAGCACTGGGGCAGTGATCGTACCCCTCTACTCGGCACTGGTGAAGCCCCACCTTGAGTACAGTGTCCAGTTTTGGGTCCCTGTCTACAAGAAAAACATTGAAGTGTTGGAGTGGGTCCAGCGAAGGGCAATAGGGCTG
This sequence comes from Gallinago undulata, assembly GCA_026546715.1. Classification (NCBI taxonomy): domain Eukaryota; kingdom Metazoa; phylum Chordata; class Aves; order Charadriiformes; family Scolopacidae; genus Gallinago; species Gallinago undulata. Next base: position 9,414,759 of record JAOTQQ010000041.1, on the reverse strand, counting down.
TTGAGGGGTCTGGAGCACAAGTCTTATGAGGAGCAGCTGAAGGAGCTGAGGTTGCTCAGTCTGGAGAAAGGGAGGCTGAGGGGAGACCTTAGCGCTCTTTACAACTACCTGGAAGGAGATTGTTTTGAGGTGGGGGTCGGTCTCTTCTCTGAAGTAACAAGCGATAGAACAAGAGGAAATGGCTTTAGGTTGAGCCAGGGGAGGTTTAGATTGGGTGTTAGGAAAAATTTCTTCACCGAAAGGGTTGTCAAGCATTGGAACAAGCTGCCCAGGGAAGTGGTATTTAAAAGACACGTAGATGTGGGCTTAGGGACATGGTTTAGTGGTAACTTGGCAGTGCTAGGTTAGTGGTTGGGCTTGATCTTAGGGGTTTCTTCCAACTAGAATAAGTCTATGATTCTATGATCACTGTGGCTTGTTCTTGGTGGGAAGAGCACTGTGGTGGTGGTGAATGCATGTGTACACCAGTATGACAGCATCAGAGCAAAGTGGCCTTGCCTTGGTCCTTCCTAAGGATGTTTCTTCCTTGGCTGCACTGATGTTGTTACAGTAATGGGATTTATGTGTATTCAGACAAGGCTTTGGATAGAAAAGATGCATTTTAGGAGCTGGATGGCTCCGTGGAAGAAGTTGCTGTTCTCAGCAGGGTGGGAACTAACCTTTACTGATTAGTGGCTCCACTGATCTGCCAGTGTAGCAGGTCCTAATTAAGCAGAATCAGCTGTGCTCACAGATTGCCTGGATGAACTCTTCCCCTAACTAGACTGGAGCCAAGCAATCTACTGCATAGAACAGCAGCAAAGGAAGGCAGAAAAGTAACGTGCAATGAAGATAAGGAGGAGGAGGAACATCAGCAAATGACTCCAGAAGACAGGAAAATGTAGATGGGAGCAAACAAAATAAATGCAAGGCAAAAGCATGGCCAGACCTAGCTCCACTTGAGCGCAGGGTGTGTGGACCCTCTCTTGCAGGTGGTTGGGGCAGCCCTGCCTGTGGGATCCGTCTGCCGTGGAGGGAGCGGATGGTGTCTCAGGTCAGGGTCTGGCCACTTAACTCCCCTTACACCAACAGGGGTTCTGCTTGAGAAAGGACCGCTTGCCGAGCACTAAAAAAGTGAGCAGCAGTACAGCTGCTATCTCTTCAGTGAAAGAGTAGAGACTTCAGTGGATTTTATTCTTTTTTTGGCCTGCATTTGAAAAAAATGGTGACGAGAAGCGTTTTTTGAAGCTTCTTGGTCTTTTCAAAGCCTACGAAGATTCCTTTTTGCGTGTTCCACCTATTTGAAAAGATGTGGGAAGGTAGGGAGTGATCCGCAGCACTCATCAATATGTACAGGAGCTCCTTCTACAACAGCTCATGAGATTGCTCTCAAAACGTAGTTAGTGGTTTACATGTGGGTGGCTGTTAGCATCAGCCTTGTGAATTGCTCTGGGATTTGAATAAAGTTGATATTTTTCAGGAAATGGCTTTCCAAGCCTTAATAAACAGTGTTGTATTGTCAGAACCAAAGAATGTCCAACTCCCTCATCCGAGGGCAGCGTTTCAGCGTATCGCCTCCTTATTTGTCTGTGTTGTTCTGCTTCAGTGCCGCTGCCCTGCCGTGGGGCGAGAAGTTCCCGTACAAAAGCCCCAGAGCCATAAAAAAGAAATCTCTTGTAATAAAACTATATTGCTTTCATGCAAATGTGGAACCCAAAGCAAACTTTTCCTTCTTAACAGCCATTTAGAACAAGTTCTAATTTGATCTGGGAATAACTTCTCTTTTTTTTCCCACTTTTTTTCTTTCTTATTTTCATTTTTTTTTTTTTTATAAGAAATGATTTTATTTTTGTTTCAGTGGAAACCAACTCTCATCATCAGTTGTGCAGGGTGGGTTGTTGGCCACTGTGCTCAGGCTGAGTTAAAGGTTTGCTGGGGCCACCTGATGATTTGGAGACCACCATGGATAACGGATGCAGTCCCACCTGTCTCTGTGGGTGGGAGTTGACCTTGGGCTCCCTGCTTTTACAGTGCGTGGGGTAATGGGGCAGTAAACTCTTTAGGAGTCCTTAGGCACTTCCACTACAGCAATAACAATTGGGTGTTCTGCACAAATCAAGGAGAATGTAGGCAGACCCCCGGTGTGGACGTGGGAAAGGTGTGATGGTTAATCCCAGCCTGAGATGGGGATGCTCTCCCACGGTGGGTATCAGTGCAGGATCAGATGCACTTGGAGCAGCTAATTTCTGAGCAGAAATGGGGTGGCAGCCCCTTGCAAGGCTCCCACAGTTCCTTGTGTGTCCCTGCTTTAGCTGGGATGTCTCAAGTCACTTGGGGATGAAAAACTTTGCTTTGTTTTTATGTCTGAACAGCAGCTCAGACAAGGCTTGTTCTCTGTAACTAGGCTTATAATGCAAATAATAAATACATAATAACAATATTTAAGCAAAAGATTTGTAGCAGGATTAAGATTGCAGCCTGGCTGGCTTTTTTTTTTTTTAATATTTCCTGGGGTTTTGTTGTTAAGTAAATGCTCATCAGCTCTACCTGACTGCTTGTCACACAGCATTTACGGAGAGGGATTCTGGGGCATTAGTAACTTTTTTTACAGAGGTTTGTGAGGTGAAACTGTGCGGCTGCTTTACTTGAGAAATACTCTGTTCAGTACTTCTGAGGGTTTGGTTTCCCACCACTGTTCTTTCCCTATAAGACTGGCATGTAACGCGATTTGGAGCTTTAAAACAGGGTAAAAGCTGGCCCTGGCTTATGACCATCCAGGTTGTTTCTTACACTGTGGGGTGGAAAGAGGGAGTTTGAACCTTTTAAATTCAGTCTATTTCTGCTGATTCTATTTATTTATTTTGCTGAAGTCAGACTACCTGCCTCCCTCTAGAAGCAAGGTGCCAGATTTGGAACAGATCTGGAACTTGGGGAGGGGGCTAGGAAGGAGCCCAAGGACCAGGTGGCATTCCCAGCCCCATGCCCTGTCTCCCAGCTGCAGGCGGTGAGTCTCTGTGGGACAAGGCTCTCTGCTCTCACCGGCTTCTTCTGCTGAGGAGGGTGGCCAAGGTGAGCTGGTGCTGATGAGTTGGTAGAGGCCAGGTGGAGGTGAGTGTCTCCAGCTCGGGGAGAGGAGTGGGGAGGCCGGTGGCTTGTGTTGATGTGGTTTTAGTCCTTCTGAGCAGAAGGGGAAAAGCAGCGGTTGCTGGGCTCTGGTTGTGTCCCTGCTTTCGCCACAGTGGCCCTTTGCTCCTTTCTGCTGTTTTCTTACCCCATCTTGTGCAAATGTGGAAATAACTCAGTTTTGGGAGAGATGGTCTGAAGCTGATTCTCAGCAACACCTAAGCACCTTGTATCCACTGAAGGAAAATTGAGTTGGGTACCTAAGTGCTCTTCGAGACTGAAGGCCATTGCTCTGGTGTTTTGGTGAATTATTTGCTATATTAGTTGGGCAATATCCAGAGTTTCAGACACGAAGCAGGGACTGACCATTGCGGCAGCAAAAGCTGCCATTGTGCCTGCTCCAGGGCATTTCTGTTTAGAGACTGGAGACAACAAGCCCCTGCTGGGACACATCATCACTACGTGTTGTATCACCTGGCCTTTACCATTTTTGGGAGTGCAAATTATGCACTTGCATTGTTGGATTTTGTTGGGTTTTGTTTTTATTTGGGTGATCAGTTTTTCCCCTCGGAATTCTCTGAGTAAGGGATGCGGGAAACTTGGACCTGGCAATCCTGATCTTGGATCCTCTTGACCCTTTCAAAAATGGAACACACATTGTCTGATGCTTTAAAACCTTCCCCCCGCAGGGCACTGTGGATGGGAAGCTGAGCGTGTTTATTTCTCGCAGAGTTGAGCTCTTAAATTGATAGTGCCTGTAGTTATATGTAGCTCTTGTGAAGGAAAATAAAAGAAACATCTTAAATCTTTAAACCTCTCAAGGCCATCCTTTCCCCCCCATGCTGTGAGAAGTGTGTAACTCTGTATTATCGGAAGAAATCCTACATGAATGTAGCCATGCCAAGATGTGCTTACAGGTAAGAAGCCCTCTCATACTGGGCATGAACCAGTGCCCGCTGGGGTCACTTGTGGGGGTCTACAAGGCTACTGTGAGCCGTGGTTAATGTACCTGGCTTTTGAAATCATTGCGTGTGTTTCAGAAAGCTGCCAAGTGATGCTATATTTGCTCCATTTGCACCATGTAGATCTCAAGGATTAGCAATTTCTGTGCTGAAATATGTTTTCTAAGATAACAGTGGATGGCACGTACGTCTGACCAGATCTGCTCTGAGTTCTGGATTGACCGTGGGTTGTGCTTTCATTTTATTTAGATTTGGTTTAACTAATGAGAAGCATGCGTAAATGTTGTTTGCTGCCTAGGGGGAGATCTTGGATGTGGGTCATTAAGAAATGGGGTCAGATGAAGAAAAAAGAAAATATCAATGTCCCCAAACTGGAACTTGCAAACCCATGCACTGTGCAACTCCCCACGGAGCTGGAAATCTTCTGTCAGTGCTGATAGGATTGTGATGGTCTGCAGTGCTGATGGCAGTGCCTGGCTTCAGGGTCTGTGCTATCCCTACATGTCACAACCATTTCTGTTTCAGAAGGCTGGATTGCAGTTCCTCCAGGAGAGTTTGTCTGATTGCTCGCAGCACTTAACGATTTGAAAACGAGGGTGGTTTTTTTTTTTTAGTAATAAACCTTTATGGCTTTTGCAAAGTGGGTCTCTCCAGACTGGTTGGGGCAGAGGAACCGCTCCAGCTGACCTCTGGTTTGGGAAGACTGCCAGCCCACATGGAGGTAAGATGAGGTTGTCAGGATAAGGGGGAATGAAAGGCTTTTCTCCCACTTACTCTGAAAACCCACAGATTGGCAAAAGTTATGTTTCTCCAAAATTCTGAAAAAATATTGAATTAATGTAGCTGTAAGCTATGTGAAATGAAATCCAAAGGCATTAATTAGAATTCTGAACCATATGGTCACACGAATCCGGAGACCCACACAACTGCATTTTCATATCTGATGTTGACACATTAAAATTCATCAGTTTGCAGCCCGAGTTGTCTTAGTTAATTTAACTAATACCATAACATTCCTGAGATGCATCATTACACCTCATCATGTAAATATAAACCGGGATGATTAGGGGAGAACCACTCTCTTCAAAGAATTAATATAGCAGAAAAACTGCTTACAATTTAGAAGAATTAAAGTAAGATGAGAAATATGTCTCCTTATGCCCCCTTGTTAAAGGCAGACCTCTATTAGTTTACACAGTACCTGATTTCTGATGGTGTATTTTAGCCAATGGCTTGTTTATACTTGTGCCATCGCAATGGTTGTACATTTGAGGCTGGGAGGCAGGTTCTGAACAAGCGCTTTAAGGAGGTAGTTTTTCAGCTTGGTGGGATGAATTGGCATCTTAGCTTCGGAAATGTGTATTCCCCAATTTGAGCTGATGCCTTGGAAAAAGGAAATGATGCCCTCAGGGAGAGGGAGCTGGAAGGGAAGCCAGCATTTCAGCTTGAAATGCTGACCGGGACCTCACTTGTGCTGTGGTGGAAAGCAAAGCCTGGCCCACCTCTGGTGCCTTTGACCAGGAACCTGGTTGGACCTTCCATGTTTGTGTCTGGTCTTTGGCTTGTGGAGGTGGAAGAGGCTGAAGTCTTCTCTCGAGCATCAGTTTAACTGGAAACTGTTTGCTCTGAGGTGAATCTGATGCATGTCAGGAGAGAGTTGGGTTCAAAAGGTTGATACGCTCTTGATATCTGCTTAGACACTGTTTTTTTCCCCCCGATGGTTAACTGTCATGTTTTGTGTCTTAGATATCTGTGCAGCGTCTGCACGTACGAGGAGACAGAATACACCTCTTGTGATTACAGCAGTCACCTCGTGGACTTAGGTGGCTTGCAAGAAAAATGTCCATGGAGATTTTCCCCTCCATTTGTGTGTACAAGGTTGGGGCTGCGTTGGTGACGAGCTGACCACAGGGCAGGAGAGCGATGGCTACACTCCAGGGTTTTGTGTGATTCCCTGCCAGCTCTGCTGTCATTTGGAAATCTTGTCCTTGTGAGCACAACCAGCTGCTCTGGACCTCATCCAGTACGTGGAAACCAATGTGCAAAGCACATAGACATGCTCTTGTGGTCACCTGTTTTGTTGGTGGGAATGTGGGACCAGCCTCCTACAGAGCAGCAGTCCTGGGGGGGACTGGGCTTAGCATGAAATTGCAGATGTCAGGAACAGGCCTCAGAGCGATCAGTTTATTTGAAAATTGTGATATCGACTTGTGAACGACTGTTACTAATTAAGTGGCAGTAGGGCATGAAAGAGTCTTCCAGGGGTCATCTAGCTCAGCTATGCCCTAAGGCAAGACCAGTTCATCTAAATAGATGTTTCTATAGCCTGGTCTTGAAAACCTCTGTAGATGGCAATTCCATACCTCACCAGGCAATGACTTCCAGTGTGGCACTGTCATTCCCAACTGGAAGGCTTTTCCAACCTCTAACCTAAGTCTTCTTCATTGCAATTTATTTCTGGTTTTGCATTGTCCACTGAACCGTGGGAAAGGAGAACAGGTTATCCACTTCTTTCCAGCCACTTGTCATGTATTTTAGAGATAGCTATCGTGTCTATCCTCAGTCTTTGCTAGACTAAACAACCTAGTTCCTTCAGTCATTCTTTGTAGGTCATGTTTTCTAGGCTGCAGAGAAGTCTTGTTCCCCAGTGGACTGTCAAATCAATCTGCTTCCTTTTTTTGAAGCGTTATGCCCCAAACCAGCTGGCTGTGTGATGGCAATGCTAAGCAAAAAAGGAGGAGACAGGGCATCTGCTGGTCACCAGGAGCTCAGTGTGTACAGGAAATAGCACCTCCTTGAGCAAGGCATCTGAGCCAGTGGACATGCTTCATGAGCTGCCCTCAGAAAGGGAGAAACTGAGCAGGTTTATGGAGCTCCAGCGGAGTTTGCAGCCTGGGCTGAGTTTGTTGGCAGGGCTACAGCGTCTCTGACATATCTATGAGCAGGTCCTTGCTTTTTGAGCCCCAACTTCCATTTTTATTGTTACCGTCAAGCAGAAATACATGAGAAAGAGGAGGCTGAGGGATGGGAGCAGGGTACTTCATTTCTCCCCTTGGCTCATGCGGTGAGTTACCTGAGTTTCCAGAGAGCTTCTCAAGCTTTGCCTCTTCAAAAACTTGGCAGGTTGCCATTGCTTTAGGAATTAATTTTTTTTTCCCCTTTACTCCTAGTGTTTCAGCTGATTTCATAAGCTGAAATAAGGGGTGTGGTGTGTGTGTGGGGACCTTGTGCAATGAAGCCAAACCAAGGGACCATCCTCATTGTCTTAGTGTGACACAGGTTGAGGAGCCTCCTCAACCTTGAAATCACAGTTTATGCTTGAGCTGAAAGTAGACCTCACAGAAAGCAGTTGCATGGGAGAGGTCAGCTACCCAGCATGTTTTCTTCCGTGGCAAAACTGGTTGTTCGCCAGCCTCTCCTTCCTCCTTGCCCCCAATCTGCCATAAGTTACCTCCTTAGGTAACTCCTTAAGGTCCTCCTCTGCAATGAGCAGGAATTCCGGCATCAAAGTCAAGCCACCTCCTGCAGTCACACGTTCGGTAAAGGCACCTCATCAAAGCAAGCTCCCAAAACATGGCCAGCAGGTACCTCGCAGCCAAGCCGCTTGCCCACAACCAGGCATCAAGCCCGTGTCCCAACTGGCATTACCTGTGGCAAAGGAATGACTAAAGGAGCCCTCCAGCCTTTTTCCCAGAGCTCGGGTTCACACCCCCGTGCATTTTTTCTCTCTGCCTGTTGACGGATGATGCTTCCATGCTTTTCCCTCCCCGAGCACGTGGGCCACGTGCCAGCTCCAGGGGTTGTGCAAGAGCCCAGCCTTGCCAGGCTGCCGGGCGCGGGGATCTCGCAAGAGGACACAGGGCTGTTCTTGCAGCCTTTTGAGGAGGGTAATCCCGATTTCCCATTTCTGCAGTGCTGGCAGCGGTGTTAAAGGATGGAAGATAGATAATTACCCAACGAAACAGATTTTATTTCCTACCGGGTCTTTTGTCCCTGCCAGGTAGCCTTAAAACTTGAGGGGTTTGGAGGGAGAATTCCATAACACATGACTGATCGTTCAACAGTTCACGTGTGGATTCGACCTTGGAGTGTTTGTACAGACTCAATGGAGCTGTTGAATACAAATGTTGGTGTGGTGGGTTTTTTTGGGTTTTGTTGTTTGTTTTTTTTTAACTTCCTGGGCATTTGCTAAACATTTGGGTCTCTATCATCTGCTGCCTTGTCCTTTTGAGCTGCACATGCCAATGAGCAAACTGCCATTTGCTCCGCTCGCTTCCCCCTGCCGCACCGTGGGTTAAACAATAACCCAGTCGGGACATTCATTACTGGGGTGAAGCATCTCTTGGAGCTTGAAACCAGGGCTCCGCTCCAATACGTGGCAAGATTTATGGCCTGCTGGATAAATTGGATTTAGCAGAGCTGAAGCTGTAATAAAATGATTGTATCGGATTGCGGCGTGTGTATGGGGCTATGGGTGGATGGGGGCTCAGATACCTACTGAAAATGTTCTCTTTTGTCTTCCATCCTCCCTCTCCTTTAAAACCTCACTGAAGCAGTGAGAAAAAACAAAGCAGATAGGTTTGGAAAGGATCACTTCTGACTGGCTGACTTCAGAAGGATGGGTAATTTTAAAACAACAGCATTATTTCTTTGAGGTTGAACTGACTCAGAACATTTATTCTCCCCTTTCTCCCACCCCAAGGGATAGATTTTATATTGATGTAAGTACAGGTCCAGCCTGAGAAAAAAAAAATTAACTGTTTTGGGGGGATTCTTATGGAGAATTCAGCCTTTGTGTTAAAATCTTTGAGAAAGGGACTGTACCTTAGTAGCATCTTTCTTTCTCTGCTCCTTCACTGTCCTGCCTTGAAACACCTTGTACCTAATCCAAGGAAAAAGCAGTAAGAGAATGCTGGCAGTAGAAGGAAAGGAGGATGGAAGATCAACATGATACGGCTACTTCATCTAACACCCCACTGAGATTAATGCTTTGGCCTATGTTTGTTTCATTGCTGGTTCTGGACAGAAGGTGGAATGTTATTGATGAAGTGGTGGATGGAGGTAGATCAGAGCTGTGGAGTAAACAAGTGTAGGCACAACCATTGATGCACCTGGAAAGGACAGGCTTGCACCTGGCTTCAAAACTCACATTGGGGTTGTTGCTGCCCCTATCTGAGTAGGTCTGTCAATGCCTAGGATGGCTTTTGTTATGTAATTCGGGTTTAACTGCCCTTTATTAGTGTGCTCTCCCTGGCTGGGAAGGGTAGGAGTTTGTGTGACGGCAGGAAACTGGTCCTGTTTATTCCACGGTCTCCTCAATGTGGAAGAGATATAAGAAGTTTATTGGACACGGTTGTATGGTCCAGAGCTCCCCTGGGAGGGGGTGAGAACCCCTTACACACAGGGATGTGCTGTAATCCTTCGGATTAGGTGATCTCTTCCTGGAAAATAAAGGAGGGAGAGGAATGTATGGGGACATCATGGGAAGGAGAAGTGACTCTTCCCCACGGGAGCAAAGCAGCTCTCCTTCACTGTGCTTCAGAGCTCCACATTGCCTCCAGGGGCCTCCAGCCACGCAGACTAACATGAATTACGCTAATGTAGTCAATCCCAAACTTAATTTTACAGCGTGAACTGGATTGGGGAGGTGGGTCAACTTTCTCCCTACAAGTCGTTTTCATTAAAATGATTTGGAGGGTGCTCCAGTACCTTGTCATGGAGAACAGCCCAGGGACGGAGGGATGCCTGTGGGAATGTGAAGGCTGTAGCGGTGGATCTGGGCGTAACATAACCTCCTCCAGGGAAAGTTGTGTGTCAGGACTTGTTTGTTTGGCCGCAGCGCTATCCTGCTCTACTCGCTTGAGATCTGCCCGGCATTGCTCTGGGTTCTCCCTGCCACACCTTCCGTGGGGAGCAGATAAGCACTTTTGAGGGATGATGTCAGTTTTTCCGTGTTTGAATGCTACCACGCTGATTTTAGGGCAACAAAGTGAAATGAGATGCCACCTTATAATAGAGAGTGCTGCTCAGATATGCTTGACCACTTAGTTTCAGATCTTGTGCAATCTGGAGAAACAGTTGATGTTCATGGAAATTGTGCAGTTTCAATACAAATGTGATACTGAGTGAGGGTTGTTCTCAGTTAGGGTGCATAGGAGATTTATTTGCATTATATATATATTTATAGAGGTAATAGCAAATCAAGTAATAGCAATACTGGGTGCGTGTCTGAACATTTTGTGGACACAGACCTTTTCTGGCATTGAGAGGCTACAGTCAGTAGAAACCCTGCTCGTTTCCATTAAAAATAATGTTCATAATTGGTCGGTTCAAAATTCACCAGTACAGATCATTGCTTTCCAGAAGCAGCGTTTTATGCTTTTCATTGGACATTGCTTACAGCATCAGTGGACAGTGCAAGGAGAAAATGTGCTCATTAGATATGAACTTAATTGAGAGTGACATGGCTGGGTATTAATATTAGTCTTGCCGCAGGCTTTTCCTTTCCTTTTTTTTGTGTTTATAGTCATGCTAGTAGATAATGAGCATGTTATCCATTTACTGAATACCACAACAGCACCTCCAGTAAAAAGGATAGATTTCCCAGTTTCTTTCTAAATGGAGATGCAGCATCAGATGTCCACCACCTCCCAGATGTGGGAGCAACAAAGCAGGAGTTCAGGGCTCTGCCTGGCTCCGAGCACAGGTCACTCTTTCTACCGATGTGACCTTTTTTTTGATGGCATTTCTGTTTGCAGGAGTCTGCATTTATGTTGGTAACGGTGACTTATGGAATTTAACTTGGCATTTGTTTTTCTGGGGAATGGTCTGGTGACAAGAAGCTGACAGATTTCTTTGGGTTCCTGTCCCTGGGCACTCCTCCCTCTTTCCCCTCCCCCCTGATTGTGCTTGGGAGAATAAATAAATTAATTAGATGAAATGGAGGGGTCCATTTTCAGTGGCAGCGAGAGAAGCAGGCTGGGAAACGTGGGTGAGCGTGGGGCTGTGATTGGTGCAGAGGGAGGCGGTGGGTTGTATAAATAGTGGGATGCGCTCCTTTGTGCTGGAGAGGTTTCCCTGTGTAAGGCAGAGCAAAGATGCTGGCTGTGTTGCTGTCGCGATGAATTCAACTCTTTTTGATACAGAAGCTTTTTTTTTTGTTGGTTTTTTTTTTGGGCCATGCTTTTTTCAGCACCCCCAGCCCTTCCTTGCCCCTGCGTGCAGCGGGGGGGGACACGACAGCAGAGATGCGGGTTGCAGGGGGTGGTTTGTGGTCCCTGGCTCCACGCGCTCTCCTGCTGCTCGTGGTTGGGATGAACAATCGTCAGAGCGGTTTGTCTCACAAGTCAGTGCCATCTGTGCAGGGCGCCTTGTTTGCTGAACAAAAGGATTTGGAGGGGCCGAGGAGGCTAGGGCTTTAAAAAAAAACCCAGTTGAATGGAAGAAAGGATGTGTCACCTGCTTCCAGCCACACGCGGGAGCATTGTCCCCTCCCGAAATGTTCAGCGTCACTTTTATTACCTGCAGCCGTGCCAGCGCCGGGCAGCGTGGTGTTTTATTTGGGGACAGGGTAATAGAGTCAGTGATTCTGCCTGCTGCTGATACGCCTGGTTTTGTTTATATATATTTTACAGGGTTCGGTTTGACAGTTTTGTCTCCTGGGTAATTAAGCTGAATTATTGAAGGCTCTGAAATTAACACTGTCATTTTTAATAATTAAAATAAAGTAAATCTCAGCCTGTTTCACGAGTTAGGTTATTTCCTCTTCCTGATTTTGAAGGTCTGTGTGAACTTGTTTGGAAGAATGTGAACACTCGGGTAGCTTGGTTTTAAAATTTTGTTTAACAAAACTATGGGAGAAACCGTCGGTTTCCCATAAGGTGTCTCAAAACATCCAAGCCTTAAAAGAAAAGGGCGCAGTAGGTGGGCAAAATCCACGTATGGTAGGCACTGCTGGTAGGTTTCCTGCTCTAGACAAATAGTAGAGAATAAGAGTGTGTTGGAGAGTATCCTAGAGTAGCAAAAGAGCCTTACAGATTGATTATTTTCATTTTTTCCTTTGAGTTGTAACTCTGTCCTCAAATTTTTTATGGGCTGAATTATATAATGTGTCTAGATCTTCTAAAAATTTTTCTTCAAACATTTGAATTTAATTTTTCAAGTCAATATTGGAATCTCCTCTTTGCTGTGGATTTAGGAATACTTCTTGTTTTGCTGTTTGGGAATTCTAGGATGGTGGATTTCAAGGAGCCTGATTTGGTTAACTCCAGTGTTAAGACTGAGGTTCTGGCCTTTGTTCCCTAACTCTGGGCCAGTTGCACCCAGCTCCATGTCTGCCAATGACTCAAGCTTATTCCTCTTGACAGAGGTTTACAAAATCTGGCTCTTACCTTTCTATACCAGGTTCTATCATTTCTTGCAAGAGCTCTAAGTGTGGCTAGTGACATCCATATGTTCGTGGTCAAATGGGCACTGAGATGCTCAAGTCCCCCCAGTGCTGATGCCTGCTGAGGATGAGCATTTTGTGGCAGTGAAGGAGCAATGGGAGTTGGAGCAATGGCCAGGATCAGTCAGATGGTAAGTCAGGCTTGAAGGGACCTCAGGAAATCTCTAGTCCAACTTGCTGCTTGAAGGAGGGTTGGCCAGGAGATCAGAGGAGGTTCCTCAGGGCGTTGTTCTGCTGGGCCTGGGAAACCTCGGAGGCTGGAGTCCATGCAGCCTCTCTGGGCAGCCTGTTGCAACGCTGGACTGAAGGAACGAGAAAGCTCCACGGGCCAATAGGTCCTTTTGTGTCTCTGCTTGTGCTTGTGGTAATATCTAAAGCCGCAGAGAAGGTCACAGAGGGGTTAGGAGAGCTGGAGAACAGGAGGAGTGGTTCCAGCCCCAGTGAATTTGACTGGTTTGTCTGTGCACACCCAACACTTTTCATTGATAAACATATTGTTGTATTTCCTTGGTGACACGGTCTGTTATGGCAACAGCTGGCTCCGAGTTTTCAGCCCACAGGTAAGGGAGAGGAGGTGATGGAGAGCTTGGTGTTGGCCAGGGCAGGTCTGGGGCTGAGAGACTGCTTTTTCTAGGGGGAAAAAATATGGACCATGAGCTCCAGTCCCTTTGTGAAACCTCACCACTGCTCTCCAAGTTGCTGGCTGCTGCGGGGCGCTTGCCAGGGAAGGGCTCAAGGATGTGGCTTTGCCTTGCGGGAGCTCTTAAGCTTCAGACCGGTCACCACATGAAAGAGAGGAGCTCATGTGTGGTTAAGGCACCGGATTGGGCCTCGTGGGTCTGGGATTGGCCGCAGACTTCTTGTGTGACTTTAGGCAAGTCATTTAGCTTCTCTGTATCTCGGTTCCCGTTGGTGAAATGGGATAGCACCACTTCTTCCATTTGCAATGTCCAACCGGACCATAAGCTCTTTGGGAAGAGGTAGCATTCCTGGGCATTGCAAAATGGGATTTTAGGCTCTGCTGTGGGTTGTTGGCATGCTGGTGTCACGCTAAGCTCCAAGGCTGACATACTGAGTTGTACCACTGCTTTAAAAATACGGAAGATTGCATTAGGAGCCAGGAAGACACATTTCCTAAAGCTTGCCACCCACTGGTGAGTTTGAGTGGGCTGAGGTGCTGAGTGTCTGGTCCCCTGCACTCGGCATGGTACGGGGGACATATCTCCATCCCTGCTCCTGTGGGAGGAGACCCTGCTCGCTTACCTCTCCGCAGCTTTGCTGTTCACATTTTGGGTTTGCAGAGTCTCTTTCCTTCCTGGAGAAGCAGAAACACCTGCTTATCCCATTTAGGGTCCTGCACAGAAGTGAGTGTCTCAGATCTCCACCTCTCAGATGCTGAGGTTTCAGCATCTCACTTGGAGGACCTCTTCAGGATGAGGTTGCCAAGCTCAAGGGGAAAAGGGGCTGGTAGGAGGCACTGGAGATGGTTGCATTGTGGTCCCCATCTCCAAGGGGTTTGCAGGCTTCTGTGTTCTTGCTCCATCTTGCATCTATTTATTACCGCAGAGTATTTGCAGGAAAATAAGAGACATTCTGAAATAATGCTGTTGTTAATGTACATATTTTAAAGATTTTTAACTTTGTGTACCCTCTGGCCCATGTTCCCTCTTCTTCCCTTGTGGAGGAATGGGCTAAGTGTGAGGGGATCACTTGGGCTGCATGTGTTCCTGGGGAATATTCACCAGAGCATCTCCCACATTACTGGCAAAGAACCATGTCAGCATTCAGATGCTGAGCTGGTACTTCAGAAAGCTCCTTTAGATGAAATACTTGGCAAATCCATTTTCACATCTTTGAAACTGTGGGAAGATTTTTTTTAATTGGAAAATCTGGTTTGGTCCCTTCCTAATTTTCAGGAAAGACTGATGGAAGGATTATGACCAACCTTAATTTTGCAAATGAGGTAAGGAAGCACAGGCAGGATAATAAAACCACAGAGTAATGTGTCATCTTGTGCCCTTTCTTCACTTACTAGGTGCATACAGTTTAGCTGTAATGATGTGTGAACTTTTCTCCAAGTAAAACTTCTGGAATATGTTTTGCCAAAGGAAAGAAATCTCAGTAATACCAGATCTCATGATATCTCTCTGCTGTTTGGGGCATGCAAATTATGGGCAAGTTTCTAATGTGTTAAGTTCCCACAAGCCTAAACCAAATCCTTAAGGAGAAGCCAGTGGGAAAGATATTTCCCAAGACAGCAGGACTTTTTTTTTTTCCTCCTAAACTTACAAGGAGTTTTGGGGGTTTTTTTGGTTTTCTCTCTCTCTTTATTTTTTTTTTTTTAAATGAGCATTAATATTAGCTAAGAATCTTCTGTTTAGAAACATAAAACATGAACATTGCCCTTGCCTGAGCAAGGGCTGGTGGATTAATCCTGTTGGGGCTTGGTGTTCCCAGTGTTTTCCTATCGATGTCTTTGAACTGGCTTCTTGGAGCCAAGCAGATGAAAGCCCAGGTGACCATGCAGGAGGGTTTGAGGAGCTGCCCTGGGGGCGAGCGGGGGGCAGCGGGGCTAGGAGGTACAGGACACGGGGCTGATGTGCAGGTGGGTGCTGTGAGAGTGGGTTTGGTGTCTCTCTGGGGCTGGGGTGGCAGGGGAGAAACCTTGCTGTGGGATCACACCTACCAGCGGTGGAAAAGCCCGACTGTCTCGTCCTGCCTATCTCCCCAGCGCTCATGCTGAATTGGCCCTCTTATGTGCATGGTCTTCCCAGGCGTTTCCAAACTGGTGATCCCCACCACTGTTGTTGCTTTCCTGGTTTCCAAGTGCTGCACCCTCTTGCAGTCTGGGAACCTGGCACAAAGCATTTGCCCAGTATCTTTTTCCCAGGTAAACATTGCTTTAGATGCTGCAGCTGGATTATGCAATGGGATAGGTGGGGACGATCTTTTTTCTGCCGGCGGTAGAAAGGGAAAGTTGTTTTGCTAAGATAAAAATGGGATTTTCTCCAATAGCTCGGTGCACACTGTAACATCCCTTTCTCAGCTGTGTTATCCTTGGCAGCTGGGGACAGCTGGACTCTGCTCTTGGGGGGAGAGGCGGCGAGTGAATCAGACATGGGTTTGGAATACGTCAATTGGATTGGGGTTTTGAACGGTTCCCTGTTCTCCTGGGGAAAGGGAGGGCTCTGCGTGCACCTGGAGTGGCACACAGGAATGACCCGGGTGGTGGCAGTGCCTGTCCCCTCCAGCTGGAAGCCTGCCTGCGCTTCGGGGCCAGCGCTGCTCTCCCCATGCCATTGCCATCCCCGCACCCATCAGCTGAGACGCAGCTCCCGGCTGTGTCCTCGTGCTGTTGCCCTCTGTGGATCTCACCAGGGGTTTGCTGTTGCTGTTGCTGGGGCTCTGCCACTGCCTGCTGGCTGCCAGCGTCGGCATGGCAGACGTCTTCCCCAGATGCAAGCAAGGCTGTTAGTGCTAAAATTAGAGCGGGGGGTTGGGAGTCCCCGAATGCCCATGGCAGCACGTGCGTCGCCGTGGGGCTGCCTGCAGCAGAGCCCAGCTGGCCTCTGGCTCGGCCACAGCAGCAGAACCCAGCACCCCAATGGTCTGAACGACATGGAACAGTCTGTGCTCTTCTGCAACAGACTGATGGGCAATTTGGGGGCCCAGAGGGAAGAGGATGAAGAGTTACGTTTTCTGGTTCTTATCTGTGCTTTCTTGCCCTTGGTGGTGTCCTTTATGGGCAAAACCACAGACAAGCATGATACGTGTGCGTCATTTTCATATCATTAATTATGGTTTTAAAAAGTCAAGGATGACCCAGTAACTGTGGTAAATTCCCTACGATAAACTTTCCAAGGGCTTTGTGTAATGAAGGCCCCGTGGCTCTTGTGGTGATTGCAAATCCATTGGGTAAGGGTATAGTACCTAATTGAGTGCCAGTCATTACACGGAAACATGAGAATATTTGTAATATTTTGCTATGGTGTTTTTTAAATTATTGTCGCTGAACCTGTGGTCTGGCATCTGAATATTTGAGATCCTCTTAAAAAATTAAGACAATGCCAGTAAAAGCAAAAAAAAACCCAAAGAGAGTGAATCTTCACCCTTTGTCTGCTGTCTAAATGAAAAGTAATTACCAAGAGCAAAAGTATCTGCACTTCATTATATGGGGCCTGACTTTTCCTATTGAGGGATTGTGAGATTGTGAAGAAAATTCAGTTCAATGATGAGCCCAACTTGGATTTTGTTAAGTAGTGTCTGTCATCTTCCCTTCTTCAGTCAAGCTGCATTAATCTGTCTGAAAGCTCATGTTCCCAAGAGCCACCCAGCGCTTGGTTTACTGTGGCAGTGACCTGAAGGAAAGTGTGTTACTTATGTTATTTTGTAGAATAGCTGAAACTAAATTTTTTACTTAAGCAAAACCATCAGTAAAAACAGCAGTTGAAGTGCTAGAGGATCCTAAGCCAAGAGGCACTTTTATCCATTGCCTCCATCCTGGACGTGCCCATCTCTGCGTGTGATTGCATTTATCTAAAAGACGCATTCCACTTTGTAGGTGCAGAGCTCATCGGGTAGTAATGAGACATGGCTATTCAAGTTGGCCAAATTCATCCCTCGGGTCATTTCAGTGACTTCAGTAGAATTAAACAGGGAACTGAATTTGCTTCTGAATCTTTATGTTTGCAAATTAATTTTGGTGGAATCTGCTTTTAATATGTCTTACCTAATTATACCAGATTTACTGTCACAAGGGAGGAATGCTCTAATATTCCAAACAAGCACAGTGAGTATGGCCATCCCCTTAAATTAATGTTACATTGGTGCTGTGTGTGGTATGTGGTGAGATATATATATATGTATATATCCAAAATGCAACAGTCTTTAAGGACGCCCTGTCCCTGGAAGTGCTCAAGGCCAGGCTGGATGAGGCTTTGAGCAACCTGCTCTAGTGGGAGGTGTCCTTGCCCATGGAACTTGATGATCTTCCAACACTTACCATTCTATGATTCTCTGATGTGTGAGGTCAGAAGAGCCCTTTGGGGTTGATGAATGTGGTCTTGTGCCATAATGAGTGCTCCCACTTCACACTGCCCGCATGCAGAAATTTTTGCCCCTACTGCAAGGCTGTTCCTGAATCTCATATCTCCTTTTCCCATTTTCTAGCCTAAATGTCTTCAAATGTAGTCTATGTTCATATCTTTATCCCTTTCAGCTGCTGAACGTTTTGCTTTCCCTGCCATTTTGTTGCCCAAGGCAAATGCTGCTGGGTCCTGGAGGAACACAAATCTGTCGGTGTGAATCCTGAGTTCTGGTGTCATTATGTCCTTTTCATCCTAATAACGGTGTCTAACCTCATGATATATGCTGGAGATGTCGTAGTCAGCCCTGCAAAATGACTCTTTAACTCTTCAGCTCCCACCTGGGAACCTGTGGTAGTGCAGGAAGAAAGGCCTATTTAAGGCCTAAGATGCCTTAAAGTTCCCAGTTGGTTGTTACATTTACAGGGAAGCATCATTGAGACAGTGCTTGGGTCACAAAAAGGGTAGTTCACGATGCCGCTGTGCCTCGCAGCTCTCTGCTCACCATGATGATTGGACTCGATGATCCCAAGGGTCTTTTCCAACCTAAATGATTCTATGATTCTATGATTTCCACCTGGGGTGCCCTCCCTGGGCTGTTTGGAGTGGAGATGAACAATGGGGTCTTGATGAGGACATGCATCACTGTGTGTCCTCCACCTCACCTCTGCTAGTTAGCAGGACATGTCCCTGCCCCACTGGCTGTGCCAGGCTTGCAGGGAACGGCAGGGAGAAGACAACCTGCTGCCTAAAGCGTGGGGCTTGGGAGCAGGTGAGGAAGACTCTGCTCATGGCTATGCTGAAGGCTTGTGATGCACAGCTCCGATCCAGCAAAGGATATGGATGTATGACTGAGTCTAGGCACAGGCTTTTTATCATTCCTAGGGCGCCTGAGCTGTTCAGCCATGCTGTAACACTCCCTAAACTTCGCTTAGCTTTATTGATACGTAGGTTTTTTGCCATTTTGCCTCTCAATGGGGAGGCCCAAGGCAGAGCTCATGGGGGTTTATGGCACCACTGGAGCCTGGCAGTGCCAGCCTGGTACCCAGAACTCGATAAGGTTGTGTGGGAAGGGCTGTAAGTACTATGTAGTGTATGGGCAGGACCGGATTTGTTGGCAAAACCAGATTTATTAATGCTGCAGAGGTAACAGGTCTGCTGCCCGGTGTGGTTGGGATGCTACCTGGATGGAACCGCTGCTGTTTACCAACACGTTGCCCTTTTCCTTCCACTCATCCCAATATCCTGCGCTATGGAGAGGTGAAAGCCAGCGGAGGAGCGATGAGCTCCAGTTCGGAGATGAAGTGCTAGGCATGTGGCTTTGTGTGTGGCTTTGACCGGCCTCACGTTGGGTGGCTGCCAGCGCCAGTGCCATCTCCCCATGCCCAGCCACATGTGCCCCCTCCGCCTTGTGCCGGCCCCAGCCGGGGATGCCATGGGAGATGCTGTGGGGTAGCATCGCCCCACAGCATCCCTGTAGTGGCATGGGCACAAAAGCCTAGGTCTTGCCCATCGTTATTGACAAGCTTTTAAGTATAAAGTAGACTTTCCAGCTGCTGGGCTTTGGCTCCCTGTCCTTCCCCATACTTCAGTCCTTCCCCTCCTGCGGTCGCTGCTACAGGGTTTCCCAGATCCAAGATCCATAGCCAGCTCTGGTATCTTCTGTGGCCGAAACCAGCACTTTTATGCATTGAGGGAGTAAGTAAGGAACCCTTTTATTTTTGTGATGCCTCTTAATGCATTTTGCTTGAGGAAGCACTTGTTAAAAGGGTTGAGTAGGGTTAGAGCAGATAAATTTGGGCCTCTGGGCATGCTGTAGCTTGATGGGCACGAAGCTCTTTCTGTCTCTGCCTCTGTCAGAGATTCTCAGAGCCGTCATACCAAAGGCTGGCACCGGCTACCGCAGCACCATCAGCACTGGCTTCTCTCCTCCTCCTGGCGAGAGATTTGCTGGGAAACCATTTGTATTATTTAACTAATGATGACTAATATTTGAGAGTGGATATCTCTGCAATGTAGGATTGCGCCTGTCTGAGGTCTCAGCCCTCACCGTCTGTTTTCTGTCCCTTAGAACACGGCCTTCCCTAAAAAGGATAAAAATGAAAAATATTTTGCAGGAATTCTTTTCATTCCCCCTTTTTGAGAGTGAATCATCCTGAAAATGCGTTCTGTAAAAATGCCCATTTCGGTGTTTGTTGAGGCAAAAACTGGGTGATAAGTACTTTTGGGGGAGAAACAGGGAAGCTCTGGAGGCTCTTGTCTCTTCTTGGACATGCACTCTTATGTGCTTTGGCGGGGGGGGGTGTGTGTGTCCCAGCCCTGGGTGACAACCAGATCTTCCTCCTTCACTCCCTTGTGTGTGGAGGCAGGTCAAAGGCGTAGGGACAAAGGACATGCTTCTTCATGATTCTGGGGCTGTCAAGGGCCAGTCTTGGCTTCTGGTAGCAGCCAAGGGTGGCTGGAGGATCTCTGGGCTCTGAGGATGAATGGCAGCTGGGCTTTTGCAAACATAACCCCTTGAAGTCCTATCCCAGTCACTGCAAGGGGAGCAGCAACCCACAGCCCAGACACCCTGCGCTGGGCAAAGTCTAAATAGCTCCTTGGAGGGTCCCAAGAGCTTAGTATGATGGAGCACCCCAAGGTTAATCTACTCCATGGCACGTGCAGCTGGTTGGACTGAGCTCACCAGGAATGAAACTTTTGACTTGTGGTGCTCGAAAATGGCATGCTCGTTATGACGTGTATTGCTGTGCTTTGGCCTGAGTGTCCTACTACTGGGTACTTGCAAAGCTTCCAAGGTCTGAGAGGTCTCTATTTTATTTAGGGGTTTTTTTTTTTTGAGGGGGGAAATGGTTTACCCAGTTGCAATCTTGCCCTTTTTTTCCCCCCTTGCCTTTCAGGACAAGCGCCTGCTTTCTTCCTGAAGAGCTTGCATGCTCCAAACCAAAATGTTAGCTCAGCTGTAACAGATGGATGGATATGGGTATCATGTGGCAACTTAATGAATAATATCTATCACCTAATCTCCCGAAAGTTGGCATGTAATGAGGCTGGTGCCATGATTATTACCTCTGTAAATCATGACTTTAAGATGATGACAATCCCTCCTGCCCCAAGGATACAGGACGGCCAGACAATGATGTACATTTAATTGCCGTGCGCGAGAGGCAATGTGTTCGGGAGCATGCCATTGCCTCTAAATTATCTTCTGCAGCACAGACGCTAGAGGAGATTAGTGCAGATTGGAGGGGAGGCAGGGCCCTGCCATGCCGCGAGGTGCTGTGTATGTGTGTGTGTTTATTCACTTGAGCCAGCCGGTGGTGGTGGTGTGAGCTGGCTGGGGTGGGATGGAGGTTTGACTCCCAGGTTCGCCTTCTCGGTCTCTCCCTGGGACTTAGTAAGCGGTGGACGGAGAGGGGATTGCTCGAAAGTGTGCATGGAGACGCTTCCTTCATTTTTCTGATGGGTGTTTGTGGTTGTTCATCCTGGAGAAGAGAGGGCTCTGGGGGAGACCTTATAGCAGCCTTCTGGTACCTATAGGAGGCTACAGGAGAGATGGAGAGGGAGTGTAGTGACAGGACAAGGGGTACCAGTTTTAAACTGTAAGAGGTGAGATTTACATTAGATATTAAGAAGAAATTCTTTACTGTGAGGGTTGTAAACATTGGAGCAGGTTGTCCAGAGAGGTTGTGGATGCCCCATCCTTGGAAGTGTTCAAGGCCAGGCTGGATGGGGCTTTGAGCAACCTGCTCTAATGGGAGGTGTCCCTGCCCGTGGCAGGGGGGTTGGATCTAGATGATTTTAAGGTCCCTTCCAACCCAAACCATTCTTTGATTCTATGAATACTTCTGTGGACAGAGGACTGTGACCTCCCAAACAGCAACCTTGGCTTGGAGGGTGAAAGCTGCCAAACCTCTGCCCAAACCTCCTCCCACTACAGGAAGTCTCTGCCCCTGTTTTCTTCCGACCACAAACCATGGCTGGCCACAAAGCAGAGATGATGCCTACATTGTGGGCTCTCAGCTTGCTCACGTGGCTGCATCCCAGCCAAGGGAGGCATCCCTGCTTGCAGTGCTCCCCCCCCGACTGTCTTGTTCTTCATCAGTTGATTGAATAACCACTCCTAGTAAAATTACTACTCTGCTGGGCTTTTAAGGTGTCTTCATTAGGTGCTACGCTATGACAGTTGATGGGGATGTGGCTGAGTTGCGGATGAATCAGAGATTGCAGCTGATTCTTGGAAAGCAGCTACTGCCAGCCTGCCTGTACTGCTGGTTAGTGTTGCTCTTTTTTTGCTGTGTTGCCTCCCCTTGCTTGAGTACTTCTTTTGTGTTTGTTTAATTTTTCTTTTCCTTTTAATTCTGCCCCTGTCTCCCTGGTGCGCCAGTCAGCATGGTTACAAGGTGGCTGGATGTGGGGCAGAGCAATGGACACGCTGCTGCTCTGGTCCTCCCCTCCACTCCAGCACTTCTGAGCCACGTGATGAGCAGAGGGGACAATAGCCTTAAAACTGTGACAGTGGCTGCTTTAGGTTGGACTGAAGACCTCCCTGGCCTGATGTCCTGTCTCCAGCAGTGCCCAGGGGAATTAGAACTAGGGCAATGTGTTGATCACATACGATGATGTGTTTCCCTACGATGCTTGCCCAGCCACCAGTGATTTGCAGCTCAAGGACTTCCCCAGCCAGGAGTGTTACCTTTGGGTTTGGTGGAGTCTGTGCAGCCACCATCAGCAGCATCATGGCTGCTGCCAGTTCCTGTAGCTCAGCCCCCAAACCCAGATGCTCGCCTGCTTTGTGGGGAGATGGCTGTTAAACCAGCAATACTGTGACTGCCTGGATAATGTGAGTAATAGGCTGTTTCCAAAGCCATCCACCGTATGGGATGGGATTGCTCAGCCATGTGACAGTGGCTGTGTGTTGCAGGGCAGCTGTTGAGGCGCTGGAAGAGGAGACCCATGGTGCTGGTGGACCCTGGCATGTGCAGGGGTTGGCATGCCTGAATTAGCCTCCTGTCTGTGTCTCACGTTGGCTCCTGCAGTGGTGACCAATGTCACTCTCCTCTGGCTATGGCCTGCAGGGCTCCCAGCTGGAAACGTGGGCAGGACATGCAGAAGAAAGGTGAGGGTCCGATCAGCCTGCAGGAGTGCAGAGCCAGAGGGGGGCATGTGCAAGTATAGAATCATAGAATCATCTAGGTTGGAAGGGACCTTCAATATCATCTAGGTCAACCATCAACCTAACTCTGACAAAAAAACCTATCACTAAACCATGTCCACCAGCACCATGTCAACCCATATTTTGAACACTTCCAGGGTGTTCAAAGTACTTCGATTATATCCTTCCATGGCTCCACGAGCAGGTACCCTCAGCAGCACCCTCAGGTTTGCTGTTCCCCGGGGGCTTTTACAGCCAAAAAGTGGCCTGGAGCATTTCTTTGCTTTCCTTCCCCCAGGCAAGCAAACACCATCTCGCTGGTGCTTTGCAATGTCAGAAGATGTTCCCGTACCTGCTGGGAAGATGCTGTCTGTTAAAGCGATGCTGGCCATGCTGATTGATTTCCCAAAGTAACCTCGGCTTCTTCTCTCTAATTCTCCACGGTGAATTGGCTGCTGTTGGTCTGAGCCAGCGCTGAGCCTTTTTGTCCCTAAAGACATTGTAGTGCTTATGGCATTAGCGGTTACATAAGCTCAGTGTCTCCGAGGGGGCTTTGCCCTGCCGTGATGCTCCTTTAGGGTTAGGTAGGAGCCAGCCGGGGGAGCGGGGGAACATGAAAAAACCCCACGCATCTGTAGAAGAGGGACTTACTTGAACTTAACACACCCCGCTGGAAAACCCGGATTTTGGAGTTTTCACATATTCTCTCTGGCTCTGCAGATTAGAGGGGGGACCGTGGGAAAGCTGCCAGGGCCTGGAGATCAATCCAGCCTTTGTAAATCCTTTCATCGGACTGGCGGCTTCGTACAATTGAGTATTACCCAGTTTATTATTGTTGGTTGATTAAATTCCTGTTGGTCAACACAAATAGTGCTGCGCAGGCTGTGCGTTCGTGGGATGGAAATTGGCATTGCAAAGCACTTCCTAGAGAAAGGCAGGGGCGACCTGTCATTTAAAACTGCATTCAGGGGACATTTTGGGGGGGGGAGGGGATGGGACAACGGGGGAATAGGACAAATCCCTCCATACAAATGACTTCCCAGGCATTTCTCACGTGCGTGGTGGAGGCTGAGAGCATGAGGGTCTGGTCCTCGCTTTTCTGGCAGTGGGGACAAGTGGCCTTGGTGGGGGTGCACTCAGCAAGTCCCTGTGCCTGGAGGGTGGGGGAGGATGGATGGTGTGTGGTGGACCCACCGTGTTTAACTGGGATTAATGGGATGAAATTAGGCGAAGGAGAAAGTCGTCAGGGAACGTTTCCTCAAGGTGAAAGCTATTAGGGCTGAGGCACAGTTTCTCAAGGGAAGGGGTGGGAGCTTGTTTGTTTACTTGGGTCATGTTAAAATGAGGAAAAACCTGGCTTTGGGGAGGAGATGGAGCATATCAGTGGCTTCAGGGAGCTCTAGGGAGACATGACCCCCCAGGAACAGTGCATTTCTGGAAGGGATGGAGGGGGCTGTGAGTGGGAGTTTTGCCTCTCTACAGGGCAGGGTCTTCAGCTGAGGTTTGAACTCGGGGGACCGGGGGGCTGCTGTCTGCCCAAGCAAGCCGTGCCTGGTGAGCTGGCTGCAGGGACCTGCCCTGGTGTGAGGCAGGGCTATGGTAGGTTCTGGAACAGCACTCTCTGAACTTGTTGATCTTTCGAAATGCTCTTTCTAAATATTGCCTGGCTTGTAAGAAGGAGGGCATAGGACATGTCTCTCAAGAGTGGGAGTAACTGGCAAACAAAATAGTTTGGAAACCTCTGTGCTAGACAGACTGAAACGTCTTTATGCTTCTATGAATGGCATTACCCTGAACATCCATGTGTTTTTCTTCCCCATTCTTGTGCCTGAACCAGAACAACCCCCCTTTATCCATGGGTGTAATAATTTGTTTCCCATCTCTATCCAATGTGCACCTCTACAAAATGAGCCCACCTAGTTATTGGGGGAGGAGATGGGAGTTACCATCTAGGATGTCATCTTGAGACTACTAAGCACAGGCTTTAGGGTTAGGGCTGTGCTTAGTAGTCTTTTATTTTTTTTTTTTAATGCTTGTAATAAAGAGCTATCTTGTGGAAATAAGACGATCATCTTTTCTCCCTCTACTTGTTCTCAGATAGTCCTGCAGTGTGGACACAGAGGAGCCCCAGGAGATGCCTGGAGGTGATTGGGAAGGGTTGAGGACACGTTCATATCAGGGTCCCTTTCCATATCCCTTCCCTTTGCCCCGGCTCTGCCACGATGTGTGTAACCAGAACTGAGTCACAAATGTGACCCTAGGGAGCGAGCGGGGGTCCGGGCTGCTGAGAGCCCCCTCTTCAGGGCTGAAATGCAGAAAATGTGTTTGAAGGCCAACATGCAGAGGTGGATCCTGTGGGCACCTGCGAGGCCGAGAGCGAGCCGTGGAGGCTTTACTGGAGATGCAGAGAAGCACATGTCAACTCACCTTGCGGGGAGCAGTCAGCCACCAGTCCAAAGGGCTTGAGTGAGAGGTAATCAACCTGTTAATGAATAACAGGGAGAGCAGGCTGTGTTGCATAGTTTTAATTTCTGACTGTAACTTCGGGGAAACGTGGTAAAAGTTTGCACAGTCCTTTTGCAAAGGTGTAGCGAGCGCTCATTGGGCTTGTGGGAGCAGAAAGTCTCCTCTGATCGCATGCTCTCTGAATCGTTGTGGGACTGATTATATTAGCCCCAGTGGCCAAATACCTGGGCTCCTTGGCTGTCCCAGGCCGGTGAGGACACAGTTCCCTGCTTTGCTCTGATCACCAGGGACTGGTTCTGTGGGATGCTCCCTCACAGCAGTCGGGGCTGCTCAGCATCCTCTGGAAAGGGTCAGTGCTGGCAAGGACCAGTTTTGTAGGGTACTTCCTAAACCTCCTGGCTGAGGGTGATGGCACGGACAGTTATCAGGAAGATTTATCTGAGGACTGACTAATAGTTCCTATTTTTATGGTAGTAGTGTTGTATAATTAACTCACTTTAAAACAGGTTTTGTTTCCTATTGTCTCATTATTTCAGTTGAGCCCAGTGATAACGTGATAATCTGCTCCTCCATCTTGTTTCTACTCCCTTTAGACATTGTGCAGTTAGGAAATGCTTAGGTATTGTCTAGCCTTTCTTTCCAGGCATTAATTATATGTTTACTGTATCCAGATTCTTAAGCCATACCATGTGTCTTCTCGCTTAGGTATCTGGAGTCCCTGTTCTGCTCAGTTTGGGGTTGTAGCATATTTGTGGCCGGCCTGCTGCTGTTCCTAGCTGGCCCTGACAAAGCCCATGCTGGTTTGGTGTAACCAACACGTTACACTTGACAGCCTTTCTGCTGTTGAATTTTCTTTCGCTCAATCCCACAGGGATGCGGGGCGGCGGGTGCAGGCAGCAGAGGGCTGTAAGGAGGAGATGGGGCATCGCTGCTTCTCACTACAAGGAATTCCCTCCACCCTCATGTAAGAACACAGGCAACAGCCTCTTCACCGTCTGTGTGATTTGACTGTACGAAAGGGCTCCTCTGTGACCCAGGTTGGGTGTTTTTTTTGGTTGAAATTTTTCTCAGGTGGAAGCTGGCAGGGATTGGATCCATGCCATCCATCTTCCAGCTTGACACGGAAGGACCGTGCAGTGAATTCACTGTACATACTTCAGGGATGGCTGTTTTTCCTGTCTCCGCTGAGTCCCTAAAGGTGTTTGGGAAGAAACACACCTTCCTCCCATGGTTATGCTGCTGTTGGAATGTGTTTATCAAAAGTGAGCTAAATTAGTAGGCAATTGCAGCACGTGATGTTTAACTACGCTCTGCAGCAGGAGAGTGCGAGGCTGGGTGGTTTCTGCTGCTGGGGGGAAAGGAGGAACCAGACAGGGGAAGAGAGAAGATCCAACCCAGAATGTACCTCAGATCAGAGGGGACCACAGGGGTGGAGGGGAAGGGGGTCCCCTTGGTGCTCTGGACTGCAACAGAGCTTCGCTTCCCAAAACACCTGCTCATGGGGATGGACCATGACAGTAAACCAGCTAATTGCAAAATACGCCTAGATCCAAACCTGAACTACAGGGTGAATGCTGGGACCTGTGCAGGTGCCCACCCCAGCTGGTGGGAGCCACTGGCTCTACAACTGCAGATATTTTTGGTAAACGGGACCGGGCGCGGGGGTTTCTCCCCGCAGTTTAGCAAGGCTCCGTGTCCTCGGCTGTAGAAATTTGTGTGTCTTGGACACAGGCGCACACAATCCCCGACTCCAGAAGAGTTTAGTGTGCAGGGATTTAGACATTCCCTGGTGATTGCCTTAAGCCGTGGGCTTGCAGCTATTTTGGGCTTTCTCCCTTTCTCTCTCTGAGGGTCTGACCAGAAATTTCATTCCGAGCTAAAAATTGCATGAAATTGGATGCCTGTGTTTAAAAAAAAAAAAAAAAAAAGGCTCTCTTGATAAATCAGCGTTTTCCTATGAAAAACTGCTTTACCTAAAAATTCTCTACCAGCCCTTGTCCCAGGTATTGTGGCAAGAGTGGTGACACCACAAAATCCTGCATCTTGCTCGTCACTCCGGGAAGAGCCCTCCCCCTCCAGCCCCAGGTGTGGGAAGGATGTTTTTTACCATCCTGCCCGGCATGTAACTGCCAGCCATACCCGGATAAATGCTTTTCGCTGGAAAAAGGCCAGCAATTTTTAACACCTTTGCTACCTTGCACTTTTTCAGGCTCAGGGGGAGAGAACGGGAGCAGCCAACGCTGGGGCTAAGGATGGGATGCGGGGCAGCCTGGACTAGGGTGTGGGGGGGAGATACCAAATTCCTGGGCACACCGGAGGCCCTTCAGTGAGAGCTGGGCTCCGGTGGGCCCCTGGGCGGAAGGACTTTGATCTCGCTCCAGCCTTTTCCCACCGAGGCATCCCTTTTGAACGCCTTCCTGCTCTCGGTCTTGCCATGAGCAGCAGACAAAGGCGAGGGGAGCGGGGAAGAAGGAGGGGGGGCTGTTTACCCTCATCAGGGACGGTCGAGTGGCCCGAGTCAATAGAGCCTATTTTTCATTAACCTAATCATTACTTTTTTTCTCGCTGCCAATTAAATTTTTCCTGTCGGAAAATCATCATTTGCATCTGTGAGATTTTTTTTTTTTTTTTTAAATAGTGGGCTTCCTGAACACGGTGGGGGTATTTGAGGAGTGGAAATTAAAGTTTAATTTTTCTCTTGACGGAAGAGGATTTTTGAGTTTTAATTATCACACAGCTTGGATTCCTGACGGTTGAGGACCGCATTGGAAATGCTGGTTTCCATTGTGTGGAGTGGATAATTATGCAGCTCTCTCCCAGGCTCGCTGCGTTTATTGTCCAGAAGAATCTTACCAAGCAAAAGGGGGGAGCAGATTTACAACCTGAAATGCATTTTCAGAGCCTGCAAAAGTTTCAACTTGATGTTTGCAAAGGAAGACTTTTGCAAATATTTAAGATCTTCTTATTTACCCTTTTAACGGAAAAAAACACCAACCATCATCAGTTAATCTGGTAATCTGCCTTTTTCCCCCACAGGTTGCTTAGGAAGTAGTTTTGTAAACTCAAGAGAGCCCTTCTGCAGCTGGACTGCTTTGTGCTATCAGTTTCTAAGCAGGATTCCTTCAAAGGCAGTGGGAATTTCTGCATGAAACCTACTGGCCCTTTTGTATGTACAATGTCAAATATAAGAGTTACAGGCATCTGAAACTTGGCAGTGCTTGTTCCCTAGGAGGTAATGCTAGTTTATCCAGGAGAAAACGATGAAGGATTCAAACAAACCTAAAATTTCAAAGCAAAACTCAACAACTGTCCTGTTTCACAAGGCTTTGGATTAACCTGATGTCTTTCCCACAGGCTTTTGAACCACAGATGGCTAGAAGTTTGCCACAAAAACCAAGAGAAATTTCAGTAAAGGTCTTGTCAAACATGGTGAAGTTTTTGCAACTGCAACAATCCTGCCAAATCTTTTGAGGGTGGGATCAAAGCTGCATGTGTTTGGGGTGGGTTAAGATCTGGGGGCAAATATCTTGGGCAGCTTTGGTCGGTTTGGTGAGTTTAAAGAGAAGAATACTGATTGTGGAAGCTCACTGTTTCTCCTTGCTGAGGGGTGGAGCAGCAATTGTGCAAAATGGAAACCAGGGAGCAGGTTCTGGGATACACTTGAATTCATTTCAGTGGATTTGCAAGAGGTAACTAATGGGGCAGTTGGGTGTGCGAATGTTTCAGATCAGCCTGTTTTCCAGAGTTTTCTGGCTGTGACAGCATGACACAGGGCTCTGAACCCAACTTGACTTTCATTTGTAACTCTTTTTGGTTTCAGTAGTGCAAACTCAAGAGTCTTTGGGTTTCTGACAGCTACCTTCCTATCTTGAAAGACCATTGTTTGGGGGGAGGTAGCAGCTTATTATGGGGGGTTTTGGACTATTAAAATAGTTTAGGACAACCTGGTATCCATTTGCCACGTACTCAGTTTTCAAATCGGCACCTTTGTACTTTCTCTTGTGCTGCCCAAAGACTTGTAGACAGGACACGGCTGTATCTGCAGCCTTCTCCAGCCCCTTCCTCTGTCAGGGTGCCTACGAGCCCTGACCGTAGTTGGGCTGTCAGTGCTGCTGATCCGGTTTCCTAACCCACATGGTTTCCTGGCATTCCCCACCTTGTCTGCATTTCACTGAGCTCCTCTTTTTTTCAGCTCTTTTGGCTAGAGACCATATGTTGTTACTCTAGTCATACCGAGCCTCCTGCATATCGGCCTTCTGTGATTTAGGACTGTGAATTTCTGCGGAAAAGCTGGAAATGGTAACACTTAAAGAGAAAAACTCTCTTTTTTGGTGAGGGTGCTAACTCTTGAAATCTCTGGCTGTATTTTCAAACAGCCAACTGTTTCCAGTATGACCTTTTAATTGCAAACTTCCCATTAGTATCGGAGAGCCCTACCCCAGATCTTGTTCTTCTCCACAAGCTCTTGCCAGCCCTGCTTTCTTCTTTGCCAGCCACCAGGCAATTAGATGGGATTTTCTGCAGGTGATAGAAAACCAAACTGCGTGGATGGTTTCAGATGACTGAATCTGACATGCCAATCAAAGGCTGCTTAGTGATTTCATTTTTGCCTTCAAATAATTGTCGTGCTTGCGTTCCGGAATTTAAGTGAAATAGCCACAGGTTTTCTCATGTGACATTTGTACAGGGTAGGCAAGGAAAACAGAACTGAAGGGCTCCCAGGGTCACCTAACCCATCCCTTTGCCCCCAGGCAGACTCAGCTGTACCTAAACTGCTCCTGACAGATGTTTGTCTAAGCTGCTTGTGAAAGCCATCATCAATGGCAACTCCACCATCTCCCAAGGCAATCTCTTCTAGCCCTTAAATATCCCTGTTACTAGAGAGCTTGCCTTTCCAGGCTGGACACGGAGAATAATTTATTCACTTCATCTTTTTTTGACAATCATTTATGTATTTGAATCCATTACTCCATCTGTGTTTAGTCTTTTCTTCTGCAGGCTAAACAATCTGTGTTCCTTCAAGCTCTCCTGCTAGATTATGCTTTCCGCACTCTGATCCTCCTTATTTCTCTCTTGAATTCCTTCCAACTAGTCCACATGAGTCTTGAAGCGTGATGCCTAAAACTGGACACAGATCCCTGTTCAAGATCTTTAATAGCACTGATGAAGGAGGATTACTTCCCCTGTTTTCTTGTTTAGGAAAGCCTGAGAGACCTGGGTCTGTTTAGCCTGGAGAAGACTGAGAGGGCGTCTCATCAATGCTTGTAAATATCTAAAGGGTGCGTGTCAACAGGATGGGGACAGATTCTTTTCAGTGGTGGCCGGTGACAGGACAAGGGGCAAGGGTCACCAACTGGAACACAGGAAATTCCATCTCAACATGAGGAAAAACTTCTTTAAGAGTAACAGAGTACTGGAACGGGCTGCCCAGAGAGGTTGTGGAGTCTCCTTTTCTGGAGATATTCAAAGCCTGCCTGGATGTGTTTCTGTGTAACCTGCTTTAAGTGAACCTGCATTGCCAGGGAGGCTTGGACAGGATGATCTCCGAAGGTCCCTTCCAACCCCTACAATTCTGTGATTCTGCATTACAATGTGATCACACATACTGCTTTTGCCCTGTTGTGACACTGATTCGCAGCCAATTTACGAGTTGCAATAGCCCCCAAGATCCTTTTTCACGGAACTGCTGTGTGTGAGGAATCAAAGGATGCTGCCACAAAAGTTGAGGTCAACCTTGGCGGAGCCTTTGAGCGTTGCATGCTGGCTTAGCCTTTGGGTGCTGTTGTAGAGACAGGGAGAGCGGGGAGCGGTGGCCAAAGTCAGGTGGGAAGGGTTGGGTTGTGGAGGTGGGAGGGAGGAATTAAGTAACTGGATTGATAGAGGTGGAAATAAGTACAGCCTGTCCCCTTGATTTCAGGGATTTTCCCCTGGGACCGTACCCTCTTGGTGACTTCTAGAGGCTGCAGCGTTCGCTGAGGTGCCCCCAAAAGGAAGGCACGGAGCAAAGCAGGCTACTCTTTCTGAAGCATCCACACCATCCCAAATGCTTTGAGTCCTTTGTAGCTGGTGGAAAGCCCCTAATCGGCTTCGGGGCTTTTTTTTGACCGGGTCACGTGACCGTGCTACCAAGATTAAAGCAGCACGAGGAAGGAAAAGAGGCTTAAACAGCTGAGGATGCCCGGCAGGTCATTTTAACCTTTTCATAATCATTAAAGCTGCAGAATCCCATTAGCGGTGAGTGACTTGCACCTCCGCTCCCCGGACAGAGCTGGTGACACAACTTTCTGCTCACCTCTGCCTTCCCCCAAGGGAGATTCCGTCACAACCGGCTGCTAGGGACTGAACTTCAAGCAGAGGGTCTGGCTGTTCCTTCCTGTGCACCGAGGAGTCCATCACACCAACGAGAAGCATGATAGAACATGGGTCTATCAAAAGCAGAGGGTTTATCTCTGTGTCTAAAATTAGACTTTCTTGGAAGGTCCTGCTTAGGCCATACTGTGGTAGATCAGCCACTTGTCCATCTGTGGCAACAGTAGAGAGGTACAGGATAAGGATTATGATGATCTCCTAATTCACTGCTTTGGCACTGGTCAGCGGGCTGTGGCTTTACACTGCTGGGGTTGGTGACAGCAGGAGATGACACGGGAAGCAGAGCTTTTTGGGTGGAGCTACGTTGACTAAGGCATGAGGCAGTCAAAGAACCTCCAATTTGTTGGTGTTACTCATCTTTTCCCCTCTTGCAAGTTTTCATGAGCTCAGAGTCATGTCCAGTAGTCACTCAGGTCTTCCCTTGTCCTTCCTCCAGCTTCTGCACCTTTTGTTGTCTCCCTTTGTATCAGCTAGTATGCGTTGATAGAGCAGTACAGGTACCACAGTGTCTGGAAGGGAGGATCATCCTGATCCACCTGCAATTTGAGCATTGTCCTACTTTCTCTACAGTTGCCCTTTCTGCACTCAGGGAATCCTTCATTGAGTACATCTGCGTGGTTGCACAGCACATGTCTTTTTAAAGAGGCCGAAGAAAACCTGAATTCAGGTTGGTGCTGATGGGTATTGCAGCACCTGGAATTCATCCAGGGAGCACCTGCTCCCTCGGACGGCGCAGGCTTCTGTGTGCAGGGAGCAAGGGGGGTGTAAATCAGTTTTCTTCTGTTACCTGTACACCAGTCAAGACTGTCTGGCTCTGTGTGTCTTGGACATAAATATTTCTATCACTGTGTTTGCTTATTGCATCTAATTACAGTCTTTCTACTGTTGTTTGAAAGCTCATTCTGAGGCCGAACCTCAAAAAACTCACGCTGGTTGTTCTCAGAGCAACGCCCACAGTCAGGTGTTAAAACACAACTTGTAAAACAAACGCAGTCTTTTCCTTGGTTGTTTGCCTTCAAAACCTCTGGGGAATAGGAGGAACGGCTTCCAAGATTTTCCCCAGGAAACCTGGACAAACAGTCGTGACTCATAACCAGGGCTGAGCTGGCCTGCGGTGCAGGCAGCACGTTGTGATGGGAGGGCATCTGAGCGACCTGGAGAAGGTACCATCCTCTGCAAGCAGGCTTACAAGGAGACCTGTAGAAAGTCCGGGAGAGCCACAGGCAGCACTGCCTGTCTTTGCCCGCTCCCGGCAGCAGAAGAGCAGGTAGTGGTTGTCCCCCTCAGGAGAAGGGAAGCCTGGTGTCAGACTACAAGATAGGGAGGTGTTTTACCACCTTCTCGATAGGGAGGTGTTTTACCACCTTCTCGTTAAGCAGGTTTTACAGGTTGGGTGGGTTAGACATCCAACAGGTGATCTCCAGTGGTTCCTGCTGTGCTGTGCCATGATAGAACCCGTTGACCCAGGGAAGATTGTAATGGAAAGGTCACCTGAGTAAGGGAGAAGAAACCGGTGGCCACTTTCTGGTGGGACCAGACGGCTCTGTCCCGGCTGTGGTGCAGTACACGGACACACACACACACACACACA
>JAOTQQ010000041.1:9360485-9381484 GCA_026546715.1 Gallinago undulata | reverse complement strand
TGGCCACTTTCTGGTGGGACCAGACGGCTCTGTCCCGGCTGTGGTGCAGTACACGGACACACACACACACACACACATATGCACAAGTTGCTCCTTTCCTATCAGCCGCTTCCTAATGAAATCCCGATAAGGTATCAGGGGCTCTTGAGCTGCTGTTGGCAGATGTTTCGCTGTGCGTGGAGATGATGTCATGGCTGGAAGTCGCAGTAGTGAGCTGTGAAAGCCAAAGTCAGGAGAGACCTTATCAGGCTGTTACAGACCGGCTTGAGGCCGCTAAGCTCCCAGACAGGCCTAATGAACTGGAACTGAGTCGGGGACGTGCGGTCCTGAAAAAACTTCAGAGCTCGTGGTTACAGGCTCGCTATGAAATGTTAATTAAATAGCTGCAGCGGCATATGTTCCATCCCGCCGGAGCAGCGCTTCGCAGCAGCACAGCCCTGTCACCAGTGCGTAGCCACTGCCTTGTGAGAGTTAAAGAAAACGTGTCTTAGTCTGAGGCCAGATTTCTTTGTGTTTGGACTGAGAACACACCTCTCTGTTGTTTTGGCTAGCGTTTGGGTACCTGTTCTGTGTCTGAGCTATCACCTGCTCCTTGAAAACAAGGCCTGATCCCAGCGGTCTTATTCAGACAGATCTTCTCTTGGGTGGCTTTGGATGCTACATATGGGTCTTTTATTTATTTAGCACAGTCTAAGGCAGCGTCTGCTCAGTAAAAGTGTGCTGTAGCACCTCAGCTATGGAAAGAACCAAGATTTGGCTTTTGTCCTCTTTCTCTAAAAGTGCCCTCCTGCCATCTCTTTAACTCTGCCTGGCAGAGTGCAGAGGAAACTGCTCCCTACCCAACCCATGGTGAATGAGGTGGTGGGACAAGAGATGGAGCAGGTTGGTATGGCTTGCTTGCAGAATATCTTGCAAAGCTACAAAAGGCTGGGAGCTTCTGTCTGCTGTAGACCTTGTTGTTGCATATTCTCTTACCACGTCCCAAGGGAGACCCCAAATTCTGCCCACGCTCCTTCTGGAGAGGCAGAGAAATTGGGATTAGCAGCGTATGGTATTTTAGACCTGAGAGAAGAGGAGAGTTTAGGTCAGTGAGCTTCTTCACCTCACTGCTGGAATACTTCATTTGGCTTTTATGTGCCTTCTGTCTGTAGACCTGCCCTTCTACCCACTCTCATTCTTTCACAGCTGTGTTTACTGATATTTCCAGTGGGGACGAGCTGGGTTGGACCCTGGGTGCCAGGCTGGAGAGCTGCCTTTGTTCAGTGGGGACAAGGGCTAATGTGGGGACAGGAACCAACTCCCTCGGACACCAGTAGCATCCTCCAGGTGCTGGAAAAAATGGCTTCTCCCAGCGTCAGGGTGAGAATTACTGCAGAGCTAAGCATGCCCAGGAGAACCGAGGAGCACGCCTGAAAGCCCTGTGGTAGTGCTGTAGCAGAGGACAGCACCTGCAAGGGTAAAGCTTTGGGTGTCCCTGCTTACATTTGAGCCGTCAGCCGAGTAAAGCCTGATGTGAAAACTTGCCTTGCACACCAGTCTGAAAGAGGACATTGGGAATGGGACTTGCTGGTAAGAGCAGAAAGATGGGGGCTGCCTAGTAAAAAGCAAGGGTGGTGGGTTTGTCCACCTCTCTCACTAATTTCCTTTGATGTCAATATAGAAAGAGATAGGAGTTTAATCTGCTTCCCAGCTGCTCTGAAAGAGTGCTGTTGCCTTAATAAATCAACTTCTTTACAAGATGTAACCGCCGGTCCATTTTTCAGCCTGCTTGTCTGTGTCAGGAAGCAAGACCAGCAGAGCAATACGAATCTGAAATATGGTGCTGGAGAGCAGAGGTGCGATAACGAAACCGCCGACAAACAGTGAAATGTTTTATTGAGCACGGGTGAAGGCCTTTTTATGAGACAATCTTTGATGGAAGGGGGAGGAAGCGAAAATGTCAGCATCCCATCAAGCAAAGGAGAAGGCGGCAGCTGGCCGCAAGGTGCAAACCTGGCAGAGCATCACTTCTTCCTGGGTCTTTCCCCCTTGGGTTTGGATTTGGGAGAATCCCTTTAGGGCTGCCGCTTTGTTGGCAGGACATTGACAAAATATAGCTATGCTTTACTGTCTTAAGTCATGCTTAGCTCCTGGGGAGAAAATGCAGCGGGAGGCAGCGGGTGTCCAGCCTCGTGGCTGGGGGTGCGGGGCACCTTTGTGGGGCAGGTGGGGATGGTGCTGGATTGGGGCACTAGGGTCCTGACCTGCCAGCCAGCACCTCAGCAGGACACCGCATCACCCCCTCTTTGTAGCAGACATCGGAATAACAAATCAAACCTCAGCGGATGCATCTCTGTTGGTTCAAGTCTGCTGGTATTGTGTTGTTTCATGTTGTCCAGGCTGGGTGTAGGGACTGTCTCACTGTGAGAGAGTCCCGTTGGAGGCATCTCGAGAGCTTCCTCGTCTCACGGACACCTGCAGTAACCTTTTCTTGCACCTCTGCTGTGAACCGCCCGAAGTAAAAGGATTGCATTTTTTTCTTATATTTATTTAAGTGCTCAGGCCTCATCATGAAAAGGTCTTAAATGAAAGTGTCTCAATCCCAACCATGTAGCTTGATCCCAACCTGTGCTCTGCCTGCTTGTGGTTTGGGGAAATGGCATACAAGGAAATAACATTTCTTTTGCTACTGTCAAAATAAATGTATAATTTATCATATTTACCCCTCCGACAGATTCCTCTGAAATCTCAGATGAGAATCGGAAAGGCTCCACTGTCTCCAAGTGTCTTTTAAAATGACGCTGTTCTGTGTTCTGCAGGCTGAAAAGTTGTTTTGATTGTTAAAACAGTTTCTAATTTATGTTTTAAAAAAATCTTCAGGAGCCAGGCAGTTCTCTGCTCTCCCAGAGGCCATTGAGTTAAAACAAGGTAGAGTGATTTGTCTTCCCTCAATTTAGCTGTAATGAGTATTAAGTGGTTTATCTATGTGGAGAAAAGTTACTCGGCTAGATTACATCCAAGTTGAATTACACCCCGTTCCAGATGGAGTATATTTTTTAAGACAGTAAATCTTGCAGAGGGCGGATAATAACAGTAATGCTCCTTCCTGGGCTGGAATGCGACTCTTCTACCTCTCGTGGAGATAATGTGTGGAGCTACATCCAATTAGTTTTTCAAAGGCTCTGCACAGAAACGGAACTTCAGGTTTTACAGCTCTGCGAAGAATTTAGCTTCAAGCATTTACATTGTACAAGTGAGTGATGGCTGAGGGTGATTATGGCTTTCACCCCTTTTGCTGTTGCGGGTGCAGGGCACGATGCTGGCTCCCTCTCCCCAACCTCTTCTACACCAAGCGTGATGGCTGTGACAGGGAGGGCGTTGGGTGGAAGGTGAGATGTTTTGATGGGAAATTCCTTCTCTCTGGTGCCATCTGGTCAACTAAGGCACCATTGCTCATGCTTGTGGCCCCCAGGAGTAACTGGAGGAGGACGTTGGCTCAGCTGGCATTCCAGGCAGCACCGAGTGCCAGAGCATCCTCCCAAAAATCTTATCCTTGACCATGTACCCTTGGCCACCATCCTTGTTTGCTTCCCTGCTACTGTGCCTCCCCTTCACTATGCCACACTTCTGCAGAGCCAGCTGGCGTGGTTGGCCGGCCAGGGCAGGACAAGGTGTCAGGTCACCAGCAAGGCACCAGCAGGCCTGGGTGGTCTTTAAGTTGGTGTCATGAGGGGTGGGTACACCCCAGCACCCAGGACTGGGAACTGCTTATGCCACAAAGGAGAGAGTGCATTTGGGCTGGTGGAGGTGGAGCATTCTTCACAGGTGGCGGCAGGCTTTGACAAGGCAATGAGGACCATTAAATTTCTAATGAAGAGGGTCTGAGCCATCAGTGATCCAGCTCTGCTGGCTCTCCTGGGTGAGTCAGCACGGCAGTACTTGTCCCATAGCTCTGGGGAGGCAGGAGAGGAGGGAAACTAACTGATAAGAGGAAGGTCAGAGGCAGAAAAATGTTGGGAATGTGTTTCTTGATCTAATGTGGGAGAGACCCAGCCTGGGGTTTCGCTGCTCAGCTCAGCAGAGTTGCTGCCTGCTGTTGTGAGACTAATGGCATTTTTTAAACCTGAGATCAAGATGCAAATGGCTCATCTGGCATCTACCTCAGCACAGGCAGGTCCAGAAGATGGATTCATCTCTGAGGGCACAGAGAGGGTGGTGAGGACTGTGAGCACTGTTTCTCAGCCTTTGCCTGAGATGGAGCGTCTTCTGCTGACAAAACAGCTCATTTGCTTTTTTTCTTTTATTTCTCCATATATTTTATGTTGCTGTGGGGTGTTTCTGGCTGAGGTCAGGCATCGGACATGGTTTGGAGTTGAACAGTGGTGTTTGAAGAATTCTAGCAAATCTCAGAGCAGACTTTCAAGGCTGAGGGTAGCTGTGGTGTCCATTTGCTCCTGGGGATGTAGGGCTTGCCTTCCCAAGGAGTACCCTTCTTTTTGCAAGGGTTATGAAACCAAAGTGAGGCATTAATTCTCTCTTTGTTTCCTTTTCTTTGGCAGCCATGCTCTATTCTTTCCATCAGCCAACCAGACAGTCCTTGTAGCATTCAGGACCCGAACACAACAGCTTCTGCATCACCATTCATTGCTTAACCTTAGTTTGCCCTAGCTATTAGCAGCGCTGGAACCCACTGCAAGCGCATGTTGAAGACGTTGCTCACCAGATTCAGGTTTCCAGCCTCCATCTTGAGTAACTTCCCACTTGAACACAAAGCTGCTGGAGAGGACCTCCTAGAGTTTCTAGAGGACCTCCTGCAGTTTCTCTGCTCTCCCTCAGCACAGAGCTGTGAGACAGGGCTTGTTTTCATCAGAAATAGTTCCCATAAGCTTTTCTTTGTTTGTTTGTTTGTTGTTACTGTTCTTTGCACACAAGTGATGTGGTGGTCCACTATATAAACACTTCATATTGGTAAGAGAATACAAAGGTGAGGGGGGGGCACTGCATGTAGCAGCTCCCTCCTGCTTGGGAAACAGACTCGGACTGCTAAGGGGCAACAGACTTAGTCAATGCTGTGGTTCTTGTGGAGCCCGTGCCTGTTACTGGCACCACATTGAGATGTTCTTTAGTGTAATCTAGCATTTTTACACTTGTTTATGCAGGTGCTGCTGTCTGTGCGATTTATGCACGCGGAGACTTTTCTCAGTCAGAGGGTTAGCTCTGGTTCCCAGGGAGGTGGGGATGGAGCCTCTCCTTTGACACTGCTTTGAACCTTCCTTGAAGCTGCTTTGAACGCCCAGATACTTTGAGATAAAAATCAGGACCTGCTGTATCAGGATTGATGCATTCATTGTGTAGAGGCACTCGGCTCTGCTGCTGTCCTGGCAGCGTGTGGGTACAAGTGAAGCCGGAGGGCAGGCGGGGAAGGACACCATATCTGACCAGATCTGCTGATGGCGGGTGTTGGATCCACTACAGGAGTGGAAATGGTGGAGTCTCTGGTTGTCTTTAGACAGAGCTGGAGGTGTTCTGGGAACTGTTTATCCAAATGGGTATTAATGGGCTGAACTTAGGGGTAAGTTAACAAAGTGTAGTTGCCTGGGGCACAGAGGAGGTCAGACCAAAGGGTCCATGGTCCTCCTGGCTTTAAGAATCTCAAATTCCTCTCTTGCCCCGCTGGACACCAGGTTCAGTACTAATTTGGCAAGCTGTTCAAGATGATCCTGAAATCTCGGTGACTTAAGCACAGATCTTCTGCCACATTCTATTCGCCACCTTTTGATACATGTGGCTAAATTCACAACTCTCTTGACACGAGGCCTTCATGGGGAGGGTGCTATGAACTGGTTGATCCTATAACCTATTTGGTTTGCCCTCTTCTCCTCTGACCTGGAGACTCCTCCCACGCTGGGGTGGTTGTTGGGTAGAGCGAGTTTGTGGTCCTCGCACAGTGGGTGCTGCTGCCGTGACCCTTACCACCACTTACACTGTTCACTGAACTTACATAGCTTCCTACGGTGTCTTCTTAACCTTTTTCATGAGGACTCATTTGGATTTCCTGGCTTTGGACAAAGCACAGTCCAAACAAAAAAAATGGGCAAGTTTCCTCTGAGAGTGTTTGTGCTTTGGATGGGCACTTGACTTCAACGCGTCCTGCTGTTCCTTTCTGTGCGGTTTGGCACTTGTCTATGGCAGCACTTTTTCAAGCATATTCCAATTTTTCTCTTGAATGGTCAAAGCACCCCCAGTGATTAGCAGTAGCTTGCATGCTAGCTCTTCTGCTGAACTGCCCCCAGAGTGGCCAAGAAACGGCATTCAGGCTTGTGCTGAGTGCGCTCTGCAGCTACTGGCAGAGGCAAAGATAAGCTCTTTAGCTCAGAGCCAGCCTAAACCTCACACGTGTGCATGGACGTGTGTTCCTCTGCGTGGAGAGCCGTGGTGGCACCGACAGTCCTGAAAGGTGCTGGCAATCAGCAACGTGCACCGGCATCGTGGCTCACACTCGGTGAGAAGTCCCTGTGGTTGAACAGTGGCTTGCACAGTCACGCCGTAATAAATTAAATGAGGTAAAACGTAATTCCATCTTGCATTTGGGTGGAAAGCGTTTCAGTTTTTTCAGGTGCTTAACCTGCAGAACTCTCTCCCTCTTCTCCTGCTGTAACAACTCAGAGCCTCTGCCACTGAAATTACAAGTGGAGGAGAAAGTTTGCAAACATCCAGAAGGAGGGAAACTACTTACAATCTACTAAGCTATAATGAAAAAGGAGGAAAGGTTTTCCCAGGTTCCTTTAGTTTCTTCTCTGCAAAATTTGCAACTGCATTGCTTCAAAGCGCTTTTCAAAATAAGAACCAGATGTTCTGAAGAGCAGTAAGCCACCCACAGAGCTCTCCAGCAAGTTGTCTTCCACGCCAGGTCACCCTATCTGGTGTTGCTGTCTTCCTGCAATGGTAAACTGGCCATCGCAGCCCTTCAGGTTGAATATTACCATTTTATGTCAGGGTAGCCTGTATTTTATTGTCCTGGTATTTTCCTGTTTAGTGTTAACGCGCTTCCACTAGATAAAACAGATGTCCTGGGAAGGCACTGGTTGTGTACGTCGGGCTGTGTGCAGGCTCCAGCTCTCTGGCCTTGCCATGTACACGTCTTACAGCACCGCGAGTTGTGACCTCCTTGTAGAGCTGTGCCAGCGGCTTGTTTTTGTGAGGTTTTCAGTTGTTTTTGAAAGAAAAAGGCAGGTGTGTGGAGGGGTTGTTTATTCAAACCTAAAAGGAAACATCTTGTTCTGTTGTTGAGCATTGTTGGTGCATTTTAGATGAGTGAGAATGGCTTTCAAAGCTAGGAAATGGCTTTTATAAAATTGTGAAACACAGTATTTCGACTTCATTTTCCTTTCTTTCCCTGACCTCCCAACTTGGTGGCACTGGTATGGATTCCTGTCGCTGAATCTCAGCTTTTTAGTGAAAGAGGCTTTTGGCAGACTCCCCTCCTCACCCTATACACTTGGGGCTTTAGTCATTAGGTCCTTCCCAAACTTGCCTTCCATGGACTGGGAAAACATATTGCTCTCTGACAGTACTTGCCTGTAACACACGAAGCTTAAATGTGTTTTTTCTCTTTTCCTAAAGATTCGTCTTCCAACTATATCAGGCAACTTGAAACAAAAGTGAAACTGCTGGAGGATGACAACAAGCTTCTTTCCCAGGTAGGTGTTTTATTGCCTGGTAGATATTAATGTGGCTTGATTCTCCTGCTTCTGTACTGTTGTGTCTGACTGCCCACTTAATTGCACAAGTGGATTTTGGTGGATACCCTGCCAGGGGAAAGGCATAACAGTCTTGTCATATCAATTGCCCACTGACAGAATTTGGTCTCCCTTTTTTTAAAAAAAAAAACAACCCACACTGTTGGTGTCTGTGTGTGTTTCAGACATACATTAACACCTCCCTGCAGAACGCCTTGACCCGTGGCTACTCTAGGGGATGCTGTGAGGGTCTGGTCCTGTCCATGGCCTTGCTGTAGGGTTTTGTCTTGCTTGCCCATTTACATTGACTTTTTTCTTGTTGGCAGAGGAGACAGTAGTCAAAGGACAGCCTTGGGAATAGTTTTGTGCAGTGCTGTCTACCAGCTTTTTTTTTTTTGAGATCGTACTTAAATCTGAACAGACCTCTCTAAACTGGCACTTTTTGCTTGCATCTGCCCTTCAAAGCCTATTCCACGTGCCGCTGGGCTTTTGATCACTGCCGGTGCTTACCTTTCTGTGTATAGCAATGTCAAGCAGCAGGAAGAAAACATCGTTCTGTCTGGTGTGTCCCCTGGATCCCCTGTAACACTTGGTGTAAACAGGGGCACCTTTGCTGAATTCAGTGAAACACTATTTAAACCATTGGAAAACTTACCCTTTTTCTTTTTGCATCCTTTCACTGTTGTATATTCCCTGGCATTTTAAAGGTTTTTTTTCTATACTTTGCTTCATACTTCAAGCACTGAGTTTTCCAGGCATCTTTCCAATTAGAAGGACAGGAAATAAAAAAATCTCCCCTATGTTTTGGTTTTTTTTTTTTAAATACCTTTTAGCCAGCTTATGTTGTGCTGTTCTTTGCATTTCATGAAGTTTGAAAATAGACTGCTCCAGGATCGCACGTTTCAAAAACATTCCTGTTTAAAAAAAAAAGGCTCTATGCTTACTGAAATTTTAATGAAATAGTTTTGTCAAACCTTATTTTTACTGAAACATGCATTTTGACCTGACTGAGCTTTTTAAAAAACATTATCCCAAATTTCCAGTGTATTCCAGTACATGGCTAACCATGAAGCAAAACTCAGAGGACACCAAAAGGTTAAAACCCCAAGAGGGTGCTCAACTCAACTGTTACCAAGTGGCTTCATGTATTAATCAATTGCTAATTTAATTTTAACTCCCTCTGTCTTTCTCCTGACCCGTCAGTGAGCCGGTGGAGGTCGAAACCCCGAGACTATTTAATTGGGGTTATTGATAAGCAGGCGGGCTGCGTGTGGGCGGTTGGGAAGCGCATGGATTCGGGGATGTGCTCAATATGCCCTTGGCCCAGCTTCATCCTGCCATAGCCGAGCACATAAGGATCTGCCTTATGAGGTCCAAAAAAAGTGCTTGGTAATTAGTGGGTGGTAAATTAATAGGGGCTGAATAGCTGCCTGGGTTTATTGCATCGGGAGGATGCAGCCCAGATAGTCTCGGGGTGCGTGAGCCTGAAGTATCAGCTCTTCACCTTCATGCTGTCCTGGGTGGGACGGCTGTGCCTTTTCCTTCACAACTGCACAACTGTCCTCACCTTTTGGGCTGTGTCACTGCAAGTGTTTGAATCCTGAAGGGAGGGAAGTGATCTTAAAATAGCTCCCTGCTCTGGAGCAAGGCAGACGCCTGCCTGGCAGCAACAGGCACCGATGCCAGCCTGGCTGTGATGTTCTGTGTAGCCCCTGGGTGATATCGTAATGGCTCTCCAAAAGGACCAGGTTCCAACCTATTAGAGATCACATTCAGGAAATACCTCTTTTTATCATAAGCAGGGATACAGCTCTCCTTGGGGTAGCAGAAGAAGTGTTGAAGCCTCCATGGTCTGGGTGAACTCCCTGGCAATACTGAGCTGCATCACCTCCAAATCTGCCATGCTACAAACCTAGATTTGAGTTTTTTCTCTTTCCATGAGAAAGATGAGGAAAATCTGTATAGGCACAAAGTCACATGCGTATGCACAGGTCGCTCCCAGCACTTTTCCTGGAAAAGTATAATCCACTTATCATATTCTTACTTGCTTCATCTGATTGGAAGGTGTTTAGCTGTTGCCATCCGGATCTCAGGATAAGACTAGTCAAAAAGGATCCTGGCAAACTTTCTCCTGCTTTTAAAGTTGCCGGGTGATCCTGGCCATTTGGACTCTGCAATGCCAAACTGGCTTGTCAACACCAAAGTCACATTTTAACTCGGCGTGGCTTTCTCCCTGGGAGTATTGACATTGCAATAATATTTGCAGTGTGGTGTCAAGAAGTTCTATCACCAGCATGCCGAGGAGTGATGAAACCCGACGTCCTAAGTAACAAACAGTGCCTGTGCATTAAGGGATTAACAAATCAGCACTGGTTATGGAAGTCTTCCTGGCTTCTCTCCAAGACTTAAACATAGAGCTGAAATAGTGCTTCATCCAGAGAAACCTGAGAAGGCCAGTGCTGTGAATAATATTGCAAGCTTTACGGGAGGATTTATATTACGGTGGCT
This sequence comes from Gallinago undulata, assembly GCA_026546715.1. Taxonomy (NCBI): domain Eukaryota; kingdom Metazoa; phylum Chordata; class Aves; order Charadriiformes; family Scolopacidae; genus Gallinago; species Gallinago undulata. Next base: position 9,371,258 of record JAOTQQ010000041.1, on the reverse strand, counting down.
GGTGATACAATGCCCCTGTGCTGGCTGGTGCATCCTGAGCGAGATTTGTTGCTTTATCTCCTTCAGCATCTGGGGTGTGAAGCTACGCTGAGAGGTGGTGTCTTTGTGCCGCCTTCAGGCATGGAGTGAGGTGGTGTAGGGGTCCCCAGCCTGCACTGTTTTCTCCTGCTTCCCGACATCTTCTTTTTCCATAAGCACTTAGGCAGAAAATCCGGATGGGAGAGGTGAGAGCTCTCCTGCCTGTGCCGAGGTGGTTGCCCTGAGCTGCACGTGTTACCTGCAGGTAACTGCTGGGATTCACACTTCTGGTGACTCCTTTGGACAGATTAATGGAGAGAGCTTTTTCTCCCCATGGGAGATCAAGAAGTACCATCTCACAAGCTGCACTTTGCAGTGAGAGGAAATTAAGTGGAGAAGTGGACGTTATTTATGATATCCATACATGGATCTTTTTGGGTTTGACTTCTTTTGCTTTCTAATGAAGGAGATGTGTATTTCCATTTGGGAAAAGAGCTGCTTCTGACATTGTTAAACCATCAGTAATCATTGTTTTTCCCATTCTCCTTTCTCTGAGGAGAAACAACGTCAGTTCTATACCTTTCTTTTACTCAGGTTTACACTGTAATGTTTTCTGATCATGGGGATGTTAACTAGAAAGTCATGCTCTTGGATGGCATGACTGTGCTGACAAGATCCCTGGCAGCAATTCTGACAACACACAGCTTTTGTTGCCCTGTTTTATATTGGTTGGGGAGATGCTGGAGTAAATGCCACTGCCAGAAAAGGCCCCTCGATGCCTGCTCACCGGTGCTGGTAGGTGTCTGTGGTATAACCATGGTGGCAAAGACCCCACAGAGCAGGTGAGGACCTCAGTGTCCTGGGTTTGACGGTGTCAGCCTTTCTCAGAAGTGTAGCTGGTTTCTGGAAGTTTTAATCAAGGTGTAAAGATGAACGTAAGCTCTGAGGAATGTTGGGTGTTGGCTTTGGAGAGCTTCGCAGGCATCACTTTTATAGTCTCAAATTCTCTGGGGAAGAAATGCAGTAAGTTCTCCTACATGTGTGCAGTTAATCTATGCAACAGCATGTGGGAAATGTCCTGTTTTTCCTCTGTGTCATTGTGGGGAGTGCCCCGGAGAACTGGTGTTAACCTCCCTTTCACGGTGTCTGGTTGACTAGATGTGGGTACCTTTCATATTACTAAGATATATGCCCTGAGATGGGAGACCATATTTGCTTTCTGTTCCTCTGAGCTGGAAATGTCCAAGCAGAAAATAGACTTATTAGTCAACCTCACACTGCCCCTTAAACTAAAAATTAATTTGTAATTACACCCTTTCCTCTCAAGATTAGAGAAACCCGTGTTTATGAGCTTTGGGAGCTCCACAGGTCAATTCTGGTTAGTTTTATAACTAATGCATACATTTTAGAGATAATAACAGTGACAAACTTCTGGCCATTCTTTTGCTATTTCATTCGTTATTTTGCATTTTCAGCTCATGTACAGCAGCAAGGATGGGGCACTTTGAACTGCAACTGAAGGTTATAGGTTTGTGGAGTCACCACCCTCTTCTCTCTCCTCATACCTAAGCCCTGTGCACCATGGGCTGGCCGTTGGGACTTCTTTTGGTTTATAGTCTCCAGCTGTGTCTGGATTTTCCTTTCAGAACAGGAATGCCAGAGGCATTTTCCTACTCAAAGATGCCCAGGACATGTTGCAGGGCTTTGTTTCAAAAAGCCCAGCTTTTAACAGAGCAGGTGTGTTGGGCGGGTGAGACTGAGTAACTGGACATTTGACAATGAGGTCCTGGTGCATCTTTCAGGGAAAATTTCAGGTCCCCTGGTGCAGAGCAGAAATACAAAAAATTCTTCTCTAGGGAGTGAAAAGCCCTTGAGATTTATGAGCAATGTCAGAGTATTTAATTAATATCACCAAATAGATTTCAGTATTAACAGCATGTCGCAGCATTTTAATATCTGGCTGCTGAATGGGGCTGAGAGCATCCCTGGAAGGACTTGAAAACTGTGCTTAGTCTTATTTTCAAGAGACTGCATGCTTAGCCTGAATTAAAAGAAGGCTGCAGCTGCACAGATAGTAAAATAATAGTAAATAATGCCTGTAAACACTGCTATTAAAACAGAGCTGAGGTTTTTGAATTAGGAGCTTCCATGGTAAGGGCATCTGCAGGCTGCCCCAGTTCTTCTTAACAAACATGCACTCAGCAGGCAGTTTCTAGCACATTGTTCTGAAAATGAGGGGGGAAAACTGAACCCCAGGATTGAAGAGAGCCTGAGAATTGTTAGCACTGGCAAGAACGAAGATGTACATGCCGTTCAGCGGAGAGCTTGATCTCTTCCTGAAGAGCAGAGGATGGAGAAAAAAAAAAAACTGCACACCATGTGCTGGCTGGCTCCAGGAGAGTCGGAGTGTGTTTTCCTCTGCTGTTTTATTATCAGTCTCTTTTGTGCCAAGTCTGCCACTAACAATTCCTGCTTGTGGAGTTGCCTCTCAGTGCTCAGAGGTGCTGTCGGGTCTAAGTGTTTGGTGCCCTCCTTGAATGGGGGCTGTGGAGTTTTGTTGTGAGGCCACGGCTTGTGCCAGGAGCGTTGCACAACGAGCAGCACAAAATTACAAACCTGTCTCATTTCCCCAAAGCCTACCTACTGTTTGTGTGTGAGGAGGATAAGTATAATTGCTTTAATTTCATGTCTCACTGGGGAAATTGGATTTTTTTTTCTGTAATAGTGAGCAGCTCAGACATGAAAGCTTTGCAGTGCGTTTGGTCTTCATTTAAATTCAGAATACTGAAGGGGACATGCCCTAGGTTACTATATTACTGTCTTCATGCGTTGTTTAAATGTTTAGCTGCATATTAATTTTAACTAATCAAAAAGGAGATGCATATTTGGGGCCTTATCCAAATATTCCTTTCAAGTCAATGGAGAGACTTGCTACAGGACTCCATGCATTTTGGAATGCAGCTCACGTAGAACCAGATTTTCATGAGACCTTCTCTCATGAGACTTTTCATGGGACCACTCTCCAAACTGATTTAGGCCTTTGATTGAATTGCATTACACGTATAAGTGCAAAAAATGTTAACAGAATCCCCCAAATGTAGCTTTCTTAACTGTAACAGTACAAGCTTCAAGAAAACAAAGCATGTAAAACCAATCCATGTCCGAGTGTGTTTCATTTCATCTCCTTCCTTTATGAATTAAAATTACAAGACAATTCCGTGATTCCGTGACTCACCTGACCAATTTGCTATCAAGTAAGTGGACTTGAAATTTAAGTAAATGATATATAAGTTTGAATAGAATGTTTTTTCCCCTCCCAAATAGATGTACAGTTTTATAAGAGCAGTTCAAAGATGTCTCTGAATTGCACCCAGAATACTTCACAATGGAGTTCCTTTTGTTGACTTTGGACTTGAGGGTCCTGGGCTGCTACTTACCAAAATAAATATTCTCTTGGTATCCATCTCCCATTCAGGAGTAGGAGCACATCTAAAGAGCAGGATCAATGACAGAAATGAGATTTTGCAACTGGTAATTAAAGCTGGATGGTGTACTGTGTGTTCTGGGGATTATCACCCGTGGAATCAGGGGATTTTATGAGAATGTCACCTGACATATAAATAGTGTTCCTCAAAAACCTAGGAAATGTAATTCAAGAAGTTCAGAATCCAGAAGCTGAATAACAGATAGAAGCATTCAATGTTTGTTAAGTCATAGGAATTTGAGTCAATTATATAATTTCTTGCAATTTAACTAAAACTGTTGAAGGACTGGAGAATTTCTGTGTAAAAGTGTCAAAGTGAGGGAGAAGCACACACGCAAAGCTCTGCCATGCGCCATTTGTTTCTGTTGTGGGTAAGCAAGAACATTGGGTTTAATGAGGCTCAGTTTAACCTCCAGCTGTGAAATGTGGGATTAGTCATATCTGATGCTTAACCAGCTTTGTAATAATTTCATGAGATTCCGCTTTTTTCTGTATATGAGGACAGGGTCAGGGAAAAAGCTCTTAACTGCAGTTAGATCAGGCTATGAAGAAGCAGCATTTTGTGTCTTTGCAACATGTAGAGAGGTTCAAAGTACACAGATTCTCACTGATCAGTCCTTCTGAGAAGGACTGAAAACTGTTTCAAAGGGAAGCTAAGCAATAGCTGCAGAGGCTTATAAACATATTTTTGCAATAAATTCCTCTCTTTCTCTGGAAGAGAGGGATGTGAGTGTCCATTCTGTTCAAAAGGAGAGGAGGCCAGTATTGCTCTCGGCCAGCTTGGTCCCAGCATTAGTTAAAAAGCTTGCAAGGGGCCTTTTCTGATGAGAAGGGGATTCAGGTCTTTGCCTTCCTCATTCCCAGCTCCCTCATTTTATGGGATGTGGGGAGTGCCTTGAAGGCAGCTCTGGCAGCCTTGCTGTGGCTGAGCTTTTGGGAGGAGGTGCAGTGATTTGCTTTGACCTCATCCTGGAGTGCAGTTGACAAAAGAAAATGAAAGGTGGCTCCAGGGGATGGTCCAGTGAGCTTGCCTAGTACCACATCCGCATCTACATCTACCAGCCTGGTGGAACTGGGGCAGCATTCCTTAGCTTTTCCATTGACATCCCTAAGGAAGAGACTGATTTTGGTGCTAGTAAGCCATGGATAGGCTCCGTAAGTCGGAGCCTCCTAAGCTTATTGTGTACAAGCCAGACATGTCAATGTTTATAGTTCCATTTGGCTTTGTTGTCTATTGAGCTGTATTTCTATTTGGGTTATAGGCTGTGATGCTTGAAGCTCGGCTGTGCCAGCCCATATTCTCTCTTGAGCAAAGCCTGCCAGTTGTGTGATGATAATTATATACTGCAATTTGGTTTGAGCTGATTATCTGAGTCTCCCATGAGTTACGGGGTTGATCTTTCTCTGCTGATCTAAAACAAGAGGAAAAAAATACAGACACTCTTGAATATTAACAGTGTACTAAAAAGTTCCCTACCTCAGTAGCTACGGAGAATGGAGAGGTTTGAGACTTGCACTGCTTTTATTGTCTGTACCCCACTGAGATACTAATAAAAATATTTTTCAAAGAGTGGTTTTACATGGCAAAATCTGCTAAGCCGCTTACTGACTGTCTCCTGCTATTTATTAAGTCTTTCCCAAAGTGCCAGCTCCCCTGACAGTAGAGAATTCCAGTTGTCACCATTGCAACCAGATGAAATCTGCTGCTTTGCCCCTCGTATGAATGCAGCTCGTGATAGGAGGGGAAAGTCAGAGCACAGGCAGAAGTGGGGATACTTGTTCCTGCTTTGTGTTTGCGAATGGCTGAGATCCAGCCGTGGCACAAAGTCCAAACGTGTCCTTAGAGCTCCCTGTGCTGCTGCTGTACGAGGGCTGAGCCCCTCATTCTTAGGGCAGTCCTGTTTCCAATTCCCCGTGAACAACAGAAAATTGTTTTACTGATGAAACCGACTGAGCTTGTGCTTGTGACCTTCTGGCTGAATTCGGGGGGGGGGGGGGGAATTGGGAGAGTAGATGTCTTGGCAGACCATTGTCCTCTAAAGCCTTTGTCACCAGTCTAAGGAATGATCCCTGGATACGCTGCATGCACAACAGGGATATAAAGTAGTGTAAAGGAATTTAATCTGTCCTGGTACAGAAAGCTCATATTATTACATGACATGGAAGATGTTAAATAGTTTTAATCTCATCCCTTATTTTTTTCTTTCTTATTTGCAGAGTTCTTTCAAAATCAAATACGTTGATTTTTTAATTTTTTTTATTGCACTCTCATGTGTGTAATTTCCAGCTTGCCTGATAAATGCTGCTGAAGCTAATGGGACTCTTCACATATACTTAAAGTCAGATATGTGCTTTGCTGAGCTTATTTTTGCTTGAATATGTCTTGTAGTGATAACTGCAATTACTGAACCTTAATTCAATTATTTGCTAGCTTCACACAGTGAAATCGCCCATCCCTCAGCTTCCTGGAGCATGACACCCTAAAAACAGGGATTAATGAGATATGGAGGAAATCTTTTTGCAAGGTCGTGTGGTAGGGGATGTTTGCTGGGGCACAAAGCCACCTGAAAGGGCCATTCGTGTGTGGAGCTAAAGTCATGAGAAACCAGGGCCGTTGCCCTGGTGCCCGTGTGAGAGCTGCACAAGGCACTTTGCAGCATCTCCTTCACATTATTTGAGATGTGTTTCTGCTTTCTGTTACCTCGGAAAAATGTTGCTGCTCTGCTGGACTTTCTAAGGATACCTTGGGGCAGGTTGTTCTTCCAGGGTGGTGTGTTCTGATAGTGCCCTTGAGCTCTGTGGGTATGGTAAAACATCTGTATTTGTGAAGAAGAGTAAGGAGATCAAGCTTTATCAACTGTTCATGGTGTCACCATGCTCTAAATTGGGATAGAAAGATATTAATGTTTGTGCAGATCTGCAGGGCTTCATTCATTAATATGGGAAGAAGAGGTTGAAGTTAAAATATTAACATTATCTTGTCAAACACTGCATGTAAGACCAGCTTATTTTCATCATTTGTAGTAACGATAACCTTTTCCAAGATGATAAAATAACTTTTTTTCTGTTATATTTCCAAATTCATAAAGTTTTTCTGTTCCCTTCTAGCTGGCTGACTGCAACAGCTTGCCACGAAATTTCAGTAAGGTAGAGAGAGCTAATGCATCCACAAAAGCTTTTTGGATCTGAGGGTTGCCTTTTAATATTGCTGCTGGTTGTTTGGGGTTCTGATTGCTTGTTCTTTCACATGCTAATGTTGGCAATTTCCATTTTATTATTGTGTGAAGATATTAAATATGTCCCTAATTATTTTTCATTTCCCTCCTATACTTGTGCAAAAGACATGGGTTAGTAACATCAGAGTTTTGACCAACTTTAAATCAAAGCTATTTACCTACCTGAAGAGAAGTTGATACTTTTAGCTAAATTGCTGCAGGAAATAACAGGAAAAGATTTTGAGCTAAACCTTCCATTTAATTACCCAGTTGCAAACAATGGGTTGTTGAGTGTCAAAATTGAGGCAGTTTCAATTACTAGCACAATTATGGTTTAGAAAATTGTTGCCGCTAGGTTTAAGAATTTGTATTACAGTGACAGGCAAGTAATTCAGGTAATGGGCAGTAGAAGAGTCCATAAAGATAAAGATGAAAGTTGCCTGACCCAGTGGACTGAAATAAAACCTTCCTCCTGTTTCTCTTCACAAATATATATAATCAAAAGCCAAGGTCTCAGCAGAGTTTTCTGTCTGACATCCAAGATTTATGGGGTAAAACTAGAATATGAAGTAAAATTCACATTTTTTTTCATATCGACTTCTTTCAGATAAAGAATTACCCAAATCCTTAATGGGTTTACAGGGTCAGGGCGGGATGCCCTTGCCCTATTGCTAGGGAACCAGGTTCCTCCTGATATTCAAATGACAGCTAAGGGAACCCTTGTGCTTTATAAAAGGGTGGAGTAGCCACTAAAAAATGGAAATTGCCTTTCTCTCTGAGGGCTGGGTGATGGTGTGGTTTGTCCAAAAATCTTCAAAACTGGTGTCAATAAGGGTATCTTCTATTGCCAATATTGAGTTTGTCATGGTATTCCTTTCCATCTAGTTGCATTTCATGTTAAGATACATAATTTCTTCTAATGTTATGTTGAACAGCAGATAAAATATTAATAAATTTGAGTGGTGCGGTATGTAATCTGCTGTCTCTTGAGCTTAGTGCCAGTGGGTCTGCCTTGTAGGAAAAGGAAGCTGATTATTGTAAATCCTCTGAAATGACAGTCCCCTGGGAAGTCTGCTGTCGGTGACTCACGTACACTTGATTCTCCCCTACATTCCGGACACATTTTTCCATCCCTTTATAAAGGGACCCCCCCCCCCGAGTTAAATAAAAAGGAGCTTTATAGGATTCCTGGCCTTCGAATTGGTGCTGGGCATGCGGACCGGGAGAGGAAGCTTCCACAATGCAGGAGGTTACACATGAGCTGTGAAGAAGTGCTCAGTCATAGTCCTCAGGTGCCACCAGGGCTGTTCCTCCTGGCTCCCACCACGGCCCAGCAGAACGTGGGTTTTCAGCAGGGTGAGATGAAGCAGCCCTTCATCACATCTGCTGAGCCTCCACGGTGCCTTGGCTACGCTCAGGCACGGGATACCCATGGGCAGGCACCCGAATTGCTCCAAGGTAACCCCCACAGCCCCTGGGGAGAAGGGAAGCTGTGACTCTTTGAAAAGGCTTTAATATTTCCACAGGGCACAGGGTCAAACTGATCATTTATGATTAATCTTTCTTTTTTTTTAACCTCTGTTCAGCCTTCAGCTGTTACAACTTATGTGAGAGGAGAAAATAGTGTTTTCAATTAAAGGCTACTTATGTAACCACCCTGTTTTGAATGCTAATTCATTAATTACTGGAAGCTGACAGTGTCGCTTTTTAATTTTCCTCGGTCACTTCAGCACATAATTCTAATTGAAATAGTTTTGTTTGTTTTTTTTTGCTAATCTCTTTCATAAATGCTGAGAAATATCTGCCAAGTAAATTTCTCTCCTTCTGTATTTAATTTCTGTTAAGAATGGTCCATTTTGTTACATCAAAGTGTTTCAGAATTAAAGCCTCGTCGTTTTTCTCCCTTCCAACAGAAGTAACACTGAAGGGTAACAGAAAAGACAATTTGTCTAACTTGTCTATAAGTTTTCAACACTTTATCTTCACAGTTGGTTCAACATGGCCACAGCACTGATCTGACTTTACTGGACAGAAACGGAAAGGAAAATAAATGTATCTTCATAGTACTTTGACCTTAAAATACCACAAACACCATCCATCTTCTTGTGTTATTTGTGTTATTTTCAAATTGAATCACTCAGCACATCAGGTCAAAAAGTCAGAGGCCACTTCTTTATTCTCCCTGCTAGCAGGATAGAAAGTTTTGATAGGAACAAGTGTTTGCTGATTTATTTATTTATTTATTTTATGTAGTTTTAGGCTTTGGTAAGTACCAAGACTTTAATTTCTATCTGAAGAATTTAGAATGATACGTTATTTTTTATGGGGAATAATTACCACTTTCCACCCATGTTAATAGTCAAATTACTTCTGTTTTCTAGACAGAGAAAAAGCTGGGTTTGCAGTCCATTTTTACTAAAAAACTTGATTTGTTGGTCCTATTCTTTTCTAACTGATATGAGTAAGCAAAACTCCCTTCCCTGCCAGGAGGGGCATGTCTGGGTGTATTTCTTTCATAACTGCGCTGACAAAGATCTCAGGCTTTGGTCCAAGAGCAGTATCTTCCGGGGTCACTTCAAGTTCTGCCTAGTTGAAAAATTTAGCAATAAATGTCACGTCGTTATTTGCAGATGATGAATAGTTACTGTGTCTGAGGGACCTCTGGGGAGCTGTCAGCGTTGGCAGTGTGTGTAGCACAGGTTTGCTCTGAAGGCAAAGGTGTTGGGCCCCCCTGCTCATCGGCCGGTAAAGGGAGGCAACACCACGTAGAGTGATGCTGAGTCAGACCTAGGGGAGGTCTTGCTCTTTTATACCACTGTGAAAGTCAGGAGATGCTTCCTTTTTCTCTACTTCCTTTCCTTTAACATTTGGATTAAACTAGGGTTTCAAAAAAATTCACAGTAAAAGAGCAAGAGCTACTCCAGCGTAGTCAATGGCCAGTGGTCGGCGTTTACTGGGGACAAGTGTACTTTTTAACTTGTACCAGTCGTAAATTTGACCAGGTTAAACAGAGATGGACTATGAGTCTCCTCAGCTCTCCCTTGGTCTCTCTTTCTTTCTGTGTCCCTCCTTCTCTCTGCTCCTCAGCTTAGAAAACATTCCCAATAAAGGTTCAGTCAAAACAATGCTCTCCCGTGGAGTTTTAGTTCAGATGAAAATGATTTTGCTGATAAATTCCTTGAAACTCCAGAAATGTGATTTTACCTGAAGGGTAATTTATTATAGACATGTTGCCCATTAATTGAGATAATCTCCAACAATGATGATGAACAGAGATGATCAGGGATTGTACTTTTAAAATGCCGTTCTGACTAGAAAAGCAATTTGGGATCCACTTACATCTCAGTAATGAAAATTGGGTAAGGTAATAAGAGAATTCATTTTTGTGAGTGAATTGACAATGCAAATACCAGGATTTTTAATTTAGGTTTAAGTGGAGTAATGGCTACTCATTCTGATGCATCATTAGTCATATTGCTTTTTAATGAGGAATTCACTTTCTTTTTCTGGTTAGCTCTAATACTGATAGCAAAGCCTAGCAAATATGTAAATGTTTTGGGAGGTCTCATGAATACGTGTCACTGCACTGTTTTAATTTAAAAAAGGGAAGAAAAAGCAATTTTACTGTTATGGTGAAGAAACACACATTTGCTTTTAGTGCAAAGAAAATAAATAGTGCAGAACTGTGACTGGTAGACTGTTGTACAAAATACTTAAAGATACTTTTTGAAACAAATTCTAGAAAATATAGACAGAAAGTTGTATTGAGTGGAGTGCTTGTGAAAGGGCTGGCTTTCCTGCTCAGGGAAGTAGGAAAAAGTGATTCTTTGGCCATCTCCAACATAGATGTGTTACAGATAGTGGCAGATGAAGATTCTTCTTGCCCTACCAAAGCCACTCCATACCCCAAACACCTCATTACTCTTCTAGATAGACATCTTTCTGGCATTTTTATTTCTGAGATGTTTTTTTCTCCCCCCCTCTTTTTCTTTTTCTTTTTCTTTTTCTTTTTCTTTTTCTTTTTCTTTTTCTTTTTCTTTTTCTTTTTCTTTTTCT
>JAOTQQ010000041.1:9313048-9360385 GCA_026546715.1 Gallinago undulata | reverse complement strand
TTTCTTTTTCTTTTTCTTTTTCTTTTTCTTTTTCTTTTTCTTTTTCTTTTTCTTTTTCTTTTTCTTTTTCTTTTCTTCTTTAATTAAGAGCTTGTTTTGATGTTCGTTGAACTCAGTAGGAATCTTTCCATCAAATTGAATGCATTAGGTCAGACTTATAATCAGCAGTCACTGAAACAACCAAACAATAGTTTTGTCACACACAAGTGCACTGTCTTAAATGGGATTTGCTTAAAAAAAGCAATAGAACTAATCCATTATGAACACTTGTTAGAGCAGGGGTTTCACTGTGTCTATATTTACCAACACAATTTCAACGAATTTAAGCCAAATTGAAATTAATGCAGGCTCTTGCTCCAGGCATGAGCATAGGGCAGTTAAATTAAATCAATTTAAACCAGTGAATTTTTAGCCACCGCAGTACGATGCTGTGTGTCAACCAGACTTAGGTCTGGTTGCCTTATTTCCTTTGGTGGGTGAGGCGTTTTGACTTTCTATGAGAGCAACCTCTAGTGTGGTGAAACACATGCTATGTCTAATTAGACCAACCCATTCAGAGTTGGGGGCAAGAGAACAAGCTTTTGGGAGACAAATGTCCACCAAATCTCTCTTTCTCATGCCTCTTTCTACACTCCTGTTTCTCCATAAGCACGTGGCACCTTCCATGTCACAATTTGGTTTGCAGAAGCCTGAAGCAAAACAGAGCCTCTAAACACTGTAAGACACCGCTCGTCCTTCTGGAGCAGAGCCTTCCAGGAGATCTGTCACCTATGTCATCTCCAGCACAAACCTACAACCTTGCATTTGCGCTCTGCTGCTTTCCTCTGCTCTTCCCTTGCCCGTGCAACTGCCCATTTTTCACAGATGTCATGAGAGGTGCATGACTCCTGAGCTGACAAACCCAAGGGGTGGGTAGCAGAGTGGCAGGACCTCTCCAGGAGGTTGCTGTCCCCTGGTGGACATACAGTAGTGAAGAAGAGGTTGCACAGAGCAGGGCAGTGGAAGTGTAACCAACCTTTCAGGGTAACCACCAAGAGACCCCCTACACATCATGTGCCTGGGACAATGCCAGTAAGGGTCTTCTCATCATCTTCTTTTGTGGCCTTCCTTTGAAATTATTTACCTCCCAGGCATGGTGGAGGGAACTCAGTTTTCCAGCAGTTCACTTTTCAGCTTCAGAAGGAGTTATTTCTCCTTCAGCTCTTCCTGTCTGACTTTATTGTGAAACACGAAAGAAATGTAGGCCACTATCTTCTCCAATGCCACCTTGTAAATTCAAGGGAATCCCGGACATCCAATATGCTGAAGTCATTCCATATCACTTGACTCCAGGTGAGGCATGAAAGTTCCCAGCAGATTGGGTGATACAGGACTGGCATCCTTTTCTTATGGTGGCTTTCTTGAAAACTGCCCTTCTCTTCACAGCTTGTAAAAGGAAAGTTGATAGGGTGAGTGTGCCAGAAAGGTTGTGAAAGCACCGCGTCACAAAAGCTGAGAGTCTTCTAGACAGGCCATGTAGCTACAATAAAATGTTTCTCATGCTGATAGAAAATGATGTATCCACTCTGAATGCACCTATTCTTCTCTGATAAATGGGAGCAAGCAATGGAAATGAACTTTCCATATTTCTAGAGATCTATGCATAGCCACAGTCCCCAAAGTCTCCCTTATGGTCAGGTCTTTGGGGTTACTGAGGGGGTTTATATACAGTTGAGCTAATTTATGAGATTTCCTGTTAAATTTTATTGCACCAGTAGCTTTTCTTTGGTTCTTTTGAAGTAGAAAACATAATTTCTGCAGCAAATCCAAGTGAAAAGTCTTAATGGAGCATAAAAATCTGAAAGGTCATGATTTAAAATAGAGGTCTAGCTTTAAAATAGAGGAGAGTGCACTGCTTGATACTCTTAAAAATACAAGAAGTTAATGATGATATTTATCAGTAATAAAAAGATATAATCTTCTCCCAGAGCTTTGATTTTGACTGCTAGTATATTGTTTTTTTATGGGTATACTTTCACAAATGAGAAACTCTTCTTGTTCTGAGACTCTCCCGTTTCAGAGTCATGGAGGGAGAGAATAACACGAGGCAGAAACTTTGTCGCGGGGCGTTTATTCAGTACTCTTGACACCTAGTTTTGCTTCTCCCTCTGCATGCAGAGTATTGATTGCATTCATCTGGTTTCTAGGGTCACGTAAAGTACCTTTATTTATTTGACTTTTTTTAAGAACGGTGGGTGCGTGCACATTTATAACCAAATAAGAAACTGTTCCCGTTGCAGACATTTTGCAGGCTTAGGTGAGCTGTTTACAGACTCTCATTGCTTTCCACATGCAGGTGATTGGAATAGCCAATGTTGTTTTAAAAAGAAATATCTAGAAGATGTCTCCTGGTAGGTATCTTTTGCTGATATTGATTTAATCTGAGGTCTTAAAAATATTTTTTCCTTTGCACTTTAGCAAATGTTTTTAACTAACATGTATGAACTTTTTTTTGATGAACAATGTTTTCTCATTGTATCGCTTAATAGAGTAGACTGTGAGCGGTTCACCTCCAACTGCTTGCAAATGTTTTCTCCAGGTGTGGACATGGGAAAAACATTTAATTTCGATGATCACCGTAGCTGCTGTTGTGGGGAGAAGTAACGGGAACAGGTCACGGGACAGAAGCAGTTGTTGGAAAAACCAGTACAGCAGGAGGGGCACAGGTATCCTTCTTCTCGTGAATACTGACTGTCATGTTTTCTGTCCTCTTTGCAGCAGTCCAGCACGGGGGACCTGAGGACTCTGAGGAAAGGGCTGTCCCCGTACCACTCTGAGTCGCAGCTCTCATCACTGCCACAGTATCAAGATGCCCTGCAAAACGTAAGAACCATTTCCTTGCTTATATAGGTAGAACCATGGGTTTCCTCGAAAGGGGGCATGGCTGGAGGGGGGGCACACAAGATTACAGGGGAGCTCTCCCAGCTAAGAATTCACCCCAAAACAAATGGTGCAAATGTGCAGCTGAAACCTGCCGCTCTAGGGAGGATGGGCAGCCCCTGGCAACATGGATCTGTACCTATGGTTGGATCATCGGCTTCCCAGCATTGGCTTTTCAGTTAGCTGACAGTCACTGTGGTGCGTCTTTTAAAGCAAGGGTGAGTCTTGTTACACCTGCAGCTCCTTCTTTGTAAATGCCCTGTACGCCTGCTGTCACAAAGCTGGTCGTGGATGAGGCGAAAGCCGGTTTGCCAAGTGCCTGGCAGCGTGTGGTCGGGGTTGCTTTAGCGATTAAGTTCTTAGGACTTTCATTGCAGGTTTTTCTGTATCACAAATGAAGTATGCATTTCCTAAGATTTGCCCCCTTTGCTGCTTCTCAAACAACAGAAGAATCTTGATGAAAGCCTCTTGCAAAAGACTGATACCGTGCTGCTGTGCCAGGGCTCCTCCTGGCAGCAGAGCTGCGGGTGTCCTAGGACCAATTGTATGTTGGCTGCCTGCTTGAGTAAAACTCATTCAGTAGGCTTAGCTTGCCTCTTAAAGTTGTTAAAAATGGCGTAATAATAATTTAAGAAACTTCACGTAAATAAAACTCCAGTCAGTGTGAAAGCAGAGCCATGTTCTGTCCCTACTGAACTGCAGGATGGATGGATGGAGGCCCTCCAGCCAAAAAAATATGGACAAAACCATGCAAATGAAATGGAAGACTGTAGCCAAATATCCACTTTCCTAACATTGTGCACCATATATAAAGTCAGGGGACTCTATAAGGAGGAGAGAGGCGTATGAACCTAGAGATGTTTGTCTGGCTCTACCGGTGCCTTACGGTTTGGGGGATTTTGCTTTGTTTCCGTGGTGCACAGGCTTTTGATCCCCAGCTCGGTTTCAGGTGGGGGAGCTCGGTCGGCGTGTGCTTGTTGCCCCGAGGAGCAGGGCTACACACAATTTCATGTTTATCTTGTGGGTCAGGACGCCATACAGCCATGGGCTTTCTGCAGAGGAGCTGTGTTGGGGCTGGGAGCTGGCAGGAGACTTCTCACACCGCTCAGCAGGGCTGCGTGAGGGCTGGCAGCAGACGGTGCTGCCTGCTGCAGCCCTGCCTGGCCACTTGTCCCTGCTTTCCTTCCTTCCTCAAGGAAGAGGTGGAACCTGGCGTTTACGGAGAGACCCGGGTGCTGCGTGACACTCACCTCCATCTGTCACCCTGGCGGTGTTCTGCCTTCTTTGCAGGAAGATGATTGAGAGAAAAACCAAAACCAGCTCTGGACCTAAATCCACATCATCTGGGAGCCTTATGTAGCCATTTATTTATTTATTCCTGCCAAAATCCCTTTGGTTTCGTGGCTTGACATGATATACTGGATCACCATCACAACAGCATGCAGATGTCTTTGAATGTCTCAGGCACCTCCCAGAAAGTGAACGATTAGATATACCTGGCTTTCTCTGCAGCCTCTTTTTTTGACAGCAGGCATGAGTTTGTGAGAAATCGTTCCTCTTTGTGCCTGCACAGGCTTCATGCGGGTGAGTGATGGTGGACAATTGGTGCCGGCTCCAAAGCTGTCACATCTGTTCAGGGTTTCATCATCGCCACTGCCTGTGCAACTCTTTGGGGAAGTTCCTCAGCACATCCCTCACTGTCACACTGCTTGCACATAGGCATCACTCCAGCTCTCCATGGCCCTGACGCACCTCGCTTGATGGAACAGTTTGTTGTGTCTAATGGATCCCAGGTCATGGATACTCGTGCACATTCAGACACAGAATGGAAAGACACTCATAATTGGAACCTGTGAACTGTTTAGTCAGTGGTGCATTGTGCGGATGAAGAAATGTATATTTACTCTGTGGTCTGCACCGTTTATCAAATATCGAGGAAAAGAAGTCCCGTGGGGTTGGTTCTTACCGACAAGCCCCTGGCCAGTGCAAGGGAAGGTGTGACATGTATGTTTGGTTGGACTGGTAGCAGGCTGGTCAAACTCCCCAGCCCTGGGAACTGCAAACTAGAGTCATCCCGTGGTGTATTGGAGGCTCCCTGTATCCTTTGGGAGGGAACACATGAAGTTCCACTCAAATATGAGGAAAAATTCTTTAGGGTGAGGCTGACAGAGCCCTGGAACAGGCTGCCCAGGGAGGTCATGGAGTCCCCTTCTCTGGAGATTTTCAAGACCCACCTGGATACAGTCCTGAGTGATGTGCTCTGGGCAATCCTGCTTTAGCAGGGGAGTTGGACTAGATGATTTCTTGAGGTCCCTTCCAACTCTTGTCTAATCCGTGAATCCGTAAGGGTGATTAACCTCAGTTTCTGAGTGAGGCATGAGAGGAGGTGGCAACAAAAAGCTCCCTCTGGAACTTGCTGTTCCCTTGGGATGAGAGGGGCAGGCTCCAGGGCAAGCTGGTTGGGCTGGCTCGATCCTTCCTGTCACTGGCAGTTTCCAGACCAGCTCAGCCTTGAGTCAGGTGATGTCTCGGGCATGGGAGCCGACTTTGAGTTACCTGTAGGCATTGCACTGCTGAGGACCTGCTGGCCAGCCTGGTGTCTGGGTGTCAGTGATGGAATGACCCCACAGAATCCTTGGAGGGCTTGTATTTTTCCATTCACTAGCCTGAGCTGTTGCTCTGTCTTCAGTACTTTGGTTGTGTGTGGTAGCTAGAACAGATTTTTTTCTCTCATGTTGCCTTTGTATCTTACCTGCACTGCATGTGTTCCCTTCGTGGCTCCTCCATGGGGATGTGGCAGCACTTGGGATGAGTTACTGCACTCAAATTAGCAGCCCTCTGGTTTGCCACGGGAAGCTGTTGGCTACAGGGATGTCTGAAATGTGCAGCTGGAGAGCGCAGAGAAGGTGATGCTCAGTCTGTCCTGGAAACTCTTCCAGCTCAGTGCTTTTCTGGAGTTTAAGAGTACCAGGTGGGAGTTACTGACCTTCTGTTTTGTTTGTTGGCATTGTCCAAGGAGTCCAGATTGCCCCTTTGTATAGGCTCACCTCTAGTTAGTGAGACAAAAATTACATTTCAGTAGACTTTTAGAGAGTAACTGGTTTGGGGAAATTGCTGTTATGGGGGAAAGAAGGAGCCTTGTTGGTGCAGGGCTGTGAATAAGGACTGGGAGCTGTGCCTGCCACCATAGAGGGACTCTTCTCTCACAAACACCTGCACCTTCTTTCACCTCTCCATACCTCAATTTTTCCCTTATAGGAATTGGCTGGGAAATCATCTTTTCCATAATATGGTTTTCAGGCAGTTCTTTATCACGAGGCTAAATAGCACTAAGTGCTCCAGGGTGCACGCTAAAAGGCCCTGTTTAATTTTTGGAACAGTATAGTGTTGCTGGAGAGTTCACTTGTTTCTCTCATGGGCTTTCTCCAGCATTAATCTAATGATGAATGAAGACTGGGGGGGGTGGGGGGGAGTTGTCTGCACTTGGTGTCAGAGCTCAGCTCTCTCACTCTCCATAAAGCTACCCTACACAGTGCTTAACCTTTGGTCACATCTAATGATAGCTGAGTTACGTTCCTGACACGAGAAGAATGTATGGGGAGACAGGAAATTCCCCATCCACAGCGGTAAGGCTCTTATTTTGATACTAATAGTCACATTTCAGCAATTTATTTTCTAAGAGGTAGAATCTCAGTTGCTGGCTTCTGGAGCATTCGAGGCCCCTGTAGCACAGCTGTGGCTGAGGCATGACCCTGAGCTTACACCTCTGTCTCTTCTCCGATCCCTTTGGCCTTTTCTTGGGTGCTCTGGCCACCCACATGGACACACAGCCCCTGCAGCCCTTTACATTCCTGCCTGATGTCCCTCAGGCATGTCTCAATGACCAGGCCTGGGAAGGTGGCCTGAAGGCTGTTTGTGTTCCTGTGGTTGGAGGTACCTTCACATTGAGAAGCTCATAAGCCAGCTGCCCGAGGGAGCCATTTATCCATATTGGCATAAAACACTGTTAAATATGAACCAGCCTGATGAACCATCCTGTTACTAGCAGTCAGAGCTAGCCCGGCTGGCTTACATTTAAAATTTACTAGCAGCATTCATGTGATTTGCAATAGGAACCCTGCCGTTGGTGGAAGTAGCTGTTGAAGTCATTAATGGAAATATTAAGGTTATTGTGGATGGAGTGTGAATGGAAAAGCGTGTGTGAAAACACCAGCAGGAACGCTAGAGCAAGGGTGCAGGGAGGGATGGCCTGTGCTGGTGACCAAAGACCCAACTGACAGCAAACAAATGGGTAAACAATGCGGGATGTGTGGTTTGCATCAAGACCAGGAGGTCTGCGATGTGATAAGGCCGCAGCACAGATGGTTCATTGCTAGAAGACCTGTTTGCTGATAACGGCAGCAAGGTTACACTGTGATGTGCCATCGCGCTTCCTGTGGTTCCAAGAGGAAGGCTTAGAGATAAGATGCCCAAAATGAGGGGAAGGAGGCAACAGGCAGCAGCTTTCCAAGGGTTTATGGGGGGTGAGTAAGAAAGACACTGAGATAAAGATCAGCCCGTAATAACCATTGACCCCTAAAGCATGTGAAAAATGTGCCCAAACCCCAGTTCTTTGCTGTCAAGGAGGAGGGATGCCAGAGCTGTTGGTAGCAGAGCACAGTGACCCTCCCACCGCCAGCATGGAGCCCCCAGCCCCTTGCTGTGCTGCATGAAGTCCCTGGGGCACAGAGGTCCACAAGCTCTTTGGTGCCTCTGGCATCCCACAGGGCTGCTCTTTGGAGCTTCAGCATCCACGTTGCAGCCTCTCAAAACACCTTCAGCCCCTTCTGTTGCTCCACCAAGCCCATCTCGCAGAGCTCCCCGGTGGTCCCCTGCCATCCCCCCATCCACTCCCCCATCCCACGGCTGTCAGCTGAGCTGGGTGCTGCCGCCGTGTGTCGGAGGACAACCCCAGTCCTGTTTCTCGCCTTCCCCCAGCAGCGGTGATGGCCACGGTCCCTTTTTAGGCAGGGGGAAACAATGATCAAGGAGCGTGGCAGAAGGCAGCTCCTTCCTGCCGGCAGCACCGATACCACCAGGATGCTATTGAGCAGACAAAGGGAGAAACACAAGGCAGCCGTTTTGCTGCTGCAGCAACAGTGGCTGTGGAAGGGAAAGCAAAATGAAAGGTTTGTCGGGATGTGCAGCCCCGGGGAGCGCTATTGTGAAGCTTCAGAGCGCGTTACCAGCAGCTGAGAGCAAGCCCATCCATTTTTGAAGGCAGCTGCCCTTCATCAGCAGTTATTGCAGCGGCTCTGAGCGGCGGGTGGCTTTTTTCCCCACGGCAGCCAACCGGCACAAAGTTTGGCAATGACAAAGTTTGGGGATTTGATGAGCAAAAGAGAGACCGACGGGCTGTATCCGTAATCCACCCTCACACGTAACCACAGGAGGTGAGAAAAATTAGGCTGCTTTGAGGATCTGCCGTAGGTTCTCATGGTTACTTGTCACGTGTTTTTGTGTGGGGCTGGCAATGGGTCGGGGGAGAGATGGGGGGCACGGCAGACCCTGGCTCTGCCCCAGGCCTGGCATCTTCCCCAGTGATGCCCAGGGCGAAATAGAGAGCTGGAGGGGCAATGCAGGTATCCTCCTGCATCCCAGTGCATCCTTCACCCACCCCGAGGCTTTCACCTGCCCCACCCCCGAATCAGATTTGCTTCCAAATCAGGAAAGTCTTAAAAATACCTGCTGTTCCCTTCTGAAATGAAGTGTGCTCGCCGTTCCTTACGGAGTGAGCATGGCTGAAAATCCTTGTGCTGACAGTGCCCCTGTGAGTCAGCCGCAGTTAGTGCACTGTGACCACGGGGACAGCCTGGGCTCTCTAGCAATCAGCCGCCTTCTTGTTTGCGTCTGTCAGGTACTTATGGGCTGAAACTGCTCTGGATATGCCATGTTGGTAATAATTTCACAGTCCGGGGGGGGCAGCTGAAGCTGTCGGTGGGGCTTTTTGATAGTGTGGACCCCTTCCAGCTCCACAGCGCTGTTACCAGCCCCAGCAGTGACTGCTCTCCTCTCCCTTCCCGTTGCCCGAGAAAGGTCCCTCAAGGCATCCTTCCCCTCTGTAGGTGAGATCCAGCTGTGAGCGATGTCCTGACTTTGTTTATTCTACCCGAAATCATCCCTTTCCTTCGGTGCCCCCAGCACAGCCTGTAGCCCACACAGCCAGCACTGTGCCATGTCTGCCGGGGAGAAGAGCTATTCTTTTCTTGGGAGTCCTTAGCGGTTCTGCTCAGAAAGCAATGAAGAGTTAAATTGTTTCTTTAGGAATCAAAAGAGCCGTGGAAGGCTTTTTTGGTACTTATGTAGATATCTGTGAATGTGGCGGAGGCCGTGAGATGCAGGAGGTGGTGGCTGAGCCGTACAGACGGGCTCTGCCTGGCTCCAGTGTGGACCCAGAGGTTAATTCGTGGCTTTGAATGTTTACATGTCCAGCTGCTCCCTATGATTAAAGGCATCAAATTAAGTAATGCCAAAGGAGATTAGCATCTGCAATGAAGTCCCTTGATTTGATAGGGAAGATGCTAATTCAGAGCGCTGATGGCTCCTGCACTCACTGCCGCTGGTGGCCAGGACCCACGTACCGGGGACCTGGTGTCTGCAGGATGTCCCCTGTGTCCCTTCTCCTGTGCCTGGTGGCAGGGTGTCAAGCAGCCCGCTGTGACTTGGGAAACATTCAGGCCATGCAGCCATTTAAGTGCAGAAGGGGGATGGTTTGTGTGGAGCTGGGTGCCGGCAGGCTTTCTGCGCAGCGGGCACAGAATAACAATAGCCAAATGTCACCATCGCTTTGGATCATCTGGACAGGGCACATAAGGGACCTGGGTGCTCCCTGGCTCTGGCGAGGGTGTCCTGCCCTCAGAGGTCTGGCATCACCCTGCAGCGGGGTGGCAAAAAGGCCAGTGTGGTTTGCAGAGGAGCTGGCGCCCGTCGCTTCTTCGTGCCTCCTGGAAATCTTCTCTTGCAACCAGCAAGGAGCCCCGGGGCTGCTGCCTTTGGGTAGCCTGGTCCCTGTGGGGACGTGAGGGGAGCTGGACCCCTTCGGGAGCACCACGCGTGGTGGCAGTGGCAGAGCTGCCATGGGCATGAGGCGATGCAGCGGGGAGGGCAGGGGCTGTGAAGGAAGGGAGGGTGAAATGTCAGCCCGGAGTCATGACACGCTCCAGCGCTGCGTGGCACCGCGGCTTTGTTTCAGCCATTAACCCACCCCCAGCCCCAGCAGATGCAAGGCAGGGGAGGATGGGAAACATGGCCCGGGATGCAAAATGATGAGGGACCCCCTCTGATCTGCCTTTGTGAGGCTCAGGGAGTTTCTCAGGCTGGCGGTAACGGGAGATATTTTTGTGTGTGTGATCTGCCGGGAATGCCGCTCATCTCTGGCTGAGGGGAGGTTTCTCTTTATTAATGGACTGGCTGCCTGCGTGAGCCTGGTGCTGCCCGTCCTGCATCTGTGACGGGGGTGCTGTGTGCTGAGGCTTTGGCACGTTCCGTCCGAGGGTCCTGGGATGCTCCTCCCTGGTTAGGGGTACCCTTGGTGCTTGGTTTTGCCGCTGGTTTTCCCCACCTCTCCCCCAGCACCATCTCTGGCTGGAATGCTCCCCAGGGGGTTATTCAGGCACTTTCTAGACTTTTTGGCTAAAAGTGTGTTCACAAAATAAAAATATGCTGTCCCCCCCCCCCCGCCGCGCCTCCCAGCACGCTGGGGATGAGATTTGCAGTCAGACACAGCACCTTTCCATGTTCCTGCCTGGCTCTGCCACCCGCTTGCCACATGGCTGTGGGCATGCTACTGCCTCCCGCTTGTCCCTCCGCAGTTCCTAATTTACAGGGTGGCGTGGGCAGCTTTATTTATGTAAAACACCAGGATGGGCACTAAGGAAGAGCCCAAGTGTAATTTAGACCTGGGTAAACAGGCAGCAAAAAAACCCAAGATACATACAAGATAAATAGATGTGCCTGGGAATTTTATTGTGAGTTGTCTGGCAGTGCCTGCCTATAATGTAATTTTCCTTGTTCTGTCTCAGCAATAAAAACTTCATGTTGTCTGAGGTATGCCATTAGAAAAGTGTGGCTTATTTAATCGGGTTTGAATCCTGAATGCTTGTTTTTTGAACTCATAGAAAAAAAAAAATTAATAGAAGGCAAGGAGAAGATGTGAGGTTCAGAAGCGTTAACTCTTGCTCTCATGCTCCACATTGGTCTGAAGCCTCCTTAGTGCCTGGGCTGTGACTTAGGTGAAATAAAATCAGCGTGACGTTTTCCTCTGGGTTTTTGAAACTTAGTCTTTTGCAGTCTTTCTGGCAATCAGGAATAGCTCTCTTGAAGCTGAGGTACGAGAGGATGTCATTAAAAGACAGAATATAATTGAGCAGAAAGAGATTGAAAACTGATGGCAGGACCAAGGTCTCATGTCTTTTCAGATCCCTGGAGGAATCAAGGAGAAATTGTTTATTGCAATTTCTTTGTTCCTTTTTGAGATTTCCAGCCCAAAATATCTAAAAGAGCAGACACCTGTCGTCCCCAGTTAGGCTCTTTTCTTCTTGGGTTCCAAAGCATTCCCACTGTGATTAAGAAATGTTCATATTTTAAGCCTTATTTTGTCTCTGTGGAGGCGTGTCATTACCAGGAGTTCCTAGCATGCCCTATTACAGGGACTCCTATTAATTTTGTTCCTCCAAACACATAGGAATGGAATATTGTCAGTGGCACGTGTCAGCATCTGTGCTGGAGAATATCCCATGCAACCAGATAGGGCCAAGCAAGGACTCACTAGGCAACTTGGTCCTAGACGTTGGCAGTGCCATCGTGGCTCGATACAGAGCAGCAGATGTTCTTCAGCAGCTGCAAGTTGAGACCTCAGCTTTTCATTATATTTTTTTTTTGGTGTCAGATTAAAAAGGATCATTGGCAGTATTTGTGACCTTTGGATTTTCTTTCTCACATCCCACACCAGCACTGTTGCTTCGCTGATTATCTTTTGTTTCTGAGATGGGGCAGTGCATGGGGATAGTTTGATTTGATTTCTTTTGTGCTTTGGATTTGAGTCTGTCACCAGGTCAAGCATCATTCTTGGCAGATAGAGAAGTGGAGGGTTTATCCCCTGTGTGTAGCATCCTGCTTCAAGGATGCTCTGGCATGAGAGACTGCAGTGTTCCTCTCTCTTTTCTTAGTCTGTTAATGTTACAGCTGGACAGTGAATCTCCTTACAGACAATTGGAGATTGAATCACAAGCCCTGCAGTCTCTGGTGAGAGGTTTCTGGAAGGATCTCGAACAGAATTGGGCTTCTTTAGTGGAGTTGTGGTTTGGGCATGAGGCTGGCAAAGTGGGGAGCGGGCTGATACTACGTGGGAACGGTAAGCTCTGAGAAGTGCATTGGTCCCATCACAGACATCAGCAAATATCTGGTGCTGATCTGCTTGAAATGGAGGAGCCAGGGAGGGCTGAAAGGAAAATGTGTTCAGTGGAGCTTCAGTACTGCTGTCTGCACAGAAGAATAGCTCTGGCTGTGGTTTCCCCACTGGGAGAAGGGTTGAGTGTGTGGTTACTTGGCACTTGTCTCCCATGAGGGATGCAGAAAAGCCTCATTGGGAGCCTCTGGGGACACCCCAGTCCCAGAGCTGTCCTGGCAGCAGACAGGGCTGTTCTTCCCAGGGCTGAACTCATCGGAGATCCATGCTACAGCAATCGCGAATGCTCTGAACTCCCACAGTAGTTTGCAGAACAACAAAAGTACCAACGTACCTAGGAAGCATCACATGGGTCATACCAACCTCTGATTCCCTGGGACTCTTGGTTCTTAAAGGCATATCTTGGAGAAGGGTCTCTGGGTCTCAGAGGTGCAGCGGTCAACAAACCCTGTGTGCAGGGAAGATAAGGTGCTTCCTACAAGCACTTGGGAACTCCAGTGCATCAGATACATAACTTGGAGCCCACCACTCTTAATTAGGCTGGTAATCTCACCGCTGGGCAGCTGTTTCTTTTGGCAGTATAACTGTGGCTGTGCGTAAAACAGAAAGCGGTGTGCGATGTAATTCTACCCAGGTGACCATCTGATGCCGCAACATAGATGTACACAGATTCATCACTTGTATAAGTGATGAGTTCAGCAAGCTAACTTCCAGACTCGTCTCTGCTGCTGTAAACCCGGAGCAGCTGCAAAGCTAGTTGGGGTCAAAGAAAGTAAGAAACTTTGCATTTTGAAATGACTGAGCTTCCTCATTCTGCTGAGGTTCGGCCTCAGCAAGAGTAAACTAGAGAAACGATCAAGATCGTATTTCTCAACAGCTTTATTACAAATATAATGGCATCCTTTTTGGTTACTTCTGAGCTGTCTTTAGCACCATTCATTTATTTAATTATTTGATACCTCAGCCACACGTCCAAGGATCAAGACTGAACCATTGCTGAGCTACCAAATGCTATGAAAACCTCGCAAGTGGA
The DNA here is from genome assembly GCA_026546715.1 of Gallinago undulata. Taxonomy (NCBI): domain Eukaryota; kingdom Metazoa; phylum Chordata; class Aves; order Charadriiformes; family Scolopacidae; genus Gallinago; species Gallinago undulata. Next base: position 9,346,988 of record JAOTQQ010000041.1, on the reverse strand, counting down.
AAAGCCAGACATTCATCTAATACAGAGAGTGTGTGTTTGACAAAACCAGACAGGGAGAGGAAATTGAGAGTGATGCATGCCCCAAAACACACCAAATTGCTTTTTGCCTATGTGGACAATTTCTGCTTCTTAAGATGTAACCAGATCAACCTTGCTATTATTGTCTGCCAGGGCGCCGAGTCAGTCGTGTTCCCATGGCTGTGAAAATGCCAGCTACAGGGAACGGGAAGGGCATGGGTTTCTGCAGTGATGGAGATCCTCAGAGTAGCTGAGTTAGATTGCTGGGGTGCAGCTGTGGTAATCTTTAACCACAGTTTCCAAACGCACCTATTTTCAGCGTGAGGAATCTCCTCTATCTGTGTGATTTCAGCTACCACTTTAACGCTGATTTCCTGAGATTCTCCCCCTCCATCCTGCCCTTCTTACAGTCTCCTATCTCTGGTTCCCCCTCCCCGGCGTTTCATCTCAACTGGTTTCCTGCTGGGTAAAATGCACATCCTCCTCTTTCTTCCCATTCCCTCCCTTCTCTCCGGCTGTTGGCAGTTTTCCAGCCCAGCAACCTTGACCTTATCTCCACTTCCTTCCATTTCCTCCCCTTCAGCTAACACTATCGGTGACCTCTGCCCATTTTCCTCTCCTCCATCCTCCAAAGGCTGGCCATGCATCCTGCTGGATATGTTGTCACTTCTTTCCTTGCTGACTACAGTCCCCTCTTTTCTGGCCTCTTTCATGCGTGCCTCCCTGCAGGAAGCTGTGAACCACACTGAAATCAGTAGGAATAAGCACCTACCTCCCTTTATAAAACTCTGACTCTCTGTATGTCTAAGCCTTTTCTAAGGGTGCACAAAAAGCACTAAGTGTAATTAATGATGAATATTAAGCCACCCTTAGCAGTATGGGCAGTTTTACTCGTTGCATCCTGCAGTTGCAAAGAGTGAGGATGTTGGTGAGATCCCTGCTTGCTCCCCTTCTTTCTTCACATGTGTGTTTGGCCTTTTGTGGTAAATCTCCCACGGTGGGGAGGTCTCTGTGGCTTGGGGCAGAGTGGACCCGCAGCATGGTCGTTCAGTGCACTCGTTGCCGCTGACGATGGCACTCAGCAATTTGGACATCTGTTTCAGTTGGCTGGGGGCTTTGGCTTCCGAGCTAAGGATCAAGGATCATGCCTGTTTTAGAAATTAAGTCATCTGTTACTGAGACTCCGATAGCAGGTTTTGGGTCTACCTCCCTTTTTGCAGCCCTCAACCTTGAACATTTTTCTTGAGTCAAATTCTCTACCTATGTTCAGTTGGAGCTCAGTTGATTGCCCTTGCTGAAATTCAGGCACGTGTCTGAGAAGGAAGGTGACCCTTTGAGTGTTATTTTGTGTGATGTGATATATCCAGTGCATCACCTGGCTTACAAGATTACTTTTATCATGTCAGTATGGTGAGCAGTTAAGTAAGATCAAGCTCTTTAGAAAACGTTACTCTCTAATCATTCTGGTTTCATTTGTGTTCTGTAATAATTGTGAGAGTGATTACGATCATGGAAATGCCTTGTAGCTCGTTAGTGACTTCAGTTCTGTGAGGAGCCTGTCTTACAGGAGACTTCGTGGTCTACTCCAGTTTGGTCAGAAAAATGTATTTGAAATGTTGTCAGAAGCAGGATTTGGCAGAATTCCTTTTACTTTGTCAGATTACTCTCAAATCAGAAGACATACTGGGTGTTAGACCTTTGCTTGGCATTTCCTGTGTTACTTCTAAAGAGGTCCATGGGGGAAGATCCATATCAAACATGGTTCATGGCCACAAACTCCTGAATATTCTGCTTTCAGTTATCACGATCTTGGTGATTTATGGAAAGAAGGCAGCTTTCATGCTAAAGCCAGAGGAATTATGCATGTATTGGTGTCTTTGACCCCTGTGGGAGGCTGATTCTGGAAGGACTCTGTTGCATTTATCAACCTTGTGAGAAATTTGTGACCCATTTTTCAGTCTTAAGTCACAGCTGTAGATAGGCTGGACCCAGTCCCTGGTGCTCCTTCCCCAGCCTCTGCCTTTTCTGTGTGACATTAGGGATGGGATGGCTGAGGACGTGCCCCCAGCTCCAGCAGGGTGTAACCCTCTGCCTGCAGGTCCAGAATCATGCCCAGCCCATGACTATCTCTTGGTCTCTGTGCTTTGCCAGTCTGCTGAATATCCTTGGAGAATTATTGTAGAGTCATGAAGTAAAATGTTCCTTTTTCTGAGATGCCTGCCTCTCAGAGGGAAGTTTTTGTGTCACTGGCAACTCAGTTCATGGAGGCTGCTATTATGAGCAAATGACTGTTGGCCATGATGTGGGTTAAGCACAGATCAGTGCCCTAGACATGAAAGGCTCCATGACTTTCATGCTATTTTTGCCTGTAGTCTAATGGATTGGCCCATCTTTTTCTTTTAACGTATGCACACGAACACTTTTATTAGTAAAAAGTCCCCCACGACTTAAAACATTTGGAAGAATGAGAGGTGGCGAATTGCCACTCTGTTGGTCCTCCTTTCTGGCACGACCAGCTTGGTGGCCTGGGCTTAGAAGGCAAAACGATGAGATGGAGCATAAAACATGCTGTGTTTTTTAACGCGGAAAAGATGAGAACGGAGTGCCTCGTGTGCTGTACGTGAAAGCATTCCTGTGATGGTGCTACATGCCGCTCTGCCATCCTAATTTGCTTTCAGAGGCCCTCACTATAATCATTCTTTGTGTTTCCCAAAGGATGTGAAGACTAAATACGAGTTTGGTCAATGGTTTCATTGTTGATTTCTCCCACTGCTACAAAGCGATGCAAAAATATTAGGGACAGGCAGGGTGCATCTCACTGAATAAAGATATTGTGTCTCTCAATCCAAGTCCGATGCCTTTAAAAAAAGGAAAGCCCTGTGAAAAGTGCTTACAAGGCTGTTTGGACAGTAGAAATCTTTTGTAAAATGTAATTTCGGCAGCTTTCCCAATGGGATCCTTCCTGCAGGAGGACTGGCCAGCATTTTGGAAACAAACCCAGCCAACATTAGGTTTGGACATCTGCTTGTTTTAAGGTTGCCTTCACAATTTTCTCTGGAGCTGAAGATTGGTACTTGATGTCTATGTGAAAATGCCAGACAATGCTTGCCAGACAAGCAATGAAGTTATGCCAATGGTTTCTTCCGTGAACGCAGCTTCTTAGAAATGACTGCTTTGTGCTGGAAAATCATCTTGTTTGCATTGCTCCCTTGGCTGGAAGGATGAGAACCATTTGATCTTGTCCTTGTACAAAGTTATCCTAAGTGAGCAAAAAATGTTTCTTGAATCAATTCAGCTTTAAGCCAGAGTGATCTCCTACCTGAGTTCATCCAGACTGAGAGATTGTAAGCTTAAATGGCATTAAATCAAGTGACTTGTGAGGAAGGGGTGGTGGTGTCTTTTGTCTTTGCGGGTGCCTGAAGGGGATTGAATTTGAGAGAAGCAAGTGCTCAAATTTTCTGGATGTTTTCTTCCTCCTTGCTTAAATTGCCTAAAGAGAATTAAAGTGTGTCTTCTCTTATTGCAACAGGGACCAGCGCGCATGACATCTGACCTCGCATCTTCTCCCGCAGCAGGGTATGTTCCTGTTGGTCAGAAGCCAGAGGCTGTTGTGCATGCTATGAAGGTAAGGATGCTGCAGACGGCCGTGTGGCACGGTGCGATGTGCTGCAACAAACACCAACGTGGCAGAACATGACGTTTGCTCTTCTCGTGGAAACACAACACCTAGAAATAGGAAGTTAGTACTCAGGCAGGTTATCGGTGACCAGCACCTGTATTGTGATGAGTAATCATTGCTTCAAATGGTTGAGGAGTTAAGCAAGATTGTGCATGATTGGTTTTTTTGGGGTGGGAAACCTCCAACAGAAGCTGCTGATGCTGAAGGTGTTGGTTACTCTTTCTGTTCATCAGTCCTGCATAAACTGGGTCTCTGGGGTGACAGCAGTGGCTGAAATGCTGTTTTTAAAAGGGACACAAAACCTGCAGTTCCTATGTATGTTTTGTTATTGAAAATCCTGAAGCAGTCTTCAGAGGAGAAAGACTTTATTTTATGTAAATACCCAGCAAACCATGGCATCATACCCAGGTGGATATGTGCATCATCAGTGGGAATGAAAGTCAGGACCATCATCAAAGAAAACCATGGGACACTGTCAGCTGAGTTAAAGGAGAAAACTTGCACAGTGATTTCACAGCAGTTCTGAAGTCCTTGTGACCATCCAATTAGCAGGGAAATGTGATACCCTGATGTGACATGTTTAACTAGATAAGCATTTTACTTCTGAGTAGGTAAGAGACAGAGAAGCACAAATCCATTCCAAGGTGCCATAGAGATGGATAGAAAGCAGGGATTGTCATGATAGGATGAGGGGTAACAGTTCTGAACTGAAAGAGGGTAGATTTAAATTAGATATTAGGAAGAAATTTTTACAGTGAGGGTGGTGGGACACTGGAACAGGTTGCCCAGAGAAGCTATGGGTGCCCCATCCCTGGAGGGGTTCAAGGCCAGGCTGGATGGGGCTTTGAGCAACCTGCTCTAGTGGGAGGTGTCCCTGACCATGGCAGGGGGGCTGGGACTAGATGGTCTTTAAAGTCCCTTCCAACTCTAACCATTGTATTCTATGAAAGTCTCTAACTAAATTAGTCTCTGGTCGGAATATACCAATTTATGGATTTAGGTTTGTCTAAATCCATAAAAAGCTGAAAAATTTTGTACAGGGTTAAAAAGCTTTCATCAAATCAGAGGATTCCTGGATGGCTACTCTGGACTTCAGATGCCCAAGGCCACAGCTGGAAAAAAGGTCCAGCAGTGGCATCAGCACTAGTTAGACTGTCCTAGACCTGGATACTGGTGATTACAAAGCTCTTTGCTTTGTACCTTTCCACATCTGTTAGCTAAACAAATGTCACAGATGTTGCTTGTAGCTTTGATCCACAAGTTCCCTAAATTTTCTAGTTTTGAGTGTTTTCAGTTTACTTTTTTGTGCCTGTCCAGGGTCTCTTGGCTCCAGGACAGAGGTAGCAGGTGGTGGTGGTGATAATGTCAACAACTGTCAGGAGAAGCAGCAATGCAGCTGGCAAGGGTTGCACTGGGCAGTTGCAAGATCCTGGAAGGATATTGAGTGTCACTATTTCTCACTTGGTTCATCTTCTATGCATTTATGGTGTGTGAGGAATTATGAAAGGAAAGACAGGTTTGGTTTGATTTGGATCAAATTTGAATTTAAATCATAAAAGACCCTTTGAGCTGAAAATCTTGACTTTTCAGCTTGCTTGAGGTGTTTTATACCCAGATTGTATACACTTACCTACATTATTTGACCTGTGTTTTCCAGATGAGTTTCTTCTTTGCTTGTTGTGAATGGTTCTGTGCTATCAGAAAGTTGTGCTCCATCCTGTACTATGCTGCGTTGTGGTTGTGGGTGACATTTCTCCTGGATATGTGTGCATATGGATCTGATAAACTCACGCCTTGCAGAACGTTGCAGACTGATGGGATACTTTTTTTTTTTTCCCTGACACTTTGTACTAATCCGGTTTCGCTTGCATTTAATCATCCAAGCCCTCATGCAGTCCAGACTACTGCTGTTGGCTTTTTCTTCCCAAACTGTGGGGTTTATACTTTTCTGCTTCACCTCCTCATTGCGTTTGGTGACGGACAATATTAAGCAGAGTTGATAATATTTTCAAGTTACAAGATCAAATAGTTATAAATTGATTATGAACACATTCTGGGGGAAATTAGATTCCTATTTGCTTTAGGGAATACGGGACTGAATTTCTTAGCAAGGGCAAGAAACATAAATGGTTTTAAGATGCAGTTTGATAAGCCTCTGGAAACGATTGGAAAATTAATGAGGAGGATTCTTGGAAACTGGAAATTAAGTTTGAAACGTCTGGCGCAATAATGCATATAAAGGAGTTGAAAGGAAGTTGGATGACTGGTTGTTTGCACATGTTATTATTATTATTAATGCTCCACTTCAGAGCTTTGTTGATGCCTAGAAGGGCTGGAAGAAATTCTCCTCTGCAATTTCATAATTTGGCCGGTGGGGTACGTTTGTCTGTCTTCGAAACCCTGCCAAGTGCCATGGTTGGGGTGAGGAAGCAGGTGGCATTGCAGTCACATCTATGGGGCATACATGATCTCAGGTGATGTGTCCTGCTCACACACTTAAGGTTAAAAATAGTCTCACATTTGAAGCGAGGAGGAAATTCTCTTATAAGTCTGTGTGGCAGGGAGGGATGAGATGGTGTCTATTTTTCTGTCCTGTGGTGCATTTCCAAGGATCAGCTGGAAATTGAAGAGACTGAGGAAACTGGTCATAGTCTCAATCTCTCCTCCCTTCTTGTGGCACAGTGAAATTGTGGCTGTTGGTCTTCAGCCACGGATCGTAAACTGGGTAGAAGATGACGTTTTTTGGCCACAGTACTTTGTAGCATATGGAGAAGGTCTTGTTTGCACCCTGCAGGACTGGGCAGCTTTTCCAGTGCCAGCCCCTGCATGTGGGAAATGGGATGCAGCCAGCAGCTTGGACCCTCACTGCCTGTGACAGAGCTCATGGGCCTCCCTTGAGGAGAAGAGGGTAGCCCATGGGCAAGACTGTGTGCTTTGGCTATACCACATCAGGTATTAGAAGAAGCCCTTCTTGGTTGTGTAAAGAAGTCATTATGGCTGTAGCAGGCTAGCTCCTTACCACCAGGAAAGGCAAGGACATTTGGAAGTTGGCTTTCTTGTAGTCTCCCAGGCTACTTGAATGCATGTCTGTCCAGAAGTGGTGTGGCTGCAAGGATGCAGCTCTGTGCCCAAGCAAAGGTCACTCTGCATGGACCTGCAGGGCTTCTGGATTGTCTCCGTCTGCACACATCTGTGTAACGTCCTCTAGGGTTTTTCCTTGGGTTTCTCTGGCAGCTGAACACTAGCTATATGGCTGAAGCATTCCTTGCCATTTGCTTTAAGTAAGTTCTTCCTTAAGCACATTTAGGGATTTTCTTTATTTTTGCTTCTGAAATAGTTTTTTTTTATTTGCGCCTACTAAATAAGGAGCAAGATGACAGGTTGGCACTCCTAACAGCTGTTTTTGCTAACGAGAGTAAAAGGTACATATGCTATAGCTCAGCATCTCGCTGAACATCAAAGCACTTTTCTTAGGAATTGAGCAAACCTGCTAAAGACGTGGGGAGGTGAGGAGGAGATGGATGTAACAGCTGATGTTTAGCCTGTAACCCAGCTCCCCCTGCAGCACCAGCCCGCGTCTCTCCCGTGTGCACAGAGCCATCGAGTAGGTGATCAATCACCCCCGCTGATGATGGGCAAGGCAGGATTTGGCCCTTCCAAAACTAGGGAAAAGTCCTAGCAGGGCACACAGACTGTTCCCTTGCCGAAGCAGGGTGCTGTGTTCCAGTGCTGTGTCCGGTTGACTTGTAAATCGATAAAATCAGTGAGGCTTGTACCTTTGAGAAAGCATCCCCTGACCTCAGAGTGCTTCCTGGTACAGAAATGCTTACTTCAACTTTCAACACCCCTTCCCCTTGCAGTCATCCCGAATCTTTGGTGGGTTGTTTTTTTTGTTTGTTTTCTAAATATGCATTGCATGGTCATACGAGACCAGTACAGCGAGTCTGCAGGGAGGCAGATGTGATGGACCGGGTGACTTTGAGGTGACACTGCCTTGGTCACATGTTTCAGTGCGGTCACGAAGGAGAACTAAATATACCTGAGGTGTTCCTCACAGTTTTACATATCAGCAGGGAGAAAGCCAGACAAGTTGGTGTGCTCATAGAGAGGAAGGTGCAGGTTGTCTTCAGGAGATGGCATCCCCAAGCAGAAGAGCAGCATTACCCGGCCCAGCCCCATTCCCCTGCACGGGAAATTGCCCTGTGTCCGAGCAGAGCAGCAGTCCTGGCCGGCTGGCACTTTACCTGGGGAGATCACGTAGTGCTGGTGTGTCCACAAAGGGCCAAGTGCTCCCAGTGCAGCTCGACAAAGAGCAAAAAGGAGGGGACAGTGTGAACCGCTTCCAGCCTGGGGTACGCTTGTCTGTTTTCTGTAGGCATCTGGGCTGGGATGTGGCAGGAATCGCAGGAGGTTATCCCCCGGTTTCTTCTATCCAGACTGAATCCACAGTCCTCGAACTTCAGCTGAGCCATAGAAAATTTCTGTGAAGGCACGTCCATGGTCCCCAGTGGTGTAATGGGAGGAACATTAACCTGGTCCTTCTAAACAGCTGAGGCGGCGCCTGGCAGGATCTGAGAATGGCTGGGGCTGGGTCAGCACTAAGAGGCCTTCCTGTCTTTCTGCAGGAGGGGATTTCACCCTTCAGAGTGTGTTTTCTTCCAGCACGCCTCTCCAGGATGGGCAGTTGTGTTTTATCTCTCCAAATCCCTTTTTCCCATACCCAAGGTGCTAACACATCTTTACAAAGTGGCTACCCAGACGTGGGGTGAACCTGGGGAGCAGGATGGTTTCCGGGTTAAATGTGTCCTGTGCCATTCAGAAATGAAATACAACCATAACTTCCATGTGATCAGCTGTCAGCTCCAGCCCTGCCCGTTTTTACACCATTAAAAGACATTTCCACTGAAAGAAACGTGCTGCACCACCCTTCCACACCCCTCCCGGACTAGGGGATGCGGTTTTAGTTGAAGCGCAAGTCATAGAAAACCAATTTATTTTTGTCTGCTGAGACTTTTGTGCCTACGAGATTGATGGCTGGTGGAGGGAGAGGCTGGAGCTGCTGTGATCTTTCTTTTCACTGATCTAAAGCACGGTTGCCCTTGACACTTGCCCTGTGGAGGGAGGTGGTGCTCAGCCTGGTGCTCCGCGCCGGGGAGCGATCCTGCCGGCTGCCGCGCGTCGTAGGCACGCTGACTCCAGGCAAGCGAGTTCGATGTGCAAGTCCAGCTGGATCAATAATTAATTCCCTCCTCTTTAGCAAAAAATAGATGCTGTCTTTGTCAGCACGTAGATGCTTTTTGCATCCCTCTTGCCCTTCCTCTCCTCTCGGCAAGGATGCGGGTAATTCTTATTTGTGCAAAGCTTGGTCCCAGCCATGTTGGTTAAACTCGCTGGTGCGTTTTAGAAGTAGGTTAAGGGCCCTAGGAGAATGACCTATTTTTGCTCGTAACGCAGTTGGAGTACAGCAGGATTGCTGCGCCGAGGCAGACCGGGGGGATAATCCACCCCGGTATCCCGTTTCGTGGAGCAGCTGGTGCTGTGTGCCTCAGCAAAGGGTGAAACCCATCCTTGCCCTGAGTCCAGCGCTGTACTTCCCTGGGAGGTGCGGGAATATTTGCGCACACAGAGGCACCTGCTGTGCAGCTTGGGGTGGGTGGATCATGGTGAATCAGACGACGTGCTGTCTGATGGCACTGGGTGATTCCAGGAGCTTTGGCCCTGCACACGGAGCTGAGCACATCGCCCATCGGTGGCAAAGCCCTGGGTACAGAATGTAGGTCAGCAGAGATGCAGCGGTGAGATCCTGAGGCCGTCCTGCACTGGGATATGCCCAACTTGTGCACCATGCCCCTGCAGAGGAGCCATTGGAATGTGTGCGGGTGACTGGGAGGAGGTATGCATTGGGGGACCCCAACGTAAGAAGGACATGGACATGTTGGAGCCAGTTCAGAGGAGGGTCGCATAGGTGATGAGAGGGCTGGACCAACTCTTCTGTGAGGACAGGCTGAGAGAGTTGGGGTTGTTCAGCCTGGAGAAGAGAAGGCTCCAGAGAGACCCTATAGCCCCTTCCAGTACCTAAAGGGGGCCTACAGGAGAGATGCGGGGGGGACTCTTTATTAGGGAGTGGAGCAAAATGGCAAGGGGATAATGGTTTTAAACAGAAAGAGGGTAGAAAGGAGCTCCCTTCCTGCAACAGAGTGGAATGGAGTTGCTGGGGGATTCTCTTCGGGGAGCTGTCTGGAAGGTGAGGCCACCAACAGCCTTCCTGGAGGAGAAGAGTTTGTGGGTGCAGGCAACTCACTGCCAGTTATCACAGGGTCCCCAGGGACTGTGGTTGCAGGTGGTGGGACAGAGGCATACCATCACCAGGGAAGGGAGAGGGTGGAGGTGCCCAACTTGGTGTCACGCTCATCTTTGCAGTGCTCTAACTCTCAAGGCTTTGTGAATCCTGTCAATTTAAATACCGGTTAATGAGGTTGGTAGGGACATTTAATGGAACTTAATGCTTTTGTAATATTGTTTTTTTGTAGGTCCTTGAGGTCCATGAAAATTTGGACAGGCAAATGCAGGACAACTATGAAGAAGACCTGAGTGAAAAGGAGAAGGCAATTGTTCGTGAGATGTGCAATGTAAGAACTCCTCTCAGCAACTCAAGGGGTTTATTTCTTGGTCTTTTGTTAGAAGTATAGAGGAGCTGGGGTCTGCTGCGTTTGATGCCAGATGCACAGGCCCAAGGGAAGAGCAGAGGCTCTGCTGACCACCCCTTTGAGTGTCAGGAACCCAAGTGCCTCACTCGCTGCACGGAGCAGCCTTTGCTCAGCAGATACTTCCCACTCTGCTGCCTTCAAGGATGTGCAGACACTAGTCCAGCTGACCAAGAGCTGCGCAAAGGCTCTCCCTGGCTTGGAGAGTCCTCTTAGCAGTCAACTCCAACTGTGTCCTTAGGGACTTGCTTTGGGCTGAGCAGCAGCTGGTCGCTATCTTTAAAGCTGTACAGCTTGAATGGGTTTGTGCCTAAACCATAAGGTAACACCAGTGGGACAATATTCAAGTCTGAAGCCGTTGAACAGCATCGGGGGGTGTGGAGAGCTTTTAGCACTGCCAGCATGTTGGGCAACCACACTGTTAGCTGAGCTTGCCACGTCCTGCATGGCGAGCGTTCATCCCATACCTCTGCTCTGGGGTGTCTGCTGCTGTGGCTGAGCCTCCAGCTTCAAAGCACCTTTGAACAAAGAGTTCTGCTAGAACATGGCTCAAGCTGCACGTCACCTGCAGCTGGGGATGTGCTGCTTGGCATCACCAGGAGTGCCCACAGCAGAGACACAGATGCTTACAGAGTCTTCTCGTTCAGAAGCCCAAGTGGCATCGTATAGTGGCTCACAGCAGCAAAGAGGAGCCTAACCCTCCATTTAAACTCTGAAAAGCAGCTCAACTCTAAAAAGAGGGTACGAAGAACACAAGTGCACCTTGCATAACTAAATGTTGTAACCATCCTTGGCAAGGGTTGAGGCTTTGGTTGCCGGATCCCTAGAGGCAAAGCCACGACCAGAGTAAACAAGGGCCTGCTTTCAGGATATTTTGTCTGCTCAAGGCCCACCTTCCCTTGGAGCCACGCAGGGGGAAATGTAAAATGCCGTCACTTCATAATCGCAAATGGTCTCATTACTGTTTGTGTAGCATCAGCTGTTTTTTTCTTTGATTATTCACTTTATGTAGACTCAAGGCTGTTAGGAAGTGCTTTTCAGTTTCTTATTTTTCGAAAAATAGCCTCCTTTACCCCAGTGACCCTAAAGTGATAAAATGTATGTTTTTTATAAAGTCATATATATATATATACATACAATTTTAATCATTATCTTTTTCATTATCTTTTCTGTTCATGGTAACATCATTTCTGTAAGCATGGCAGGGTTGACCTACCATTGAACTTAACTTCTGAACCTAGCGTATTTGTTTTATACCATTACCCCAGGCAGAAATGGTTCTAATTTCAAGAGAAACTAATTAGATAAATGCATCAATGTTTTTTTGCCTTGGAAACTGGTGCACAGGTGCCATCCAGTGGCTCTGCTGAGAATTACAGCCCATCTCTAGGAAACGTGGGGGTTTTTTTTGATGCTCAGGCTGCAATTATGAAAATACTGCGACTCATTGGAGGCTTTGGGGAGGGTGGTTGGGGGGGGGGGTTGGTTAATGCCTGTCTTTCTCTCCCTCACCGCTTTATTTTCTGTTACAGGTTGTCTGGCGAAAGCTGGGTGATGCTGCGAGCTCCAAACCCTCCATCAGGCAACATCTTTCGGGAAACCAGTTCAAGGGTCCCTTGTAGGAACACCGTCCTGGAGGCTGGACGTGATCGATTCTGTGAAGACCGAAGAGGCAGAGCTCAGCGTTTCTGGCTGCCTGTTCCTTGGGAGTCGGGGTTGAGGTTTTTTTCAGGGTTTCCTTTTTTCTTTTTTTTTTTTTTTTAATGTAACAATAGTGTAAATATGGCAGCTAAAGGCCTGATTCCCAGGCTGTGGTGCTCTGGAACTGCTGTTCACTGGGTAACCATCTGATAATGCCAGACTTGCAGCATTTGTATTGTAGTTCAAACCTGCTTTGTTGTCATGGTCTGTTTGTAGAATTAACTAAAACTTGAGAGAATTTTTAAGAGGAACAAGAAGAACCCTTAACCTGCGGAGAAGTCACACTTTGTCTCGCTCCGATCCAACCGCTTGTCAAATGATTCATAGCTGGGTTAGTGGCTCCGGGCAGCACCTTCCAAGGAAAGAGGAACTGGAATTCGTTGGCTCCCTGCCTGCCAAGCTCCTGAGCTGCTAACGCTGGTTGTTTTTTTTTTGGAGGTCCTTGTTTTGAAAGAACGAGGTGCAGCCATGTTCACAGGGCGCCGTGTACGCTCTTGAGTGGCGAGCTGAAAGGACTGCCACCAGCCCTCCGTACGCTGTGCGGGGCTCCTTGTCACGTAGAAAGGCTTCAGACTCTGTATCGGCTGCTGCTGAACCATTTCTCATCAACAAATTGGCCCAGGATTTCTGCAGTCCTAATGTGAATCAACTGAAGTCACTTAGCCACGCACCAGTATTCCCGACAAATACAGCAACACTTTTCCTGTAAGGCTTTTACTACAAAATAATTCAGCAGAAACTGCCGCCCTAACAGTGCTTATGGCTTTCACAGGATCTTCGAGAGCAGCTCATCTTTCACATAAGGAAGATTTGGGTATTATTTGGGTTTTTTTAATAGTCTTGCTGGATCCCTCACCTATACTGGTTCCTGTGTGAGAGGACCAAACAACAACCTTGCAGAGCTGAATAAAAACTCCACAAACACGGGCTGTCGGGTGAGACTACTTCCTGCCATTCAAGCTTTATTTTTGTTAATGAACCAAAACAAGAGGGTTTTTCCTTGTTCGAATGGTTGTACATAAAACAACGGGACTTATATTTTGCTATTGTGGAGTAGCTGCTTGTATAGTTGTAAGAATTTGACCCCCTTCTTTTCCAAGTTTCGTCACAGCAGCTGTCCCCGTATTTTATTAGGTGTTCTTTCCCAATAGTCCAAGGAAGCGGGGCTTGGTTATTAAAATGATTGGTGTAAAATAATTTTAAAGACAGGCATGTGAAAAGATCAAAGCCTCCTCTTCAAAAGTTGCATTGATTTTAATGATTAGGTCAAAGTTTTAATGACCTCAACCACCACCACCACTTTCTTTGTATTCTCCATAAGAATCAGTCACAGCTACAGGCAGCTGAATTAGCTGGAGAGGTTCTTCCTCTTCAGTTAATTTGTTCTACCGGTTGAGTTCTTAATTTGTGGTATCATATTAACACGGAACACCGATACTATACCAAGGAGCCCATGCTGCAAGCCAGTAAAGGTCATTTTTCCCGTGGTACACAATGCTCCAGCTGCCTGGGTAAAGAATTTGGAGTGTCAGAGCCAAGATCTGTAGCCAACAAATAACAAAGGGATACAACCAAAATACATCCTACCAGTAAGAGCAACCACCTCTACAGTATTCTTTGCAGCAATAAAAATCTAACAAATGAGTAGGTTATTAAAAAAAAAAAAACAACAAAAACCAAACAACAAAAACCAAAACAAGACCCATGGCCAAAACAGAGACATATTCTCACTCACACACTCGCCAGCAGTTTGTTTCTTACTACTGCTCAGTCTGAGAATGCTGAGCTGGGTAACTAATAATATTTACACCCAGTCTATCAGGAAAACTCCATCCTAGAGTCTGATCGTCTCCTTTAAAACACGGCATCTTCAGAGGATTCCAGATTTCTTCCTCTTTGCTTTTTGTTCTGACCTCCAGTTTCTAGTCGCTGTTAATTACTTGTCTTCCTCCTGTACAATTTATACCTTGAGATTTTTCATACCACAAAAGGTGATGGAAAGCAGAAGCATCATTCTTCCTTAGCATCTAATGTCAAACAGGGTTATTTGAATCTATCTGCTTGAAAGCCTATTTTAATTTTGGTGGCATCAAATTGCTGGATTAAGCAGAGATTTTAAGCATATTGGGAACAAGGTTAATTTACGTCAGTGAATTTTAACTAAAGCAACGCAAATGTTGCCAGCACTTGTAGAGACTTAATTGTTGATGACGTGTTTGCTATTTTAGGAGTATATTAAGACTAGCAGGTCATCTCAACAAGAGAAGTGCTATATACTAATCAGATTACTAGTCTCACCAGTTTTATAATTCTTGTTCAAATATTCCCAGCTATCAGATCTCTCTCAGCATCTACTCAATGACTTCAAGCAAAGCTTGTTTTGTTCCACCTGCAGATCTTACATAGTGGTCCAGTTGAGGTCCATAAGCGCTGCAGGTCCCGAAGAGCCAGGTGACAGGGCAGCCAGTAGTTCAGGTGAATGGTGAAGATACTCTTAGGGTATACCCTATTTCTTTAAGATTCTATTTGGCAGCACAAATCTTGAATGCAAGATGCGCATCGTTGATTTTGCAGAAGAAGGTGCCAGTGTTGTACGTTGGGGTATTATTTTTTGGGGGGAGGCTAGGCTTGCTGCTCTTCATACTTGGTTCCATTTGAGCTAAAAAGCATCTTCCTGGGGTAAAATGACACTCAATGACTTCACAGGATGACTTGGGTGCAGAATTTTCAGTTTTCTAAAAAGGTGTTTTATATGCATATTTAAATTCACTTACCTGTGCGCTCAGTCTTCAGTGAATACAACCCGAGGAGCTTTGTACATCCAGTGGGAGGGGAGCATCCCTTAAAATCGCCGCTATTAAATTAATATATTTGGGGCAACAGTCAAAGTTAATTTCCACAAGACTGAAGCCCTGGGCTCCACGATCCTCTGGCAAAGAAAGCGTCCGCTGTTTACAAATGGACTCTGCTTGCTTAAGGAAAGTTAAAAAAAAATAATAAAAAAAAAAAATCACATCCTTGGCTTTTGTCAGAGCGACTGAAGCAAATGGCATTTCCAAAAAAGGTTTCTGAAATGCTGTGGTGTAACCAGCTTCAGTTGGCTCTCTGCACCTTGCTAAGACTGCTGAGCACAACCTTGTCTGAGAATGGCACATTTTTATCCAAATATTAGATATTAAAAGAAATCAGTGTTAAAAGTGACCTTTTATCTTTTTAGAAACTGTGGGGGAAGAGTACTACTGATCTTTTTCAAAGTGCATGACTGTAAAGTGATAAAACTGTATATTTTTCATAATGTGGGGAAAGTCTATTTGTGCTGCTTTAGAAATCAGTTTAAAGTTTGATTTCTGTTAAACCTGTGATCTTACAGCCCTGCTATATTTTCTGTATATGATTTACAAAGAACTGGAAAAGTTAGCACCTGCTGTTGTGTATATAGCAAAATTCTTTAGACCTTAGCACGCGTTTTTACCTATTATTGAACCACTCTGGCTTTTTTGGGGAGGGAAAGTAATAGTACAGATTTTTTTGATAATGTGTGTAAAACATTCATTTGAAATATTTTAGTAAAAATGAAGTAAGAGATTGATTGTGATAGTGTATACTTCTAGTTGAATAAAATAAAAACCAAACATTCTTTTTAAATAAACTGATGAATAAGATTTTGGAGACCACTGCTGAAGTATCCTGCAGTAAGCACCATAGTTACGAATTCTAACTAATAGGAAAAAACCTGGAAAACCACTAAATTCAGAACCGATTTTATTTGGGTAGATGTGAACAAAGTAGTCCCATTTATAACCAGGATGTACATCACAGTAGGTTGTTACATTCAGACTTTCACACTTAGAAAATATATATATTATGTACAGGAATTTGCAAACAGGTGTAAACATACAATACTTTAAGATACCAGTACATTCCAAAACAAAAATATCAGCAAGGCAAACACCTCAAAATGATTCCAGTCAGCTAGCATTCAGAATCTCTCTTAAATAAAGTAGCTTTTATGCTTCACATCGTGTTGTTTTAATTATTACTAAAAATGAAGTTTCTATAACTCAAATTTCATGGTATCTGGCTATTTTGATACTCAAAAATAGGCACCGATTTCTAGAAGGAAATTTTCTTCTTACTGATATAATTGAGCCAATATGGCTGGGTTTGCTAGTACAAAGTAATCCAGTGCTGGAATAACTCAAGACAATTTAAACTTAAGTCAAATGTATAAAGTTAGAATAAGATACTGCAAAGCTGATTAAAATCTAGAAGCCTATATAACTCACCATAAACAATACTGCAAACAGATCAGCTAAATTTTCATTTCACCGCCTCATTTCTTCATCTAAATTATACAAATTACCCTCCTCTTCATCTTTACAAAGTAGATTTTTAGCTAGCTACTCCTGCCTAAATCAAGGTAAAGGAATATCGTGCAAATTGCCTCATGCTATCTCATCCATGTAGCACGTCCAAGTCCTGCTACAGGTGGCATACCAGGTGGTGGGATTGGAGGTGGCACAGGTGGCTGTCCACCCGGGGGAACAGTAGGCGGGGGGTAACTAGCCGGTGGCATTCCCAACCCCGGAGGTGGATGAGGTGGTACTGCATGAGTTGGAGGCAGTCTTGGAGGTGGGAAATTAGGATTGTATGTAGGTGGAGGAGGATATCCAGGAGTAGGAGGTGGAATATTGGGCGGGGGAAATGAAGTAGGGGGTGGAGGTGGAACTGGTGGTGGAGGGTTGGGAGGATAGACATGAGGATGATATGGTAGATGAGTTGGTGGTCCATAGGCCGGTGGTAAAGCTCCGTAAGTTGGTCCTTCTGTTTTCATCATTGACTGAAGACTCTGATAACCCTCCCCTGACATGTAAGAATTTGTAGTAGACATCCCTGTAATATAACTGGTGGGGGGTGGGGGTGGGGGACGGTGCGGCAGAGGAGGAGGTTGATGTACTGGGGCAGGATGAGCAGGGGGAGGAATCTGGACCTTTGGCATATCTACTGAGTCCACAGTAGTAGATTGCTCTGCTTCTCCCAGTGAAACTGCAGTTGTCAAAGGAGGCTTGCGCTCTGGAAAAGAAAATTTCATATTTTTTTTGAAGGACAGTGGCAATAACAGCTTCTGAATACTTCATATTTTTGTTCCAGTTACCATGTCAAAATAGGACTGAATTCTCTAATTCTCTGAATGCCACGTGGCATCCAGTCAGACCTTCTTATATCACTAGGAAATAACTAAACTGCATAACAAAGCTCCAAGTTCAGCTTTTCCCATTCTGAAAGTTAAAATACATCTTCCATTTTTATTACTACTTTCTTATAATTTAAATATTGTTCTACAATCAGCAGAAATTAGCAAGCTGGATGGACAGAATCACAGCTACCAGATTTAAGAAGTCAGAGGACACCAAAAATTTTGTGATCAGTGCTTCAATCCTCCCTTCTACCTCTTTTATACTCCAGGAAGTGGCCTGAGATTACCCTCCGCCCTTCACTTGCTTCCCCTGTTGGGAAATACGGGCCAAAAAGTCTCAAGTCTTTAACACTAAGTTCTAAATCTGTTTACCAAATGAAATTTAAAAAACCCAAAACACCAGAGGTTAAGTAAGAAAGCACCATAGATTGCTTGGGACATTAAATCTGATCAGCTTTGTTCCACCAATTAGTTTCAGGGAACTCAGCACCTGACAGTCTGGAGAAGTCCACAAAATGGTCAGGATTTTACAGAATTATACTTGGCCATTTCCAGGAGGAACATGCTTTGAACTGTCTTATCTTTAAATAAGAGTCTCTTTTTTTTTTTCCTCTTAATGCAGACATTATAAAGTAAGGAATACTACAACAAGAAGGCTGACCTAATGTCAATTATCTCTGTACGGTCATACAGTCAGTATTAAAATGCCCAAAAAAATAAAGGTTGGGGCATTTTGACATCCATCTTGCTTGTATTATATAAACATCTAAAACATTGTTCAGTAAGAAAAGTTATTCAGGAGTAGATATATGGCAGTGATTTCCAGTGTCACACAACAACTAAACTGACAGTGCTAAACAGAACTCTAGATAAATCCACCTTCTAGTGCTTCTATTCATTTGATCAATAAAAATTCTTAGTTTTCACCTGATTCTTCCTCAGAGCCCCAAAAGACAAGAGTTGGCCTCTAAAGATGGTTGTTAAAATGTTTCAGTGCTTATAAAATTATTTGCTTATATAAACAAATTCTACAAAGAAAATTTTAGATAAGAAGGGAAACAAATTCACTACCTGACTAAATAGGATTTATCGTATCTAAGTCATAATCTTAACAGCCAAATTGTCTCCCAGGACAGCTACGTAATTAGAGCATGCAAGGTGGGTTATGCTGGCTGTGGTACCTATGATTTCAGTGACTCCTACCTCATGAATTATAGCAGACAATAATTTCTCCATTTGCTCATTTTCAGAATCATTCTGGATGCAAAACGTGCATCAATTAATGTTATTTAGAAGAAATTCTTCATTCTTAATTAGATTTTAACAAAGGGGAAAAAATGGCCCTACTGTGTTTCAGAACACTGTTTTTCTCTCTTGTAATTCCCTGTTAGAAGCTGTCATCTTACAGTTACATTATGGACCATGCTCTATAAAATATTTATGGCATATTTACGGGTCACCGGGAGGACAGCTAATGCATCAAGGCCCTGGAAGCACATTTTTATAACAGTATAGGTTATTTTGCAAACATAAAGAATGTGTGCAGCGTTAAGAGTTCTCTGGCTGATCAAAGTCCTCTTTTGGGACATAGCACAGAAAGTATCCCCCTTACTGCTTAGGAGTTACACACTTGAGAAATTTCTATACCAAAGATGTAACCCAGAGGACTTCTGTAGGTTAGCTGGAAGCTACTCTAGTAATATAAGATGGCATCTGCCAACCTTTTGAGAACAGAAGTCCCTTTTGCCCGCTAGTGACAATTAACTTCAGTCTTCTAAGCCTTTAACAGTCACAGCTTTGTTCTGCCTTTGCCCACCCAGTATAGCCTTGTTTCCATCATAACTTTTTTTGCTTCTGCCTGGAAAAACCTGTGCTAACAAGAGAAAATTCCCTCTAGAGCTTATCTACCTAATGCTTTTCCTTGCCAAGCTGATTAATCAAGGCAACAACCCCTCCCCTCACACCACTACCACCATTTGAATGAAAAGCAAAGCAGTTAACTGCAGGAGTAAATGTGTTTTAGAAAACAAAAGCTTACCTGGAGGTGGATGTGCAGGAGGTATTGGTGGATGTGAAGTTTCAATTTTAGGAATTTTAGATGGTGGTGGCGGTTCTAAAAAACATTTAGAAGTTCTTAATTAGCTATTGCTCTGCAGTATTTTCCAAAGTCCACCTCTGGCCTCACACTAATGATTATCATATCATATTACATTATGCAGAAGTACACCGGAAATGCTATATACTATGCATGCTTAATAATGAAAACTATAATCAAGACCTTTGTATAAATAAAATGGCATCAACTATTACACACATCTTCCAAAACCACACATGCCTACAAGTTTAAGCTATGTATTTTATAAATAGAGACAAATTGTCCCAATAGTGCTATGAACATGCAGATGAACACACATACATTTTCTAACATAAAATTGTAACTTGTAAATAGTTAAAACAAATCTCAGGAAAAGCTGAACTATGCTCTGCAAGGGGAACATGTCTAGAAACCAAACAAAATGGCAATTGCACAGGAGAGCGGAGGGACGATAGACAGTTCTCTGGAATCTGTCTGCAGAGTCAGAGGGAGATGTGCCAAACTTGCTTCAGAAAAGGCTATAGAATTACATCCTAGCTATCCTCAAATACATTGGTCCAAATCAGCAGAATGAATTAAAAAAAGAAAAAACACCACCAAAAAACCAAACCAAAACCAAAGCAACCAAACCAATGCAAAGAACTTCATGTAATCACTGAAGTGAAGCATTTCTGAAATTAGACTATATATACTGATACAAAATGCCTTTTACTGGCAGCCATGCCAACAAGCATTTACAAATGTCACTGGTTACCAACAGAGTTACTATTAGTGCAGCTATTTAATGAAATGGTACCTTCAGTCACTTCAAGGTCCCACAGCTTGCTGAGGAACTACTCAAAATGATACATGGGGTTATAAATCGAGAGTTGAGTAGTTTAGGACGACTTCTACTGAATAGACTGGATTAAGGGACTCTTGGGGCACAGCTATATCCCAGTTTTCAAATTTCCCAGTTAGGAACATTTTAAAAATAGTTACAGTATATATTTAAAGACACATTATTTGAATCAGAATAGTTTAGAACTACCAAGCCTGTAAGCAAACAAACTAAGCACATGTCAGCAAATCACTTGATCTAGTTAAAACAGTAAAATGAATGCAAGATGAATCCAACATTAACATTTACCTGCTGTCTTTGTTTCTTCTTTTGGAGATACAGTCTGTTTTAAAAGAAAAAAAAAAAAAGGATGGAAATAAGACCACTGAAAATACAAAGCATTGTAACAAGCAAGCAAAATAGGAAACAACTTTCACCTTGCTGAAGAACTTTTGTACAGATCTGGCTAAACCAGAACTAGTTTCCAACTCAGAACCAGTTTCCGCCTCCCTCCCCTAAAATGAGGTAGGAAAATCCCTTTCTTTGTTCCTATATTTTTCTGAGAAGGCTAGTAATACCCAATCTCTAGACAGATACAACACAAACACTGAACAAAGTCAAATCATATTGGGAAAACCCAGATTAACTGGTAGAATGAAAGGACTGAAAAAATAGCAGCTAGTTTAGAGACAGCATTTCCTGCTGTTCTTGCTGCTGAGTATTACATCTCGTTTAATTTATTTATCATCCACTGCACATATGTCACGGTTCGGTACACTGCTCACTGAGCTGAAAGCAAGAGACTTGGACTCTGTTCCCAATTCTGCTTTGACCTGTCATTCAACCTTTGCCAAAATCACTTCAGGCCTTTACGCTTTATTTACCAGGACAGGAGGGCAGTGAAAGTGTTGCTCAGTGTAAAGCCTTCAGATGGAAAGCATTGTATGAAAGCCAAATGTTATGCTAGAAAAACATTTATGCACACTGAGCAAAACCCACAAAACCTCACATCACCCTTCCAATCACAAGTTTTTGGTTGGTTTTTTTTAGGTTGTTGTTTTGTTGTTGGATTTCTTTAAAATAACCACAGACAAGCGAGTAAGAAAAAACTTTCCAGTTTACTTAGTCCTACTAAGATGGCTAGTTGATGGTCTTTGAGAAAACCAGAAAACCTAACTGAACTTTTAAGTACAGTAAGTTTTATTATTAATTTTAAATACATTTATAACTAAAGTCAGAGGGGTACTGTATGTAGCTCCTGCCTTTTGAATGCAAGGGTTTTTTTTAAAAGACTGTTTAGCAGCTTTTACCATCACCAGCTGTTGCTCAGTTCCCATCAATTTACTTTCTGCAGCAAGAATGCACTTGCATTTCACTCCAATTTGAACAATGAATTTTCCTTAATTCTAATGGGTATTTTCCAGATTTCTGCTGTCCATTACAAAGGTACCCAACACCTGCTTGAGACCACCTCTTTCTTATATTCCTTTGACAGATGTTTCAATCCACCTTCAGCCACCCTCCGGCTGCTTTCCTCCTCTTTAAGGAATCTTCATCTTCCCATTCCAAACATACATACTTTTCTTGGTGACTCAGGGTCAACACTACCAATTTATCAGCATTCTGATTGTTTTTTAATACTTACGTAATAAGCTCAATCCATACCACAATGGAACTGTTCTTTCAGAGCTGTTTCTATGTGCATTAAAGTTGTTCCCACTAACAATTTTTAGTTTAATCAAACTGAATATACTATTTATATCTAATGATTCACCAGTATATTTTCAGTAAAGTCAACTAAGCATTCAAGTGCTCTTCACCACCAGAGATGCAGAGGATGTGCAGATGCTTTAGACATCTGGTGTGGGTCTGTAAGGCGTGGACCAATACCTCAGCTGCTTGAAAGTATCTTGGCTCAGTAGAGGTAATGGAGTTATAAGAGTTCGTGTAAATGGAAAATCTGGCCTCCAGGAACAAAGTGTATTTATGTTCTGTACAAACCAAAGGAGAAGTCATGCAAAGCCCTATTTATAGGAGGAGGCAAACATTTTAAGTAAGGTTTATGGTACATCTAACTGAAGAACACCTTAGAAGCACCAAGTAAGTCTCCCAAACGCTAGGCATCTTGTTCTCCTAGGCTGCTTTCTGGACAAAATATTATTTCAGATCATCACATTTACTTTTCTCAAATTCATGCTCTATTCCTACAAAATTCCTCCTGTGAGTCATCCTTTGCCTTATATTTGTTCTGGATGCTTACAGCATACTAGGACTTATTTTATCTGTACTATTCACTTTCTTAATTATTAGGTAGTGGACCTTAAACTGTTTATTTCAAAAAAAAGGTAAGTTTCTCTGAGGGCTTGACCAGAAATGATTGTTAAAGAAGAAGATAGCATTCAGGCAAAAGACACCACTTTTTTCCATGAGGTAGTTCATTAACACATAGGATGGGATGAAATCAGTGAGGCTGCTATCATGAAGGTGCTGCAATTCCGTTTCATTCTATCATTTGTTGCTTTTTCCTGGGTTTTTAGTTTTGTTTGGGGTTTTTTTCCCCTTTGACATCTATTCTCTAGTTTGGACATGCATGAATTACAAGTTAGAGCAAAAGCTGTACAAAATTTACTTCCTAAATGGGCTTGTTCCAAAAATTTTACTTCTGAAAACACTCTTTTACTAAGTACAAGCAAGAAGATCTGGGTAACACTTTAACACCATTTTTTTTTAACTTACAAGTGAAAAAAACCTACAAAAAGTGTAGATTAAGGTCTGAAAGCTTCATTTGGACTTGATGACAGTGGAAAAGCACTCAGAGTACTTGTGATATTATTCAACTGCCAAAGTACTTTCTTGTTTTCAATGATGAGGTGATAATACAAGGTGAGACTTTAAGGTATGATGCATTTATAGGGTTCTGCTGTAGTAAGATTATTTTCAAAAATTTCTTCTAATAATTTTGACATACTCTGAGAAGCCACTATCCTGTTAACTTTGTAATGAAATACGAGGAAGTCAAATAACATCTTCATCAGCACTGTGCATGTCTCTACATTCAGGTATGGCACAAGAGACCCTCTCTAAATCACACCTGCTTAATAGTGAAAACAACAAAATTTAACAGCACAGAACCACAAAGAGAGTTAGGGCCTTAATAGCTCACGTTGACTTAAAGCCTCTCCACTGGTTTAGCCTCAAGTGGAATGAGAATATGGTACACCAAAACTATAAAGGCTGTTCTACACTAACATACTTGCCATACAACCAACTGAAGCCTACCACACATAATTATTCACCAAGCTCATTCTTAAAGCTCAGTCTTAAAGCAAATACAAGTCTGCTGCACACTGCAGCCTTTAAATCAAATTGACATCAGATCAGCCTGAAAATAAAACGCAAATTAAAGTTCCAAGTTAAACTTACTGCTGGTCTTTTAATCTGTCTTGGAGGACTTGACTGGGGAGAGGGCTTTTTAGACTGCTGTGCCTGTGTTTGCTGCTGCTGCTGTTGTTGCTGTGCTGACTGTTGCGACTCTTTCTGCTGCTGAGTCTGGGATTGCTCCGAACTCTGGGATTGCTGGGATTGCTGTACTGTGGGTGCCTGGGGTGTAGATTGAAGAGATGGTGGCTGTTGCAACTGGTGAGGAGTATGATGAGGCATTTGCTGTTTTCCCTGTGAGTACAGATCCAGGATCTGATGGCAGATGTCTTAAAAAAAAAAAAAAATCCAGATAATTATACAACTGTAATGTACAAGCGTACATTTAATACACAATAATCAAGTAACCTTTTTCTAGATATCAACTTCAGAAAAATTCACTATAAATATTACTTGTTGTTATAAGCACAGATTCGCTTTTTTAAACCAAGACTTTTTCAATTTATTGAAATTTCTGAGTTTCTTCTGCCTATGCTAACAACGTGTAGATGTAAATGCATACCTTCAATAAGAAGAACAAAGTGTCTCAGTATTAATGTACTGTATATTATTATTGCATGCTTGGAGAGCCAGGTAACAGTGTAACAACACAATAGTAATATAGTAAGAAAGCGAGTGAAGAAAGATTATCTGTTAAAACATACACTCCTAGTTAGGCCAGTCAAAAAAGTTTTGGGAAACTAAGGACTAGTACTAAATTCTTCCAACATGTTAGAAGCTTAAAGTCTGTCAGAAAACGTGTAGGACAAACTGATAACCAGGTGCAAGAGCAGCACTGAAGGGAAATAAAACCTTTCTAGAAAAGCTAAATGAGTTCTCTCCATGAGCATTCACTGATGCAGTAGCAGAAACTGGAGAGACTCCCATTCTATAACCCTCTTTGGCAGGGATTCAGCAGAGATCCCTCTGAAACTGAAGCAAGTCTGAAAAAAAATCTGTGATACAAAACAGAGCAAGTAACCATTTAAGAAATCACCAGAACTGTATAGTATTTGCCTGAAAGTTCTAAGAGCAACAAAGGCTAAACCACCTGAACAGCAACACATACTGTTTCATTTAAAACTGCCTTAGAATCAAATATCAGACTGTTACAAGCAAAAGCTTTTACAGAAAGTTTCTAAAGCAATTTTTGGAACTAGAAGTATGCTTAGCCTGACATTTGTACCAGGTAAGTTAGTAAAAACTTTAAGACAAATTAGTTGCCACATAACCACAATTTACTTAACAAGAGCCAAAATAGTTCCTGCTTCACTTATGAACTTCCTGGAGTTCCCTCAAGAGAACAAGCAGTAGGTAAATATAAGCAATATATACACAAATGGAACAGTATTAAGATATACATATTAATGAAAAAGACCTGTAATTCAGAATACCAGAATTCATCCCCATAATCTCTTCCTCAGTTGTAGTAAACCATCAAATATGATTGCAACCCCAGCATAATTTAGTTAAAGAGGTCAATGAGCCCTCTTGGTCATCAATAAGAAAATCACTGGAAACCAGGCTCCATTAGTTCCAGTGTTCACAAAGCTGCTTACTTAAAATAAGAAGTAAATCATTAATAAAAAACCACCAAAACAAAACCAAAGAAAACAAACACTATAAAAAATGACTAGCTAATTAGCTGTGTTATAAACTAAACAAGCAGTAAGGCAAATATTGACCAGAAGACTAATTATGATAACTAAAGACTAGACTAGTCTTTTAAGTTTAATTAAAACGCATAGCATATATGACCCAAGTTACTACTTTACACGATTATTTGGACTAAAACCCAGATAGAAAGTAATTTGCGTTTACCAATGACCTAGATCACATAGTTAAAGGAAATACTCCTCTGTATTCTCATACCTTCCAGCACATCAACAGGAACGTCTTGGACAAATTGCTCCCACCATCGTCGGTACATTGGTTTTGATGTCCATTCCTGTATTTCAAACTTACACAAACGGCCTGCTAAGTACATGACTGCAACAGCTATGATCTCAGGTTCCCACTGCAGCGACAGTGTAGTGCAGAGACTGGGACATGAAAAAAATAAAACAAAACCCAATCCTGAAGGCAATTCTGATTGTCAAAGTACAACAGTTATAATTAACAGGGTATAAAAAATTCCACCACACCTTAACATCTCAGATCAACTTAATCAAGAGCTTTGTTAAACAAGAGCTTACAAAACTAAAGTGTTTCTGTGCTACTGCATGAAACAAGGTACTTTTACACAGATAACAGAGATGGCATATGGCTACAGAAGCAATGAACCACATAGGAACGTTAAGTTTGGAGTTTAAAAATAGAAAACCCAACATATATATGGGTGTGTAAGAGGAGTGAAAGGACAGCATTATATTCTAACTATAGACAGTTACATTCCACTCTAGTATAACCTGTAGCATTAACCAATACAGTGTCCATGTTCATGGCTACAGAAGTGTGCTGTCGCTGTACTACACTGGTTAGGTGTATGTGTGCGTTTGCATTTTAGAGTTTCCAAATGTTTTTCAACAAAATGTAAGTAAGTACTAAAAAACACCCACAGAACAGCCAACATGAATTTGTAAAGCACAATGCATGTTTGAGAACAAGCTGTAAAAGGTTATCTCTTGAACAGCCTTTGTTAAAGATATTGCTGAAATATTGTTGATATTACTGATATTAACTAAGTTCATGTCATATTCAGAGTTACTGTTTCCTGGATATTAATTTTACATTTCAAATCACTTTTTCTTTTTCCTTTTTTTTCCCCTCCATGGATTCTGTAACATAGGATCTGCTTAAAGAATCTTAGATCTAGCTAGCTAGCTAAGTTTCTGCAAATTCACTGATGAATTCATTATTATGTCCTTAAATGCATCAAAATAGTAGCCTAGATAGTCATTTAAACCCATTTTCTCGCCAGTGGGCTACACGTAACTGAAGGCCAATGGAGTACTTAAAACACTGGCAAAATCAGGTCAGCAGTACAGAAAAATAAGGTCACAAGATCTAGTTCTTGAAACACTGATTTCTTATTAGTACTTTCATGAAATTTACTTGGGGGCTGTACTGCGACTGCAGAACAACAGAAGCCACTATTCTAAATGCCTGTAATGCAAAGCACAGTATTATTTTCACAGGATCCTAGAAAACTAGTACACTTATAATACTATTAAGAAAACACAAGACAGCCTCTCAAGAAGAGAGATTAATTGTCTGAAACAATCACTCCAACTTCTTACTAATGTTTTCCTGAAGTAAGTTTTCTTTAATTACTAAATTTCTTGAATTATTAAACACCATCATTTTCCAAGTACAGTAAGGTACCTGTTAAACTTCGGATGCAACAAGAGTTTTCCCTGACAAACTTAACAGTGACACTCAAGCCTGTAGGATCTCCACCTGCAAGACTGACATCAGCTGACGCAAGTATCTTTTGCATCCTAATACACTAACCAACCTTTTGCTCAAATTAATTTGGAGAGTTTAGTTGACCCACACTGGGCTACTTCAAATTAGGTATATGAATAAAAATGCATTTCTTTTATAATGGTGTTCTATTGCTATAGATATGACCGAAAGCATTTCTGAATAGTCAGGGCATCTATACGTTTTCTTAAGGGTTTGCTATGGACATTAAAAATGACATTTAACTGTCCTTGGTTTGTTGACTTGCCCAGTGCTGTAGAATCCTCCTTAGCAAGACTGAAGTGTATTTGGGTTTGTTTTCCAACACCACACTACACATGAAAAGTGCTTCTATACCCTCTCTCTAACCTGATGTGATCCTTGTATTGCAAATCCATTTTTCAAGAAATTGCAAATCTAGAGCTAAAAACTCTGTTCCTCGCTGAATTTAATGGCTAGTTTACTATTACCAACGTATTGCTTTAAAAAAATAAGATGTTGACCAACATGATGGTATTTTTGAAAGTGATTTCTTTTCTCAGAATGTGCCATGTACCTCAGACCAGGCAAGAAGCCAGCTTCTATCCTGGAGATCTATGAGTTTGACCCTCTCAAAGAGTAACTTTTTGTTTAATGAAGCATTAAATCATTACCACAAAATTACAGGTCTTAACGGTCTATTTCTATACTCATCCTTGATTCCCTACTCAATAGAACTATAATGGTAATGATGGAAAGAAAAACTGATGAATGTGATCACGAAAACATGTAACAAGCAAAAAAGACAACAAGCATTTGTGAAAGAAATATCTCATCCCAGAATAAAGTAAGCAACAGTAACTATTTTACTTTCAAAAGGCTTCCTAGAACTATCTTACCTGTCATTGACAAATGTCCATGCCATTTGAACCAGTTTTTGAATTTTATTTTTGTCTCCTGAAAATCAATGAGAAAAATTGTAAGAAAGTTATTATAAAGGACAAACTGGAATAGAACACTCTTGCACAGTTAGTGTAAATGAAGTTATGAAAATAACAGGCATTACTTGCTCACCAGGTGATATTTTACCTTTGAGTTGTTTGGCATATTTAAGAAGAAATTGGTATGGGTGTTCCACTTGCAAATCAAACTTTATTGTTTGTAGTAAGATTCTTTCAAGGACCATCACTTCTTCCTAGAAAATGTAACAAGGTAACCAAATATTGTTCCTTCTTTTACTCACAAATATTTTATGCTGGTATAAAGCATGACTACAGAGCATCTCCAGGCAAACATGTTTGTCTGCTTTTGCTTGGTTTGTCTCCAAGGAGAACACACAACTCTCCAACTTAAAACATTTGAAACCAAGATAGTTTATTTTCACATTTATTTGGGGCAGGAGATAGGATGTGGCATTTAAAATTCCTTTGCCTCCATGGAGCAAAGAACTGAACCAGATACAGCATGAAAGTGCCAAATATACAAACTCGCAACAAAAAGACAAGCTCTCACTGCATTTCTCTCCCGAGTTTCAGATCCTTCTGCTATTTATAATAAGCAAATTTTGAGAGAAGCATAGTTTTGCTAAGTCAAATATTCTAAATAGGAAACCTCTCAATACTTTGAGATGTAGTTCTCTTATTTGACTTCAGATTTGTTATTAATTGCTTCCTAAAATGACACTAAAACTGTCAAATATGATTTATGCCTTGGTGATATTCCTAGCTCTGACTGGAATCACTCAAATTTACTTGAATTGCAAAATAACATCAGAATTTATACAAAATCAAACGTAAACTTTTTATACAAACAATTAACCCAATAGGTTCCCAAAGCTACTTGTATTAGCAATAATTATTTTCATAGTTACCTATCACATTACATCAAAAAAGCCATAAATGCATGCTCACCATATAATTAGAAGAACTGAAAATCAGCTAATGCTCTAATGAACGTATGTCACTTTGTAGGAGCACAATAGGATGAAATCAATTTCAACATGACTATTTTTACCTTTGGATCATCTCCAAACTGTCCAAACTGTACATCGTTTAGCAAGCTACGAGCTGTTTTAATTATATCTTTACATTTCTTAGGTGTTTCTTCAACTTTTCCTGCCAGGAAGAGACAGCAGGCTCCTGTAACCTAAAAAAGAAAGTACTTTCAAAAGCTTGTCTGTGGGTGCATATGCAATACAGTATAGCATTGTACAAAAGCACTGTCAGCTTCCATTAACAGTTCTGTTGAAGTTTCCCAGGTAAGACTTAATAGGCATATTAATATCTGATTTTACTAGAGTGTTAAACTTTTGTTTTCTCAGAGGAAAAATACAGGATTTGGAGGACTGTCTATTTTATACAACTTTATTTCAAGGTCAGAAACTGAAAGTAGAATTCGTACTGGTTCAGCATTGTCTGTCAATCAGTTTGAAGATGGTATATACTTTTCTTTTTAGCCGATACAGGAACACCAGAACTACAGCTCTTACTCTTTAGAAAGAACTGTATCAGCAAGACATAACTGCAATGTCAATATAAATATGTTTCTAAGCATAAACAGAAATGTGTAAACAAGCAAGAATAGTGTATTTTAAGCTGTAATGATTAAAAGAATAAATACTTATTTTTCATCATTCAGAGCAGTGGACAGCAGTAGTACCCAAGTGACTTATCACCATTTCAAATAGCCCTTGCCTAGTGCAATCACTGTATTAAGTCATCAATATTGTAAATACTTACATATCTTGGAAATTGTTTGAAGGAATGAAACATATAAAACCGATGGAAATAAATTATTCCGGTTGCTAGAGTATCATAATGTCTGCAGTGCAGAATAAGGACTTTCAAACAGGGCATAAAAGAAATTAAAAACCAAAGACGCACAATGGAAAAGTACATTCTACTGTGTCAAAGTACCTCAAGTAACCATCTGTTCGGTGACCAGTTAGAAAACAGAGCAAGTAAAACAGGAGCTTCAGAAAAAAAAAAACCACACACACCCCCGAGGTTGTGTAAATGCTGTGATTCAGCCCAGATGCAGCTGGTAACTAACGGATTTATTGGAAGTGTCCAAAATCCTGATTAAGTTTATAGGAAGATCTACACAAGGTCATCCTCACATTAAACCACACCTGCTTCAGAGAAGGTCAAAATCAGCAGTAGGTACATGAAGGAACAGAACAATCATTACTACACGTTAAAGTGTTGGTATGGAGGAAGATTACTAATTCACACCCTCAAATGCAAATAATACCTGAACATGCTCCATACTAATCTATTGAAGGAGATGAGTAAAATTTCATCTTTACTAGAATTTTATTAAACAAAGAACTGAGGACATTAAAAGCAGCACAGAATTACAGGAAGCAAAAAGTTTAAGTGGCAGTCTATGTGAGAGAAGGACAGCAGAAATAACTTACTAATATTTACAATGTTGTAAATCCCAACCTAAACAAACAAAAAAACCCCAAAACCACAAAAAAACCACAAAAACAAAGAAGGGGGAGGGAAAGGTCAAAAGCTTCAGATGGAAAATATACAGAAAAAAGAATGCAAAATGTGAGAAGTTATGTAGATTCATGTCATAAGAGACCAAATCTAAAAACTGTCAAAAATTATTCTTAATTGGCAAGCCTGTATCACTTTACTTCTGTGGTGCCAAAGGGGTTCAGTTGAAACTTTGTTTACCCAATGAATTGACAGAAACAATGTAGGAACACATTACACCAAAAAACAATCTCAAAAATGATTTTTGATTAATGATTAAAAAGCACTTGAGCAGCTAACTAAGCACATAACACCATTCCTTGTACATTTCGTTCTGAAAATCCCCATTCATAAAGGCATTTCATGCCAACATGTGTCAAAAGGATACAGCCCTAAACGTGTTCCCACGTCAAATATGAATCTGGCCCCCTCCCTGCGGTATCGTGCCTCAGTAGCTGGATCAAGCCCTTCTAGCTGCGACGGTGTATGTGCCAAGTCTTTCTTATCCCAGTACCAACATGGCTTTGTATGGTCCAGGTTTGCCAAGTTTACAGAAGGGCTGGAATTTTCTTTGTTCTCCTTCATTTATTAAAACAGAATTGTTCTTGCTTTTTAAGTTTTCAAAATGGAAGTCTTCAGATAGTCGCTTCAGAACCTTTAAGAAAAGAAAAATGAAAAAGGGTTTTCTTTATAAATAGAGGGGACTTCCCCCCACTTCCCCTCATGTTCAAAGATGAGCAAAGAGGAATAGTATTTATCCTTGCTCACTAAAAGGGACTTCTTCCATGCTCAATTTCACCTTGCCCTTATTGTCCCCATATACTGCAAATTCAATTCAAAGAAACAGACATTATCTTTGCTATTGGCTGTTTAATAAAGAATCTTAAAGAATGCATTATCAACTCTATCTGCTACTTCTTAATAGAGTAACTTCAGCCTACTTTGTCCACAAAATAAGGAAAAACAATTCTGTCATGGTAGCAGCAAGATAGGGAAAGTTGGAGGGGAGGACTGAAATCAACTCGCTACTCATAACTTCAAAACACATTCTAGGGTCACTCTCAACGGCAATGGAAATACCCAGTTGGTCTCCCAAATATCCCTGGGTGGTAGAACAACAGCAACCACTTGGCAAAACGCTTTGTAAAGTGGTCTGTACTTGTATTACATGAAGAAAAAATTAACAGAAGAACTGTTCTTTCACATACCGAGATTAAGACAAATTATGTAGGATAAGGTGTCATCTAACATTGTCCCTAAAGCAAGGCAGTTGATTACACTTAAAGAGTGTGCTACTTTCCTGCATTGACCAGCTCTTCACATATGTATATTTAGATCACAAAGCTCTCTGGATGACTTTCTGGTGTTTAAGTTATGACTGATGTTCAGTCACAACTCAATTCGAAGACAGAATGGAGACTGTCTTGCTGTCTTTATTTCTTTCAGGCACAAAACTACTCTTACTAGAATCCAATAAGCCACAGATACTATACACAAATTCCTGCAGTCACCTGCAAAGGTTTACATAACAAATAGTGATTGACATATGACGCAATATATTTGCTCTAAGCAAAACAGTCCAAGGAAGATCCAAACTTTAAACTCTTTAATTTAAGCTGTTAATTTTCCAGATGCTTCCCTTCTGAAAATGGAAAGCAGATCACATGAATTGCCAGAGAAACTATGCCTGCAATCAGCGTCTTGCTTGACTTCAAGAACTTTCTCTTTTTTTCAGATGAACAAAACCGTCTTTGTTCCACATTGGCTTTGGAAGAACCTTCACAACTAACAGCACCAGTGACAGACCAATCCAAACTCTGTCAAAAATAAGTGAATGGTTATTTAGAACTATTTCCAGAGCTAATAAAACAGCTCTATGCTACAACCACACATTCCCATTATATTTATCAAGAAATCACTCTTTTTACAACTTTCATGGTTCTTCATCCTTACAAGTTGTTTTGTGTTTTTTTTTTTGCTTCCTAGTGCTCTAAATACTTTAAAAACCCAATTAACACTAAAATCGCCAGAAGCGACAAGACCTGCTTCTATATGCCGTGAAAGCACTTCCGAATACAAAATCAGCAATAAAAAACACCAACCCGAAAATATCCTAAAGGAATCACCTTAAGCATCTCAAGGCAAAGCGTAACAACTGAAGAGAATAACGCACCTTTTTCTCCTGCCCTTTTCCGCACCCCATTAACACAGGGAAGATTTCGGGGGCTGGATCTCAACTTTACGTCCTACCTTAGACTAACCAGCCGACCGTGAGCCCAGCTCTGTTCCCTACAACCCCCAAACTGGCGGGGGTTGATCAGCTCCTCCCAGACCCAGCCTGCCCGCCCGCCCGCCCGCCGCAGACGAAGCTGCCGGCGCCCGGGGAGGCGCTCGCTCCCCAACCCAGCCTCACTGCTCCCTTCCCCTTTTCTCCAGGCCCCGGTTCTCGCTAGCGAGAGGCCCAGGAGGGCTGGAAGCCCCATAAGCCGTCACCCCGCGGTCCCACACCATCGCGGTACACTCACAGGCCAGGCATAGGCAGAGGGAACCCCACCGTAGCGCGGAGCCTCTAACGACGGCGCAGCCTGCGCGCCGCCATCTTGGGAGCCAGGCCAGGCCGCTTACTGCGTCATCACGTCAGCGTCACAAAGGGCGCCCCTGCTAGCGAATGGCCAATGAGAAACAGTATCCTCCCCACCCCTCCAGCCAATCGCATCTCCCTCAGCAGCTGCGAAGCGCGAGGAGCAGGCGGGCAATGTGCTCCCGTGGTCTTGGAGCAGGCCAATCGAAAAGCCGGAAAGGAGAAGATTGCAAGTCGTAGGAACCAATAGAGAGACGAAGGCCTGGGTTAAATCTCAGCCAATGGGGGAGCGGTCATGATTTTATTTTTTTTAAGGGATAGTCACTAGGGATTGGCTGTCATGGGGCCCGGAGGGGGCGTGGCCTTCCGACTGGGCCAATGGCGAGGGAGGGGCGAGGGAGGGGGTGGGTTTGGGGAGTGCAGTGCTGAGGAGAACTCAGCCGCTGCTACTGCCTCCTCCCCAACCCGCGGGCAGCGGCGTCCGGTGCGAGGGGCTCGGTCGGGCTCCGCCGCCGCTCCCAGCAGGCGAGGCCAGAGCCGCCGCCGCGCGGGAGGTAAGGCCGGGCCTTGCCAGAGGCTCCCCCACCCCTCTCCTGCCTGAGGCAATGGTCCCTTCGCCAGGCCCCCCTCAGCCCCCAGTGGGGCCCGGGCCTTTCCCCTCAGCCCTCCCGTGGGGCCTGGTCCTACTGCTGCCTGCCTTTCCCGGGGGAGGTGCTGCCGTTCCTAGATACGCCCTTTCCCCGCCGCCCCGGGCGCAGGCCTTGCTGCCCCCCACCCCCACGTTGGGGGGGGAGGAGAAGAAGCGGCCGTTACCCCACGCGCGGGGCGCCCCCGCGCCACGCCCCTCCGCGTGAGGGGG
>JAOTQQ010000041.1:9171673-9312950 GCA_026546715.1 Gallinago undulata | reverse complement strand
CCCACCCCCCCCCCCCCCCCCCCCCCGCGAGGCTGAGGAGGAACCGGAGTAAAACAAATGGCTTAAAAACTGCTTTTCCCGTGATGTAATTCCTTTTTTTTTTTTTTTTTTTAATAATGCGTGACACATTTTGAATACTCCCTACTTCTAGTCCTTCGGCTTTCCATAGAGGCTCCCATACCTCCCGGCTCTCGGGAGGCTTAAGGAGTGTTTCTGCTGGTATCTGGCTCCTCAGGGTCCTCCTCTGGCAGGAAAAGACCGCGCTGGTTTCTCTCCATTTCTCCCCTAGTCTGAAACCTGCTTTTAGTAAAGGAATGTTAAATCTTTGGAAGAAAAAAGGTGGGTTTTAACGTTAGAATAAATCGTTTAAACTGTTTATCTATGGGAGTGTTACTCCTGAAAGCGACTAGGTCAGTTGTTGAGGCCAAACTTCTTGTGAGCCCTTCCTCATCGTACTTCTTACCCAGCAACACTTGCTTAGAGTTGCTTAAGCTGAGGTTATGCTTTGCATGTGTCTTAATTCTTAGCAACTTCCTAAATTTTGAATTTAAGTGGAGTTTGTTTTTTTTACCCAAAGGCAATATTTAGCTGTTAGGACAAGCTCAGTTCTTTCTTTTGGAAGTTGTCCCTCACAGCTTAGGTTGGTCTTCTCCCAAGCTTAATGGAGACTTGGCTGGACTTCTCCTTGGAACCTCAGGTAGCTCCTGAGAGAAAGTTGAAAGCGAATTGTCTTTCTCCTTTCTAGGAAAAAGTAACATAAGCACTTGTCTCTTAAGGTGACAGCTGTGTTCTGTGAATATTGGTACTAATGTTAGCTTGATGTCTCACAAATGTTTTCTGGTTTTAGTTGTTGTAAGCTTATATAACTATAAAGTAGAACCTAGTATTTTGTAGGTGGGTAAACAGCTGTAGCATTCTGCGTGTCCAGTATCTGATTCCTGGTATAAAATAGTAAGCTAGTGTACAAGTTGTTGGAGTGAATGGCATGATGGGCACAAAGGCGGGGGTGTTTCCAGATATTTTTGCTCACTTAAGTAATTTAATATGGTAGAAATTCAAGTATGCCAGCTTGTGCTTTAATAGAGCTTTCAGTTATGTTTAGCAAGTTGGATTGAAATATATGTCGAACTACAGATTAAAATACTCCCATGGTGTGGTGTGCGTAGAAATAGACTTGGAGTCTTGGGGGAAGAAATGCCACAAACCCTGAAATCATTTATAATCCGTATGTCACTGTTCCCAGTTAGAGATGGCCTGATCTGTACATGAAAGTCAGATCTGAGTCTTGAAATATTATACATAATTTAAAAATAAATCACATAATGTCTCTCTGCAAAGGAAAGTATACATCTTAACGATATTTTTATTGTAATAAATATAACAAACTTGTGTATATCTTCTGTATCTTTATTACCAGAATGTCATAGTGTTCAGTGCTTGTTAAGGGATGTATCACGATGGCTGTGGTTTAAGGATCAAGGGGTTTTGGAGACCTGTGCAGTTGTGTTAGCTCTGGGCTGATGAATGAAATCAGTGTGACTTGCTTCATTCTCAGTTAGGAGAAACACCTACTTTTCTTTGGGTTGTCTTGGATGTAGCCATTTTTCTTTGCCCTTTAGCATTTTGTGTTACTTTCAAATTAACAATTTCTTAACAGAAATTTATATTTAATTTATGAAGCAATCATGTACTTAGTATATCTTGGTTCAACTGCAAAGGGGGGGGTGGGGAGGAGAATAAATGTCAAACTGACATATGTACTTCTTTTTTTTCAGTAGATCTAGAAGTATCTTGAGTATTCCAAGTCAGAATGTTGTCAAGATCTGTTGTCTTTGATTGTAATTATAAGACTAAATGCCTTTGGAAGTTGCTTCCCAACAATTACCTCAATTTGTTGAAGTTGGTGTTTTTTCTAAGTGCATTAAATAAACATTTAGCTGGTTTTAGTAACTTCTTTTGATATTCTGCAGCATGGCTTCTTCCTAGTATCAAAGTAATATTTATGTACCATCATTCTTTCCTTAACGTAAAACCAAAATGGGATTAATGAAGGTTGTTCTCTGCAGAGTAGATGTATGCAGTGTGTACAGCAGTGCTTTGATTTTCCCTCTTGTCCAGATGCTTTAGACTTGTGCTAATGTTGGCAAACCTGTGATGGTACAGCTTTTCATAGCAAATGGGAGATTATTAATTTAATTCTGACCGTCCTTTGCCAACTAACTTACTAGAGACATTTCAGTTTTCTAGGCCTGGTTTAACAATGTTTTAACCAAGACTACTAAGGGTAAAATATGAGAAAGGACCACTCAAATCTAAATAAAGTATACTAGGAGTTCTTCATCATACCATAAAAATGCCCCTTTAGTGTTGTCTGGCTTTAGTCTTGCATATTTGGAGCTAGACTTTGAAGAGGCTTGTGTTGTAGTAATTAAAAGACAAGTTCAGTGCCCAAGAGTCTTTTAAGATTTCTTTGCATTCTTGCTCGTCCTCTGCTGTAACCTTCTTTGCTCCCTTTTTTGTTTTTAGCTACTCTGCCCTACATTGGCTCTTGCCTGCATCTCTTCCATCAAATAATTATTCCAATTTCTCTGTCTGTTCCTGTCTGTCCTTTACCACTTCCTTTACCACTTTCCCACTAATACTACCACTGTTCAGCAAGTCTGCTAATGCTTTTTATTTTTTGAAGTAGGGAAGAATTAGCACCAAAGTCTTGCATTTCAATTCTGGGGTCTCTTACTGGGCTAGAGCAGCAGAACTGTTGGCTGCAGGGAGGATTCCACCTGTCTTTCTAGCCTGGGCTGAAGCATGCTGAGATGTGAATGACTGTGCTTGAGATGAGTTTGATCTCCAATAGGGCAAACATAAAGCAAAAGACATGTTTCTGAGACTGTGGCTGCTAATATCCTATTAAGAATCAAAATAAAATATAACATCTCATTTTTGATTTCCTTTACTTTTCAGAAGGTTTTTTTGAGCCCAGAGTTAAAGGCTGTTAAATATAAGAGTATGACAGATTAGTATCTACTTCCTGTTTTGTTTCATTCTTGGATGTCTTCCCATCATCTGAATGAATTGGCTGGCCTGTCCTGAAGTGCCTGAACAGCAGTGCTTGAGCCACCATGGTTTTCAGCCAGTGTTTTAATGTAGGCCAAAATTATTTCTGTAGCTGAAGATGGACTGTAAACTCTATCAATTCTTATAAGAGGCTTTCCAGTTGGTTCTGGACACACTCTTAACAGAAACTAGACTGAAAGGAGGGGAATCTGTCTCTGGGGCTCTTGTGTTAGCAGTCTGATTCTAACCTTTTGCCTGTGGATCAGTTTTTAGTTTTACTTTTTATATATATTTATATATACTTCAGGATATGATAAACAGTGATGGAATTATGCAACTTGCAATAAAACTAAGTCTCTTGCGTTACAAATACTGCCTGTATTTCTTAGTGAGTAGTTAATAGAAATAGCAGAATCTTCCTTTGTCTTTAACACTATAGCACTAGCACCCACAGTTTTCACGCAGTATTGGTTTAGTGAAGTGGGAAGAGAATATGATGTTCCATTCCTGTGGGACCTCTGTTGATGGTCCAGTACCTCCCTTGTGCTGAGTCTCGCTCAGTGTGCCCATACTGATGGTACTTTAAGGGGATATGAGTTACTTTGCAGTGAGGGGGCGGTGGCAACCAAGCATGAGGTGCAGGCTGTTTCCTGCCACGTCTTCTGGGGGGTTGGATTGTCTTTGTGGCCACTCATGGAGCCATTTGGTTATCTTTACTTGATAACAAAGTTTATAGATGTAGTTTATAGATCTATGTTTATAGATGAGAGAAGGAGCTTTTGGATTTAGGAACATTTGTATCGAAATATGTCTGACAAGAATTTCTGAAAGATCTAGCTTTGCAATTTTGCTTCTAGGTATTCAAGTGAACAGTGTCTTCCACTGTTGGTCCCAGTTTTACTCTGGGGATACACCATTGTGACTGGCCTCCAGCTAGACTTCATGCTGTTCATCACAACCTTTTGAACCCAGCACTGCAGCCAATTTTCAGTCCACCTCACTGTCCGCTTATTTAGTTGGCACTTCACCAGCTTATCTACGAGGATGTGTTAGTAGATGGCGTCAGAAACCTTACTAAACTAGAGATGAACAGCGTCCACTGCTTTTCCATCAAAGTTACAAGTCAGGCATGACTTCCCCTTCATAAATTCATGCTGACTATTCCCAATACACTTGCTCTTCATAAGTTTGAGAATGGCTTCCAAGTTTACTTGCTTCAACAGCTTCCCTCCACTCAGTACTGGTGAGGTCATATTGGAGTCCTGTGTCTGGTTCTGTGTTCCCTATTACAAGAGAGAGATGAAGCTACTGGAGGGATTCCAGCAGAGGGCCACTAAGATGATTAAAGGACTTTCCTCTTATGAAGAAAGGCTGGGAGAGCTGGGACTGTTCAGCCTAGAGGAAAGAAGGCTCAGTGGGATCTCCTCAGTGTGTATAAATATCTGAAGGGAGGGTGCAAAGAAGGCAGAGCAGGCTCTTCCCAGTGGTGCCCAGTGACAAGACAAGAAGCAACAGGCACAAACTGAAACAGAGGAGGTTCCCTCTGAACATCAGGAAAAACTTTTTTACTGTGAAGGTGACTGAGCACTGGCTCGTGACTGAATCTCTATTCTTTGAGACATTCAAAAGCTGTCTGGACATGGTCCTGTGCAGCTGACAGTAGGTGGTCTTGCTTGAACAGGGGGGTTGGTCAATTCAACCTCCAGTGCTCTCTTCCAATGTAGGATTTTGTGAGATTATTTTTTAAAAATTTGTTTAGATGTTTCTTTTCCTGATATTATACACCAGATCTCACGGCCTGGGATTCCTGAAGGCAGGTATTACCAATGAAGAAGGCATAGAGTACTGAAGTCTTTTTTTCTGTTTTCTGGGTCACCGGGTCCCTCGGTGGGGGTCTCTTTGCCCCAGTCAGCAGAGGCTCACCTAGTCTTATCTTCCTTTAGCTGCTGATGCACCTGTAGAAGCCATTCTTACTGTATTCTTGTACTTTCCGTCCCTTGCCAGATTCAGCTGCAAGTGGGCTTTGGCTTTCCCGACCCCATCCCTGCATGTTCAGCTCATGCTTAATGTCCTGCATATAGGGATGGACAGTTCCTGATGTCTTGATTTGAGGTACAACAGAACCAATTTTCTGTCCAGCAATTTTACTTTTCAGCTAAGCCTCTTCTAACTAACTGGAATTAACAATATATTTTTCAGACAGTGTCAGCTGTTAGCAGAGATGATGCCTGATGTTTTTAATTAATGCCAAGGAATTATATGCAGGGAGGCTCTTGCTTATACTTATTGCTTAAATCAAGGTCAGCTAATTGTTAGATGCCCTGTTAGAGGGTCAGAAGCAGAAAAGCATAGAGAGGTCACACCTGTGGAGAAGGGAGGAGCAGACAGGACAGGTGACCCAAAACTGACCAACAGGGTATCCTGTCCCATCTGCATCATGCTCAGCATAAAAGCTGAGGGATCACAGCATCAGCCCTCTTTTTCCGATGGACGGTATCCAAAGAGGACTCTGCCTTTGATCCCGATCTGTGTGTTCTGGAATCCAGTTTGTCCATTGCTCAGTCCAGTCATTGACTTTCCCAGTGCCTGCTAGTGTCATTATAGTCATCCCAGGAGCTTGATATGATTTTGTATGTTTAGTTTCTTTTAAATTCACAGGCTTCTTTCCCTCTCTTCCTTCTTTCCCTGAAGGAGAGGTTGGGGGATGGCATCGTGTTATGCATTTCAGTGGCCAGTCCAGCCCAAACCATGACACCTGAGCTTGGAGGAGGTGGTCATTGAAAGTCTCACCTCTTTACAGTTCTTAAAAATGATGGAGTAGTAGCAGAATAGCTGTCTTTCCATCCTTCAGTTTTCAATTGTATGGTTTTAGAAGAGGTGAAAGTAGCTGGCCACTACAGCATATTTTGTGAAACCAGGCAAATATCAAGTTATCCTCTTGAACCAAATCTCTGGTTCTGGGAAGCCGTATGAGATTTGTGGGAGCATTTAGTGCTACCTTTTTTTTTTTTTTTTTTTTACAAGAAACTGATTTATCACTTAGAAAACTTTCACCTAAAGGTAAAAGTGTTCTGTTTAAGCATATGGATGACTTTGTTACATTTTTAATATTGTATAGGCAGCATTTAAGTGTTTGTCAAAATGGTTCTGTTTTACTGCTTTGGTGGACATTACACCTTATTTGGTTGTTAAAATTACTTTTGCAAACTTTCACTGGGATGTAATGAATTGTTGCAAATATGCTTTTCCATTCACTATTGATGGAATGGACTAGAGGTTGATAACAATCTTAACAAAGTTGTTCACTTATTTTATCACTGGTTTTGAAGAACTGTTCAGATCTTCCAGTCTTTGCTGATGCCCTGCACCTATTTACAGGTTTATTAAGTTCTACCAATTGAACTCTTGATACAAAAGTATTTCTTTAATGCATCTGTGTTGGGGTGTTTTGTTTCGTTTTTGTTTTTAACGTTACTGGGACATAGCTATTATGTGTATCTAAAAGCCTGTGACCCATTTATCCAGTTTTTCAAATTAGGCCTACAACCTTCTGAGTCAGTGCTCCAATGCATTGTACAGGCTGTGGCAACTTGTTGGTCT
The DNA here is from genome assembly GCA_026546715.1 of Gallinago undulata. Taxonomy (NCBI): domain Eukaryota; kingdom Metazoa; phylum Chordata; class Aves; order Charadriiformes; family Scolopacidae; genus Gallinago; species Gallinago undulata. The sequence continues at coordinate 9,306,296 of JAOTQQ010000041.1, read as the reverse complement.
GTGAGCTTCAGGTGGCATGGCTAGAGCTGCAGGGATTCGGGAACTTGAGACCAATACATTTCAACAGCCTTTTTGTTGTACTCCATTGCTAACGTCTGTAAGCCCAGCAGCACTTTCATAACTAAAGCTGCTCAGTGTGGAGGGTCATACTGTCTGGGTTTGGATATTCCTGGCATGTCTTAATGTTTGGAGGCTGTCCTGTCATATATGTATCAGTGATCTCACAACTGGATAATCTTTTCTTTGGAAGCTGCCTTCTCCAAATAAAGTGAGTCTTAGCAGGAAGCTGAGCTGTGTATGGATGAATTCCTTTCTTTGAGAAACTTTGCATGCTGAAATAGTATTTTTAGACATGTACAAAGTGGCACAGGTTGGCTGGTGAAGAAGGGAAAATGGCTGTCTGCTTGGGATGACCAGCAACAATGTTTAATCTTCCACTTTGCTAAGCAGAGTTACATTGATAGCATATTAATACATTAACTCTCCTTAAAATAGAGAAGCATCCATTCCTCTGGAGTATGCTGCACCTGATTCTGTCAGTCAGAAGCAAGTAAAATGGGCGTTGTCAGACCAGTTTGAGAGGCTTTGTGTGCTGATATAACTGTAAAGTATAGAGCTGCAGAAAGTGACTTGAGTTTTCAGTTTGTTTCAGAGGTTGTCAGATTCAGATTAGTATCTGTTCTCTGCCCCTTTTTCTAAAAGTCAGCATTCAAGCAGTTATTTCTTACTTTGTTCTCAGCTGATGCTTGGGAATAATAGTGAGCTCTGTAAGAGTTCATGAAATTACAATTTTTGCATTTCTCTATCCTCTATTGAAAAACAGAATTCCTGCTTTCAAGATAATGACAGATAATGTTGTGATTTCCTTCTGTCACTGTAGGATGCCTGGCTTGTACAGCCTGTTTTTCTGGTTTACTGAATCTATGAAACAATGTCTGAATTATAAAAAAATTGTCCCATTGCTCTTTGACTTGGGGCATTTAGAAGACTGAGAGGAAATGATAACCTAATTTGAGAACAGCTCACTTTATTTTGTGGTGCCTTGTAGTTGGTGTCTGCAAATGGTTTGGAGGTATCGTGCAGAGTTTCATATAATGACGAAGAGCCAAAAACTTTGCAGACTCTGGTAAATGGAGGTCACCATCTTAAAGGTACAGTGTATGTCTACTTTGAAGGTGGGAAGTTAGTGTAGTCATGCAGCTTTAATTTGCTTTACCAGGGTTTTACTGTTGTACTTGAAGAAAACAATGTTCTGTGCAACTTTGAGGAACACTTCGCTTCTGTGAGGATACAACTTTAGGTTTTCTAGAAAACTCAGAAATGCCAGATGAAGTTAATAATAGAAAGCGGGTTTGAGCACATTTCTACAGACTTCTACCCTGACTGTATGTGACAAGTTGGCCTAAGGCATAGGACATGAGCAGTCTAGTTTTGGAAAATACCGCTGCTCCCAGAATGCATTTTAGTTTGGGAGAGACATGTATCAAAATCACCTGCAGCAAGATGTCAGAAGCAGCTTCTCCATGATAACAGTCACGGTGTTCATGTTCAGTTCTGTCCTTTGTGTTTCGTAAGGAAGAATTGATCAGAGTAAAAGTCATCTCTATTTATCTAGAAGTTTTCCAGACTACTAGAAGGTGGTTCTATTTGTAGAAGCAGAAAACTCAGCTACAAAAACTGGGAAGCAGAATATTAACAGTACTGGCCACTGTTGTCTGGAGTCATGCTGCTGCTGTTTCCCTTGTTCTTGAGATTTTATTATGTAAGAACAAATTTTCATTCTGGGCTGATGGATATAAATTTCATCTTGCAAGTGTTTCAGGTGTGGCTTGCTGGTTAATGCAATGTCTAGTTCATGGTCCTTTAGTGCAGAAGAAGATCCTGGTGAAGGAGGCAGGACTGTAGCTGAGGCAGTGGGCCTTAAAGCTTGCTTCCTGAGATTGAAAGGTGCTGGGTCTCCAGAGGCCTGGAACTACTGAAAGCCCAAACCGCTGGAATCTGAGGCAAGTGGAGCTTTATGCTGGCTGTGCAGGAATGGGATAGCCCCAGGAAAATAGGAATGCAATAGTTAGAAATAGGAACACTGAAGTCTCAGTTTGGGGGGGTTGGAGGCAAGAGATACCTGGGATTTTTAGGGATTGCATCTCCTTGTCTGAACCCTTTAGAATATCGCTTGTAGAACCTGGTCATCCCTGGTTTTGATGCATGGACTGCCTGGGGGTTAGACAGATACGTCAATGATGTGCCTGATTTTCAGCAGGCATGTTAACAGTGAATTAGTAGACTTGAGGCAGTTCTCTTGTGGTGTCATGGTTTCAGCCGAAATCACTGCAACCAGACCAACAGATGGCCCTTCCCTCCCCAAAAAAGAGAGGAGAGGAAGAGATAAGGAGAGAGAGAGAGCAGTTTAGAACAAACTAAACTACTTTAATGAAGAATTAATATTAAAATAAAATAAAAAAAAAAAAAGAAAATAATGAAATAGATACAATATGTACAAAACTGTATCAAGCTCCCAGGATGTCAGTCCCATCACTGGCAGGCATCGGGGAAGTCCCAGCAACGGATGGGAGCTGAATTCCAGCTCTGGAGTCAGGAACACATGGATTGGGACCAAAGGCAGATGAACAGACAGGGTCCTCTTTGGACATTGGCCATCCTGGTAGAAGCCAAAGGAGAGGGGCTGACCCTTTGATCCCTCAGCTTTTATACTGAGCATGGGGCAGATGGGATGGAATGCCCCAGTTGGTCAGGTTTGGGTCACCTGTTCTGTCCGTTCCTCCCCACAGGTGGGACCCCTCTACGCTTTTCTGTTTCTGACCCTCTAAGGAGCAAATAATGAAAATTGTCTGACCTTGGTTGTTATAGCAATAAGTATAAGCACGGGCCTTTCTGCATACCATTCCTTGGCATGTAGCACAAACATTGGCCTTATCGCTCTGAGAACAAGCAGTTTTCTCTACAATATGCTGTTAATTTCAGAGAGTCAGAGGAGGCCTAACTAAAATGTAAAATTACAGAACACAAAATTGATTCGGCTTTACCTCAAACCAGGACATGTGGAAAGATGCTCTTCAGTCTTTCTCCCTTAAAACAGAGAAGGAGGTTTTGTTCAGAACATGATATGGTCATCCTGGACACGTTCTGGGACCGGAGAATGCAATGCATTTTTCTGTAATGGGTATGCTAACATAAATGTTCAAAATATTTCTGCTTTGGTCTGTTTTTGTTACCTGCAAACATACAAAATAAATATGCTAACAAGCAGTTCTGCCATAGTTTTTCTGAATTGTGAGGATTAAAATTTCTGAGGAGCTGCAGGGAGTTTACAGTGCCTTATGGTCTGTGTACATTTTGGTTATTATTTTATCAAACATTTGAAAGCTCAGGGGTGAAGCCAAGTAATACTTACTATTGCTGCATCTTTCTTAGACCTGACAGCCCAGTAAATGCCTGTGTTAAAAGCTTTCTTATTTCAAACCACTGCAGTGTCAGTAGTTTGAGTAAACATGGAGGAGACTCTAAAGGCTCAAGTTGCCAGCTGTGAATATCAGAAGATAAAAAGAAGCTTGGAGGAACCTGCTCCTTCACTTTCAAGATCTATAATAAAAATGTCAGAAACTGCTAGTATTTTACTTGGAACTTCTAGTCACACTTTCAAAAATAGTCACGATTTTAACCACTAGATGGGGAGTGGGCTTAAGGCAAGTAGGTTTAGAAGGCTTTCCAACTGTTAAGCCCTCAATTACATCACTTATCAGGCATTCATAGAAGCAGCTTCTTACATTGGTTGTTTTTTTGTTTTTTTTTTTACACATAGCACTTAACTGTTGTCAGAAGTTCCTTTCTGAACTGTCAAAATACTATTCTTCTGAGATCTAGAAATGTTAAGTGCTTGGTCTGCTCTTGGTGTTTTCAAGGATACTAAAATTACAGTAGCTTGAAGTGTAGTTGTAACTGGGCTTCAGGGCTGTTATCTCTTCAGTGAGGGTTCCCCAGCATAAAAGCCCCTAATCATTAGCACCTGCTATGGGGCAGATCTGTAATAATTTTATTGGCAAGTATTTTTCTTAGAGCTATTAAGAAAACTCTGGAGGTACTCTGTTTATTGCTTGCATTGCAGTAAATCTGTGCACTGCTACAACTTAGATTTTGGCAACACCTTACCACCTAACAAAGAGCTGGATTTTCCTCAAACTTCACATGGCTACATACAGAATGAATGATAGTAATGCTGATTCATTATTTCCAAGAATGACCAGTTATAATTTGTTTATATACAGCTGATGTCACTCCACAGCTAGAGTAGGAAAGCAGGCAGGTGTATTATCTGGGTGTGAAAAAGTGCAGCATGCTCTCACAGAGCTGGAGTACCATTCCAAACTACTTTTTTTCCCCCTCCCTACTACCATGAACTCAATCCTCTTTCAAAATGAGCTGTCTGATGTCTTTCAGAATTGTACAAGACTCACAATAATATTTAACAGCAAGCACATTACCTGGCGTTGATATTCCCACATGTCCTAGAGTGGATAAGAAAAGACATACCCACTGCAATTCTCCATCCTGCTATCTTTTCCTTGTTCACACTAGTTTGTACTGCGGTTCCTGACTGCAGCCTGGAACTCCTTGGTATTGATTATGCATCAATTAGACATTTGCGCACTATTCAGGTGTGTTTTGTTCTTTAGTGGTCTGATAGTGATCCTAAGCAATACTGGTTGAGGTGGGGTACCAGCAGGACTATCTTATTATCTCTGAGCACACTTTTAGGGAGTTAATCTGCTGTGGACAGAAGCTTGATGGAACAGCTGTGCTTCAGTCTTAGCTAGAGAAAAATACAGCAGTTATTTTAAAACTGCTTAGATTCTCTTTTGTAAGGACAGGGTATTCCAGGAAACAACACAAAACTGTAGCTAAATTCAGATATTTATAACTTCAAGCATACTGGGTAGTGTCAATTCAGTGTCCAAATATAGGTCCTTAAGCATATTATTTTTTTTTGGTTCTAGCAGTGGTATTGAAATATCAAGCCAATTTAAGTTGTTACAAGACATGAATGTATAATGATACCAATTTTGAGGGCAAGAATCACATATGCTACCACATAGCGTGGAACAGGTTTTAAAGCTTTTGTAGAAACTTGTTCTGTGCTGTGGATATCATTTTTGCTTCATCCTTTTCGTTAGAGAGTTTTGCAGGATGGCTTTTGTCACTTCATGTGAGTATTGCAAGGACTGTGTGGGTAAGAAGTCCCCTTTATTCAAAAGGGATGTGGTGTATTGTGTATGGTTACATCTGTATCACTGAGCTGCTTGGAGGAGAAACTTCGACATATGGATTAGTGACATGAGAATGGCCCAGAAATTGTGGCGGGTGCTTTTATGGGATTTGCTGCCTATGATGTGATTGGAGGTACAGGTTGTCAGTGTGTCAGTGTCAGATGGCCCTACATAATTAACTGATTGGAAAGGAGCAGCCTAGGAGGCAACAGTAAATCATATTGGAGTTGCAATAAGTGTAGAAAGCAGAGGGTACTGAAAGGTGTTAAAACAAAAAGTAAACAAAACTGGTAGGAGAATTTTTCAGTGCATAGAAATAATCATGGGCCCAGTTGTTACTAGGTTGCTTGCAGGCACTCCGCTTAGGTGGAATTATTGTTGCAAATAAACAGTAGTCCTTGGTGTTAATTATCTTCAGCTTTAAATCTCTTCCTTGGAGACAGTCCAGTGAATTGGAATATATGTTTTTGCCTAGTTTTGTATTATTTATGCCATTGACTATAATGCAATTAAAAAAGGACTTTAAAAAAAATATCTGTGCAGTGATACTTAAGAATTTTTTTTTGCTCTTCAGTCAGGCTTAGTGTCTTCTACTGTAGCTGTTACATGAAGCAAATGCAGTAATATATAGTGATATATTTGAGCAAATTGGGCTAGTGGGAGGTGCCCCTGCCCATGGCAGGGAGGTTGGAACTAGATGATCTTTAAGGTCTCCTCCAACTCCAACCGTTCTATGATATGCATCCAGTCTTTTCTGTGCACCTAGAGGATTTACATACAAAATATGTATCTGATGTTACACATGTCTTTTGTTTCAGCAACATACAGAGGAATGGGTCAACTTCTTGTTAGAAGTTTTGCCGTTCCCTTTTAAGGGTCCTGCCTCTTTTTTGGTGGTTAAAATTATTATGATTCTTCATGACTAAGAAGCAGTTGCAGTGAGGGCTGACCCATGTGATATGTATATTTTGAATTAAAAAAACAATTCCCATTGAAATAATGTCTGTTTAGATACTGTCATCCTAAAGTTTTTAATTGTATCCAAGTCTCTGTCAGAATTTCAAAGCATGTCGGTTGTCTTGAATGGGGGCTGAACTTCTGCTCTTAGTTGTTCTCCTTGTGGCAATGTAATGAATGTTATGCTGTTTTGTTGCACCTCTATTAACATAATAGAATTTTAACTCTTACTCATGCCTTCATAGTCATCAGTAATGACTGATTTCTTACTGTTGTCAGTTTGTCTCTAAGCAAAATACTGGAAATGGTGATAAAAGGTCCTAGTTCTTGGTTGCATAAGTCATGGTCGATATTAAAGTTTACATAAAGTAGGTTTAGCGAGTAGGCTATATTTACCCTGTGAAGTAAATACACTGAACATGCCAGCATGGTTCAAGAAGTCACTGTCTGAAATGACACACTACAGTGATTTTGAGTGTTATTGGCACATTGCAATGGGAAGTAGGATAGGTTGTGTTAAGCCATCACTGGGGCTCTTTTGGAAATTTATGGAATTTTTTGATCTTTACAGATCAGTTTAAGGACTGGAAAATGTAGCAAAGAATTACTAGATCATGTCTTACATTGAAACATTTGAAATTAGACATTGTATAGTATGTTACTTCCTGATGTATGTTTACAGGCTAATAAGTAAAACCAAAGTAAATGTCGAACTGTAAGTCTTGCGTAGCTATGATATATGGGCTAATGAAGATTTGGGACAGCACAAACATTTCTGTATTTATGGTTTTACAGTTTGGGGAGATTTTCTTATGTGAGCATTGGGAAGGTAGCTCTTGACAACAACTAATCTCATTCCTTTTGCGGATCAAACCTTTTTACAGGTTCTTGTGTATATTGAGGGGCTTGGGTTTGGGATTACACAGTCATAGCAAACAGCTCTTCCAGTATAAAACATGTAAGAAGTGTTCTTGCAAACAGACAACATGTATTTTACATCTGGGTTTATTGAAACACAAGTCAATCATGCAACTGTCTTATGCCTTACTAAACAGCCCAGCTGTAGAATTATATAAAATTAGGATCTTATTGAAAAACATGCTTTGTATGAACGGAATTTTTCTAAGTACAACAGCAAAAATGTTATCTCATGATGTGTTTTGTTGTATTTAGTTGGGGTTAACTGTTTTTGAAGTTGTGACAAATGCATATACTGTAACTGTATTTGCATCCTGTAGGAAGATAAATAAAGCATTCATTTGAAAGCATTAAGAATATAGGCATATATTTCTAACTATATTTTTTTTGCTGGTAAGTTCTTTTCATTAGTGAAAACTTAAAAACATTTTCAGTATCAGTCTTTGTTGCGTTTTCTTTTTTTTTCCCTCTGGTGGTTTTGCTCATTCAGTGTTTAAGAATTTATTCTTAATCAGTTAATTTTAGATGATTGTACTTTTCTATGATAGTGTGCTGACTTTAAGGAACAGTGAAGCTTACAACCGCTGGTTTGGTAGATTTCTTGAAGACAATAGATGTTTGGGAGAAGCAAGTAGCCCAGAGAGTGGAGACAGAGGTAAAAGGTACTTACTTCCTGAGTGGAATAAAATGCATCTGCTGACTGATTGTGAAAGAAGAGAAAAGGAGGGAGGAGGAATAACTGAATCAAAAAACTTGAGGCTTGCAGATGGCTTATCTAAAGAAGACTGTTCTTGTTAAGAAGTGACAGGGAAGTTTGCCTTACCTGAGAGAGGAAATATGCGGAGTCCCATTACAAAGGGATCACGTGGCTTAATCAGGTCTTTGGAAGGAAATTAAAACTCAATTTGTTTATGAAGTAGGAGAAGCTGACTAGGGTAATTTTACAGCCTCATGAAGAAGGGAAACTTACTACCTTGCAGCTTGGACCACAAGAAGCTAGGTGGACATACCTAGCTCTAGAAAAATTGCTCTGTTGTGATTTTCCTGTAGCTGTCTAAGTACCTGCTCTTGGTTGTTATCAGTGTTGCTTTTTCTCTGTTGAAAGCCATGGCGGGGGGGGGAAACAAGAGAAATAAGGAAGACTAGGATGAGGGTGAAAACTGTTTCTTTATAAAGAAACAGACCAGAGCAACTTCTGTTTTCCCTATTCCTGCAGAAGATGGTGGATGCTACTCAGTGCTGTTCTGTTTCTGGAGACAGGAAGATACTAGTGAATGTGGTATTAGTGGTTTTTTTTAATCAAAAGGACTGAGGAAGAAGCACTGGGACTTTATGGTATCTTGAATCTGGGGAGCAGACACTAGAAAAGAAGGGAGGTATAGTAAGCAGGATGTCGTAAGATGGAACTGGAAGAAAACTATAGTGTGTAACCAATATATGTGTGTGCCAGGATCTCCCTCTTCCTGCAGAGCATGCATTTCTGGGGCTGTGGGCTGCTGCTGGAGCATTCTTGACTTGATCATCAGATGAAAAAAATCTGAACGTGGCAGTCCTTATGTTGTATTTTATATAGAAGAGAGTTTATAGTTCCTTAACTAACAAAAAGGAACTGCATTTGAGGAGTGCAGATTGTTTTGGGAGAGCAGATGAACGTAGGGCACTCCATTGGGCTGTGCATTGGACTGATTCTGGGTACAGCATTTTGCCACAAGGAGCAAGTTCATCAAAGCTGGCTCTTAAAGAAGGAAATAAGGTCGGATATGGCTAAGGGAGTTCTTGGGAAACATAAATTTACATTGTATGTTAAGTGGAATACAGTCCTAAGTTGAAACATCATTGGCTTTTCTCTCATTAAACTTATTAGTGTTTTCTGTAGGCTGTTTTTTGTCACCATTGTCACCAGTATTACGGCAATACTTCAGATGCTGCTTGAAAAAATTAAAAAAAACAAACAAACAAACAAAAGGGCTGCCCTGTGCTTTGTTATAAGCACTCTATAAACACAGGAGGTCCCACTTCCAAAAGAGCTTAGAACTTGAAGAACAGAACAGAAACATGGTGGAGAAGGAAGGTACACAAACATAGTGTGCTGCAATGACATTGTATTTCCTAGAGCTTTTGGGGAATAGAGGAAATGAAGAAATGGAAGAAAAAGGAAAGGAGGAAAGGGCAGTGGTGGAAGAGGAGAAGTAATAGCAAGAAGAGAAGGGAAGGAGTACAGAGCAAGTGAGAGATTGAGAGCTGGGGCAAAGGGATTGAATCAGTAACTAATCAGTCAAGGTTAATACTTAAGGAGTGATGAGAGTGTTAATGTGATTTCCAAGTGACATGATGTAGGTGGTTTTCACAAGCAAACATAGTGTTCATTGTAAATGTATAAACTGAATTTTTCTTAAAGATCACAGATCTCTTCCTCCACCCACACTGTTCTTACACTTCTTGATTTCATGCTTTCTATTTGCTGTAAAATGTGTTTATCTTTTTACCCACAGTCATAAGATTCGAGTTTAAGAGAAAAAAAAAACTTGATCGGTGGAAGCAAAAGATCACATTCCCCGTAAACCTGGTCATATCAAGTGTAAAATTGTGTTCTCCTACATACGGATTGGAGAACTTCTGTCACTTGCCTATAAGCACAAAGCTTGTCCCTTAAGACCCTGGCTGCTCAACATATGTTGATACAAGATGATGATATGCTTCCCTCTCTGAAGTAGAGGGGAAAATGACTTGGACTAAGGCAATCAAACTAGAAAAAAAACTGCAAGCCTGGTTTGTGTGCATCCTACTCATCTGTCCTCCCTCTTGATGCAGCCAAAGAACATATCCCACAACCACCTACTATACTCACCTCTCCCTGCTCTTTGCATGGCTTCAGAATTCCCTCATCTTCTCCTTGTCTGCCCTTGTCGACCTGTATCTGTCCTTCTAATACCAATTCTAGAGCTGCACCCCTCACCTTCTGTGCTAGTCTATGCCAAGGAGATGCGTGGGGTGGAAGCTATTATGTAATGAGAACATAATGTAATTAGCATCTATAAGGATCTGAATTAAAGAAGATAGAGTGTTAAGATACTGCATTGGAAATATACTGAGTCCTTGAAGCAAAGTTAAAACTTGAACGGGTAACTCTTGCTGTGGAAATTCCTAACTTGGTTGTTATGGTGAAAGCTCAGCAAATTTGTGAGTAGCTGATTTACTACTCTGTAAAGTAAAAAGTTAGAGCTGAAGTGAATAAGACTTACAGGAGTTCTGTCTGCTGGTCGGTTCTTCATGCTTCACCCATCAACTTGTTGGACATTTTTAATCAAATTTGACAGTGAGAAAACTTAAACATAAGTTGGTCTGCTAGCTAGAGGAAAAGCTGTGTTGAGAATAGTGTATCTGCTTGGCCTATTTGTTAGTCAACGTGAGTGGGGATGTTTTTGCTCAACATGTGCAGTTATATTGAAACCTGTAAAAGAAGATGCTGCCTGGCTGGTACAGTCGTGTGGGGAGGGACCTGAGAGCAATGTGGAGTCCCAGAAGAAATGAGGAGAGTAACTGAGCACTGCAGGGATTCTGGGACCATTGGAAAAAGCACGTTATTCTGCACCATAGAGATAAATTCTTTAATTTCTAACACAGTTAAATACTTAAAAATTAATATGGTGCTTACTTAGCACAATTATTATCTTCAAAGTGTTGCAACAAAGGTTGCAAGCTTGTGTTTTTACCCAATAAATGAGAGGTAGGTATCTTTATAGTGCTTTATGATAGATATTTTTTTTTTCTATCAAACTTAATTGCAGCTCTATGTAGTGCTGCAGTGAACTTTTTGGTGGTCATGCAAATGTGAAAAGCTGGGGTGGAGAAGGTTGTTAATGATTAAATGGATTATTTTGTTCTGAAGTATTGTTTGGGAAGATGTGTATTGTATCATCTAAACTTGGCTTTCCTTCGGTAAGGAAGCGTGGTCCGTGATGTGGTCAAGTTCTCTAATACCATAAGCATGAGCTTTCTTAAATAAAATGTTTAAGCAGTCATGTTTGTTTTTTTTTAAAAAAAAAAAAACAAACAAAAAACAACCTCCCCCACACGTGGTGGCAGTTCTTCAGTACTTTTGAGATTTTTGTACAGACTTCTTATGGTTACCTTCAGAAGCTGTTGGGTGAATATGCTCACTTTTTAAAGCTGTAAGTCAAGAGGAGGCGTATTTTACAGCTTATTAAAATATTATTTGTGTGTGATGTGGAAACAAGTTCAAAGTCTGACACAACTGCTCTTTGATAGCAGTATTAGAGGGGGGAGATGGATCATTTACACTCCTCACCACCAGTTTTGGCATGATTCTTTTTGCCAAGCCAGCTGATACACTATATTTGGAAATGTGGCTGTGTTGTGTTACCAAGCTTATTCATCATTGCTGTCAGCATACTCTCTCTTTACAGAATGCTTTCAGGAATTTTCAACAACGTTCTTTTGAAAGGAAACATGGCATAGTACTTAAAAAATATTCACCCGAAGACAAACAGAAAAGCAAACTTGCAGAAAAACCCAAACCACTTTTCCACTGAAATGTGTATTGCTACTTCTTCAGATATTTATGAAGTCTGCAGTTCATCTCAGTCCTGAAGGATTTTTTGTTTTTTCTCTGCATGTCATGCAGCTCTATTTTATATTGCTTCTTCTGTTTCCATGCATGTACTGGCAAACAGCCTGTCCTTTCATTGCTGTGTTGAGCACGCTTTTACTTTATTTCTTTCTAAACAATTCTTTTATTCACTTGCAAAAAAAAAAAATGCTTTACATCTGAAATTTTATTTTGAATTAAAAAGCACTTTTTTTTTTTTAATGAAGTTACAAATCTTTTTGGAATGACAGGGATTTCAGTAGAATTGAAATCTAACTCTAAAATCTGTTTTATGAACTGTGATTTTTATTAATGTAATTTTTATTACAAAAAGTTTCATAAGGGAACCACACTTCCTTTCCCCATATTGGGTCTCATGTTATCAGTATAACTCATCATTTGCTGGTTAAATATGTAAGAGAGCATTGCTCCATTAAACTGCTTTGTGCCAGGTGTGAAATTGGGTTGTATGTTGTGCGTTAGTTTTCAGAAATTTTGAAAAAAAAGTTCATAATCTGTTTTTATATTATATAAAATATATTATGTGGGGGTTTTTTCATATGTGGCTGCTCTGCTAGATTGGTATTTGGAGTATGTTTTCTAGACAACCATGTATAGCAGCAATTCCTTTCAAATTACGGCTTTTACTAAACAATACATCTGTCAAACGCATTAGATTTTGGTTATGTCTGTTTCATTTAACTGAGCAGTGAATGGAGATAAGGAATGTAGGAAGTGGAGACTTTTTTTTTTGATTGGGAATTAGATAAAAAAAGTACAGTTTTGATTAAGATAGATGATTCCTAAAAAAGGAAATACTTACACAACAAGATATCATAAGGTATCAGTCTGCTGGTTTTGCTTTTTAATGTGCGATATAGACTTGCTGATTTAATGGCGCATGCAGAATATTTTCTCTATAGAAATTCTGATGATGAAGCAGCAATGGTTTAAACAAGACACATGCATCAAAGGAGAGACCAAAGATACTTGCACAGCTTATTTCCCATTCATATAAAAGTAGCATCCTACTGAAAAAATGCATTTCTGATTATGGTGCCATCAGTCCTGATGAGTTGTGTTCACCGAACTTGTTTTTCCTATGATATCATTGCTGCATGTTATCTGAGCAGTAGGAGCTGAGAAAGATCTCATATTAATCTTGAATTTCTTACTTACATAGAGCAGATTTCAGCTAGAGATTATTTTTTTTTGTCGCTAAAACAATATTCACCTACAGTAATAAAGCAAATACTTAGCGTTGTTCAAATTTTTATTTTTCTCATATTTGGGAAGCTGAAGTTCACATACTGTAAAATCAGCTTTATCTTTAGACATAACTCCTGGCGATGCTTTCACTGTGAAAAATAGGTTCTCAATACTAACATGTTTCATACGGGGAAAAATTTAAAGTGTGGTGCTTCATGTGGTGTTGTATCATCCTTCTGATTGCATGGTGGCACTTCTCGTGTCTCCATGTACAATATGTGCATAATTGTCTTTGGTGGTTTTTTTTTTCCCATTATAAAATCTACTGATGGATGTTCATATTCCAAGCAGATTCTTCTTCTAAATACAACTTAAAAGAAAAAAAAAAAAGCCCACAGTGTTTTGATAATTGTGGATATAGAACATTTACTTAAACTGCTTTTCCTCATTTTATCGGTTGATAAACATATTTTGTTCTTAGAAATGAAAAGCCAAAATCCTCCAAAATATTTTCAGTTGTTCAACTTATTTATCTTAATATTTATGAGTATCTTGACTCATGTAAACTATATGTCATCATAATTTGTAACTTGTGGAATACACTGTGTGAGTGCTTTTAATTTTCTGATGATTCTAAAGATGCAGGGTATTGTGTTTAGAGGGAATGTAGAAAACCATTTGTGGGAATCAGCACAGAACTGCATTGTTCTTGGTCTGAAGATTTTGGACTCTGTCCCCAAACCTGTTGTTGGATCCGTTACAGATCTGACTTGATTTGTCTTAAAAGCAGAAGGGTCTAAAATAAATGTATTTGTATTTAAAAGATCTGCCCTATACAGTTACTTAACATATGGATTGCAATTGTTTCAGCCTTGATCAGTCTGTAGGAGCAGCTTTTTCAGCTGGTGGTTGATACATTCCAGCGTTAATACTAGATGCCAAAGAGCAAAACTTTTTGATAGAGTATGGGAGGAAATATTTCATTTTTGGGTAAGCTAGCTACACTGGCCAGGGATAAAAGGATCTCTTTTAGATATACAAAGATATTTTAGCTATACTTGCTGAGTCAAATTTTTAAACTCTCCAAGGTTGCTTGGAGATGCAGTTAAATCTCCATCCTCTTCCAGTGCTCAACCACCCTCATGGTGAGGAGTTTCCTTGTATCTATTTGGAATTTCCCTTGCAGTATCCTGTGACTGCTGCCTGTTGAACTTTTCCTGTGCTTGCCTGAGAAGAACCTGCCTCCACCCTTTGTATAATGCCCCATTACATAGGTGAAGGCAGTAATGAGCTTCTTTTCTTCCCCAGACTGAGCAAACCCAATTCCCTTCTTGGGTCTTTCATCTCATGTGTAAGCCCTTTTGCTAGTTTAAAGGCCTTCCTTTGGACATGCTCCAATTTGCCAGTATCTCCTGTGCTGCATGACCCAAAACTGTACAGTACTCAAAACGTGGCTTCACCAGTGCCAAGAAGAAGGGAACAATTACTTCCCTTGACCTGTTGTTTTTGCTCTTGCTTACGCAGCTCAAACTTCAGTTAGTTTTCATCGCTTTAAGGGTGCACTGCTGGCTTATGTTCAACTAGCTGTCATCTAGTCTCCAGGTCTTTTTCTGCAGAGCTGCTGCCAGTCCAGGCTGCAGCTGTAATGCTATGTAGAATTTTTTTCCTTTCCAAATGCAGGACACATGTGGCTTTGTTTAACTTTATAAAGTTTCTGTTGGATGCTTCTTCCAGTTTGCTGAGGTCCCTCTTAATGGTGGCCCTGCCCTCCAACGTGTTGACTGCTTTCCCCATTATATTTAATAACATATATTTTATATATATGCTTATATATATTACATATATAATATATATATAAATTTGCTGAGGATGCTTTCTGTCCTAGCATCTAAATCTCTTGATGATGTTGCCCAGTATTGACCACTGAGGAATACTGCGTCAAACCAGTTAGCTGTTAGACTTAGTTATTGACCAAAATTCTTTGAACCTCATGGTCAAGGAATTTTTTATGCACTTTTTATGTCCATGTCTCCTCAGTTTGAGAACCAGGATGCTATGGAAGACAGTGTTAAAGCCCTGCTAAGTCAAAGCAACTGACAACCACTGATTCTCCCTGGTCCCTAGAGCCATTTATTTCTTCAGAAAGCAGTAAGGTTGGTTGTACTTGGTTTGCCTTTAGAAGTCTGTTGTCTGATCCCAGTCACATTCATGTTTATTGTGCCTGGAAATAGCTTTCCCTTAGTACTTTCTCCATGATTTGTACAGCAAATGGGGTGAGATTGACTATTGTCTAGTTTCCTGGATCCTCTATCCTTTCCTGCCCCCACCTTGCTTTTCTGATAGATTTTTTTTTGCTTGTTTTCTTTTCTGTTGGGTTTTGTTTGTTTGTTTTTAAGTTACCTGTTTCCTTCCATAGGCAATCACCTATGAATTTTCAAAGATGATAGCCAGCAGCCTTCCAGTGACATCAGCTAGCCTTCTCAGTACCTTGAATGTTTCCTATCTGGTCCTATATACTTATGTAGTCCAGCTTACCTAAATAGTCTTTTAACTTGGTAGCTCCTTGAGTTTTGCTGCTACATGCAGAAGCCTGGGAAGCCTGATAGCAGACCTGGCTAGTAAAGACCATGCCGAAGGTGTTGGGTACCTCAACTTCTTCTGTACCTTTCATCACTAGGTCACTTCCTGATTTACCAGCTGAATTACTCTTTCCCCAACCTGATTTGTGCTGATGGTTTACTTGTAGAAGTGTTTTTTCTTGCTTTTCAAATCCCTCTTCAATATCGACTCTAGACAGCTTCAAGCCTCCATAATTTAGTCTCTGCTGGCCCAGACAGTGCATGTTTTCTCTTCCAGTTGCCTGTCCCCAGTTATACTTTACATATGTTGCTTTGAGCTCGGTCAGCAAGGAGTCCCCTGTACTGGGGCTGACCCCAGCAGTCCTTATGCTGTGCCTGCTGATTTTCTTGCGTGTTGGGAAAGCTTATTTTTGTGATCCGAGAAGAGAGTTGAAGAAGATGCCTGGCTGTCATGGGCTCCTTTGTAGCTTCCCAGGGCATTCTGCTTGCCATTCCCTGAGCAAGCTCCACTTCTACTCTCGTGAGTCCAGAGTCCTTAGTCTGCTTCTTTGCCTCCTTTCTTTACTCAAGAACTTACACTGCCATTTCATAATTATTTCATCCAAGGCTGCTGCTTGGCCATTGTACGCATGAGGAGTTCTTCCTTATTCTCAAGTACTAGATCCCATGCAACCCCTCCCGTGGAAGCCTGTTCAGTGCTAGCATTGAAAATTGCTGCCAGTACATGTGAGAAATCCTCTGGGTATTTCCCACTCTGCTGTGCTGCCCTTCCAGTAGATGTTGTATGATTTAAGTCCTCCATGAGAACAATGGGCTCTGAATATTGGAAAACAAGCCTAAGATGATGTTTCATTTATTGTGGTAACTGAAAATAAGTTTTCCTTAAATAATTGTATTAAACCACAAGAAGGCGCTGCAAAGATATATGTATGATATTTTGATTTTATTTTGAAATGGAACACTTCTATCCATTTTCAATTACTGTTATAGTGCAGTCACTAAGACAGTTGATGTCCATAGTGCGGCTAATGAGGTAAAATACCCTCGGTTTAAATAGCATAGATAATTTGGTATCCATAATAGTTGTTGATAACTAATGAATTTGCAAGTGATCAGAATGATTTTTCTTTGATTTTCTCTGTAAGATTTCTAGTTTCTAATTATCCTGAGGTAATTAATGTGCAACTACATGAAATACTGCTTCAGATTGCACTGGATAGTTGTCTTACATCGAGGTCATACAAATAATACTTGCATTTATATATGTGCCAGAAACAACTCCTCATCCTCTTTGTTGTTTTTTTTTTTTTTTAATTTTTTAAGCAGCTAATAAGAGATCTTGTCCATTCATCATTATTGTATTTTGCTTCTTAGTAATTGATGACTGTGCTTTTTAATCTGTTTTAGTTGGAAGATGGGGAAGAAGAGCCGAGTAAAAACTCAGAAGTCAGGTACAGGAGCCACAGCGACAGTATCTCCAAAGGAAATGTTGAATCTAATTAGCGAGTTATTGCAAAGTAAGTTTCGTTTTTCTGCCTCTCTGGGTAAAGGGATGGTGTGCAGGCCACTCAAAATGTTCTCTTCTTGAAGCCAGTGAATTCCATTCATTTCCTGTAAGTGGTCAAGCTTGCTATTTCAGCCTGCTTTAACATACTGTAGTATGTATCTCGTAGTACCTATCTGTGATAGAATATACCATTATTGGCTTATTTAAATGTGTATGAATTGGACAGTCAATATTTCTGGCAGCTTTTGGCTTTAGAGCTCAACACAAGCTAGGTACTGGGTGAGATTAGATTTAAAAAACCTACTATAGATAACTTGAAATTGAAACTTTGTAAAAAATGTTTTCCTTAAAACCTCAAGAATTGCACTATTTCTGCTTATCATTTGAACAGTGCTTTGAGGAGATACTAGAGTAGAGGAATTAACTGTGGAAAGCAGGAATACAACTCAGTTGAACTGCACTGATGTTTTGTTGCTTAAATAAATTTTTGTTGTTGCTATTTGGAGACTTTGTAGTGCTTAGTTCTTGTGTATAGACCAAAGGTTTCACGTGTTGAGGAACTTGGAACTCATCCATTATTTCTAGTAAATATGAAAAGCAGAGCATAATTTCGTATGATGGTGCTAAAATATTGTTCACTCTTTTGACTGCCATTAGTAAGTGTGCTGAGCTACACTTCTTCTTGAAACCCAAGTCCAAATTTTCATATCCTGGACACATCTAAATGTTGCCTTAGAAAATTAGAATTTTTCTTCAGGATTGCTTACAAAGAGGAGACAGGGAGTTGGCAGAGCTGTTTAATGCTTATGCTACAATTGGCCTCTGCTTTGCTACCAAAAATAAAACGTAGATCTAATTTTCTAAGCAAAGACAAGTATCAGCTGTTCTTTTTGTCAAGCTTCCATATTTTATTCAATGCAAATATTTTTTCAAATCAGTTGAGCAAGGTAATCTTCAGCTGTCCACTTGGATTTATCGGCTTATCTACTTATTAGTCTGGCTCTTTACCTCGTTTTTTTCTTCCTAGCTTTTTAAAGATTTGATGTTTCTGAAATTTGAAAGAATATTAAGGAAAAAAAAAGAAAATAACTTGAAGCAAATTTTACTGTGAAAATTTTCAAAGTATCTATTAATTACTTGTGAAGGAATAGGATGTTTATAGCAGTGGATATTACAATGTTTACCATGTAAACATGTTTTAAGGACAAGCAGTTCTAAGGTTCAGTTAAAGTTACTGTAAAACCTTTTCTCCTATGTTAAAAATATATGTATACACACTTTACTAAAAGAAACATTTTCATATGGTATTTTTATTTCCAGAATGCAGCAGTCCTACCCCAGGTCCTGGTAAGGAATGGGAAGAATATGTACAGATTCGTTCGCTTGTTGAGAAAATTCGCAAAAAGCAAAAAGGTAAATGTGAAAGACTGTGCCTCAGGGTATTGATTTGCTTAAAGTATTGTCTGTCGTCAGCTTAAAGGGATATTTTCTTTGTTGTTGGTATATAAATATCACGCAATTGTATTATTTTGGTATAAAAAAATCTTACTTCTCTGACAATGCAGTTGCTTTTTACACTTGCAAGTGTTTCTGAAATTTCTTGTGGGCATAACTACTGGCATTAACCATTTTAATACTTACAATTCTGAGTGAATATCACAGACAGGTGATCTTGTGATAATTCTGTTTGATAAGTAGAAAAAGAGCTTGAGATTGTTATCACAATCTGAAGGGCAGGACTAGAAGTTAAAATAATTTGAGAATATAAGCCTTTTTGATTCCTGATGGCTTAGTCTGCCTCTCTGCCTCCATAAATATATCAAAAATATATATGTATAAATGCCCCGAATAAATGTATCAGTTATCTACCAGTTATAAATCAAACATATAATTAAAATATAGAAATGCTTACGGTACCACAGTTAATACGGAGCTTTATTGTCAATTTTCCTAAGTTTAAGGTATACTTATTTTTCAAATTAAAACAGCTTTCTTCTGGTATGTTCTGCAACAACTCACAGTTGTTGATACTGTATTTTCATAGTAGCTTTGTTTTTATGTGGAAATATGCTCTAAAAATGCTTTTTCTGTAATTTTATTAAAAGTAACCTTTTGTTTATGACTGTTATATTTTAACAGCAGAGAAATAACCATTCTTTCTTCTTTGATATTTATATGGTGACAGTAAAAAAGCCAGACTGCATTTAAAATAGAGCTTGAGTGGTTTGTGTACTTGCTCGAAAAAGCAAAATACTGTACTTAGAGGCTTGAAATGTCCTTTTCATACCTGTTTTTAATCATTTTGACTAACACATAAAAATCTTACTTCATGGAAGGTCTTATCAACCTCTGAACATCAGTTATTTGCAGAGGGCATAAGGAAGAATACACGCTACTGTTGAGTGACTGCATTTTGTAGCTCTGGAGGTGAACTTGAGTCATTGTTTTGCTGTCCTGTGACATCTATAAGTGCATGGTACATGTCCTGGGGTTTACAATGTAATACGTGCGTTAGAGTAAAACATCATCCAGGCTAATAAGAACAGAGCAAGCTCTGGGTTTGGGTTATACACTGTATCTTTCATCTGTGCCAGAAAGATAGAAACATTCATGGGGAAAATGGCTGCTGGCGGAAATGGTAGAATTAGTATAATAGTATTATGTTAACAGAGAATATTCTTTTCCTTGAAAGATGCAAAACCGAACAACTATAGCACTGTTGACATACAAATGGCTTTTAATGTAACATTTTTACATACATTGTAAGTATGAAGAGTATTGTGTCTTTCAAAACTATTTTTTAATGGAACATAGTAATTTATACTATGCAGTTTTGTAGCTTAATAAAAGCTTTAAACAATTAGCAACATAAGTATGTATTGACTTGGGGAACTGTAAGATGTACAATTGAATATACACTGCCTGAAGTGTCATACTTTGTGCTTTTCTTGAATAGAACACTGGGTTGCAGAACGTGAACTAAAATGATCTGGATTATAGAAAACTGTTAATTTGAAAACTGACTATTTTACTTCTGAAAATTTTTCCTTGTTTGCTTCATTAGCAAAATTTTAAATAAAGCTAATATTCCAATACAGATTTTCATCGGAATAGCTATATTTTGTTCAGTATAGAAATAAATTGCTCCCCAGTAGTGCCTGTAATTTAAAGGAGTCACTCTTCTCTTTAATTTGGAAAAATGTAGGAAGTATTGGACCATATCACATATGAAGAACAGATGTAGAATTTCAGAGGTGCTTACAGAATGCTTCCAAATACAAGCTGCATGCTAAAAGCTTTCAGTAGCCCTATAACAGTCAATGTTGGAAATAAAAAGAGCAAGGTCCTGGACAGTATAAACACCTACCAAGTTCTGTAGAAGCTATGTAACTAGTCTTCCTAGATTTGTGAGGCCTCAGCTCTGAATATATTCCACAGAAAATAGCATCCTGAAGGGAGTGTGAAATAAAGTATGAAATGAAATGCCAGCTTTAAAAAAAACAAAACACCAAAACACTGTGCACCACATTCTCATTGCATTAAAAAAATACTTTATCAATATCAAGTTTTTATCCAGCATCATCAAAGACTGTTGTTTTAGATGATACGTCTATTTTAACTGGAAATTTGATTGGTTCTGGGGCTTGAAACACGTGATTTGGAGAGGGGGGAATACTTCAAATACAGTAGTGCTACTTTTTAAAAAATCTTCAATCTAAAGATGTATTTATCACCTGTGCTTAACCAAAATATCTTTGAATGTAAGCAACTTGCTGATGACGCTTTGTCACTCATAAAATGGCCTGAGTTTCAGGGGAGTTTGGACACTTTTAGCGTGATCTGAGACGAGAGTTTGGGCTGAAGAAAACACAGAGGCAAAGAGGTAGGAAAGGAGCTGGCTGAGTGTAGCTGGGATTTATAACACGTAGGTTCAAATCCAATGACATTAAGGGGAAAAGCTGAGGAAATGAACGAGGCTTGCCATTTTGCCAGTGGATCACGTGCCTGTTAGAGAAGTAAAGTGTAAAAATTTGGACGAGCTCTGATGTCAGGAGGCTTGATATCTGTTTATCGTCATTTCCAGTGCTGAATTAATGAAATTGCAGCTTGCCTCTCAAATTCCTCCTTGTGTCTATATTAACATATTGTGGTGATTGCATTTATCATCAATATTAAGCTGGGAAATATTTTCACTCAACTTATTTAAAAGAGGAAGAGGAAGGGAGCTTCATATTTCATCACAGCTTGCTTTAGGTGGTTGTGTTTTTAAGATGGCTGGTAAGCCAATTTGGCAGAATATTATAGTTGATGAAAATTGGGTACATTTGTATGCTATTGCATAACACTTAACAAAGATCAGTTCTGACTCAGCTACTTCACAGTAGAACTGCTGTGAGATAGCAGATAGCTTTTTACATGTGGTTTTATATTGAACTTTATATTGATCTTTCTAGATCCTCTTATTTCTGCATTTGTTCTTTAACAAATTGTGTATATAGGTTTGTCTGTTATCTTTGATGGAAAAAGAGATGACTATTTCCCTGAATTGATAAAGTGGGCAACTGAAAATGGAGCGTCCACAGAGGGTTTTGAAATAGCTAACTTTGAAGAGGAGGGGTTTGGTTTGAAAGCAACAAGAGAGATAAAGGTGAGCATGTGAACATTTGACTTAGATTAGAAAATTGTGTTTGGAATGTAGCTGCGGAGCTCCAAAACACTCACCACCTTCCCTTTCCCCCTTTGACTCCTTATGAAACTGCTATTCTGAAATGCTGCCAACTCTTCACACTTGAGAAATAAACTCATTGATAAAATTGAATATTATTTTTGATAACTTGGATAGTAGTGTGAACTTTTAATCAGGTTTGTTTTGGTTTTTTCCTCTGTCTAAACTATTTAGTCTAATCATCAGAGTATTTTACCCCATTGATGTAGTATCCCACTCTTCTGTGTATGCTAACCATGTAGTCTCTTTTCTGTCCCTTCTTTTAGAGCTGGGTCTGTTTGCCTCAGAAAGAGGTATTTGCGATCCTTATTTTCCAGTGAAAATGACCAAAAAACCCAACAAAATTTTGATCATGAGATAAGGAATATAGACACACAGTTAAATGCTTACTTTTAAACAGTTAGCTAAGATTGCCTCTTTCCATGCCCATTTTACAGATGGGGAACATCTTTGAAGGACAATCAGCTGTTGTAGAAAGAACAGTAGAAAACAAATGTATTATATTCATTTTCGGGCTTTAGTAGCATATAGATAATAAGGCTAGCACTACTGGTTGATAAAAATCCTGAATGGTTCTTCTAAAATAAGAATGAGCAATGTGAAAAAATCTCTACTGGGAGGAAATATTTGATCACATAATTAATAGCAATATAATGTACCAGTATAATGGTAGTTTTGAGGTTGTGTGGGCAATCTACATGTTAGCAGTTCCAAACTGAACCACTTCATTTTGTAATCTAAGTGTCTTTGTTTTAAGCTTTGTGTAATGCAGATTGCGGTGTTTGGTTACCACAATATGAAACAAACCATGTTTGTTTAATTTGCAGTGGAAAAGAAGGAAGAATTTTGATTCAGAATAATTTCAACTTAAAAAAAAAAAAAAAAAAGAAGAAAGCAACCTGTAATTTAAAGATGATGTATATTTGAAACACTTGGCATATCATATAAATGCTAACTGACTTTCTAAGCATTTTTTCCTTTCTGCAGGCCGAAGAGTTGTTTCTGTGGGTTCCTAGAAAACTGTTGATGACAGTTGAGTCAGCTAAAAATTCAGTATTAGGTAAGAACTTAAGGAAGGTCTTAATCAAGAAGTTGATATGTATGGTGTATGGGACTATTCAATAGGAGACTTTATTTTTTTAAGCTGATCTCCTTTGTTACAGGACTTGTTTATCATGCCAACTGTCATGTTTGGAATACCTAGAAGCTTGAAGTGTCAGTGGAAAGAATTTAAATTTCTGCTTTGTTTCTGGCTGAGCACACTAGATATTTTCCAGAAGCATGTGTGTTATTTTGAATACATACCATGTAGCTTGTATAACACTTGGAGATAAAATGTTCTGAGGTACTGAGAGTATTGTTCTGGTTTCTTCATGTCTTCCTTCATGCAATTGTACAAATGGTGTTTACTGTGTCAAATAACTTGCAGCATAATACAGTGTGGGCAGCTAAATATTTTAGAAACACGAAAGGCCATCTTTTGGTTGAAAATTCTTAGATATTATCTCATCATGTTCATTTAAAGCAGATCTAGGATAATATTTTCCATTGTCAATTAATTTAGTGCCTCACCTTTCTGGGTTATTCAGGATCCCTGTATTCTCAAGATCGAATTCTTCAAGCCATGGGCAATATAACATTGGCTTTCCATCTTCTTTGTGAGCGAGCCAACCCCAACTCTTTCTGGCTGCCCTACATCCAGACGCTCCCCAGTGAATATGATACTCCTCTCTATTTTGAAGAAGATGAAGTGCAGCATCTTCAGTCAACTCAGGCCATACACGATGTTTTTAGCCAGTATAAAAATACAGCTCGGCAGTATGCCTATTTCTACAAAGTTATTCAGGTAAGCATCTTAAATGCGATATATAGTATATGTTGTTCTCATATGATTATTGAGGAAGGTATGAAAACAGTGATGCTAAATAATAGAGCAAGTGTATTGCTCTTAAATGTCTGAATCATTAAAGCAATTTCCTGCTGTTTTTTAAACTTCTGTTAAAATTTCACAGTTCAGTAGGCTTATGAATACCTAAGAATGTGTTTAGTTGGTTGAGAGGAGTGATTACTGCCCTTTGTTTGGCATTGAGTGAGGCTTCATCTGGAATACTGTACGGTTTTGGGCCCACCAGTACAAGAGACACGTTGACAAACTGGAATGAGATCAGAGGAGGGCTATTAAGATGTCATTTGCTTCAGCCCTTTATTCATACAAGGACAGAGTGAGGGAGCTGGATTTGTTTATTCTGGGGAAAAGGAGATAAGGGATGATCCAATTATTGTTTTCAAATTGCTACTGATAGCCAGACTCCAGAATTTTGCCAGTGGGAAGCTGGGCTAGATGACCTGCAGAGATCTGCAACCTATGCCTTTAGGACTCTTTGAAAAATGTATAGTTTTCAGTAAACAAAATAAAATTATAATTGTTAATTGACATAGAATAAAACTGTTGCATATGTTGTATTTCCAAAGAATGTGTATTAACTTGTTTTCTATTCTATGTAACATAATTGTTTTGATTGCTTTCAAATACAAAGATAAACCCATCTGGTAACAATTTCAGTATAGGGAGGCTTGAGGTGGCTGAACTTTTCATCATGTTCTGAAGTAACAATTTAAATTGAGTTTCTAAGACAGAACTGTTACTCTGAGGGATGTATAGATATAATTGATTTTGTAAGTGAATGATGATTTGTTGTTGTCAAGGTAGTGCTCAATGTCCAAACATCCAAAGCTTTTTGTGGCACAATCTCTGCAAAAAGCATATGATTCTATGTACTGAATTTCCACAATTGTTTGATCTAGAGACATTTTCTTTTTTGGCCTTGGGAGAGGTCAGAAAACCTAAAGCAATTCTATTCTCCTTTAACATTGTCAGAGTTCCAAAGATTTTCTATTAACTATTTTAAGTCAACAAAAGTTAAATTTTGCTTAGCTGTTTGGCGGTTGAAGGACTACCTATGTTTTGAACACAGTGTCAATTTACCAAGTATAAGGAGCAGAGGAATATGTTTTGAAAATTGAAGTCACTGAAAATAGTAGGTGAAAACCAGACAAGATGCACTTCATTTTGAGGGAGGGCGTAGTGTAGGAACAATTACTTTAATCAGGAAGGAACAAAATTCTTCTTTCTGGGTGTCACAATTCAGGAAATGATAGTTTAGCCAACTCTTTTTTTCTTGCCATGTGCTATTCTAGGTTGCCAGTCCACACATGACTTTTCAGCTTTTCACTTTTTCCCCCTCTAAGTGTACTGCCTGAACAAACAGAACTCCTACATTTTATTTCTTTAGAATATCTTTTTACCCCTGAATAGTTCTACTGTTTTTAAAGAGTTATTAAAAGGGTATGGCGTAACGTTATCCAGCTCTTCTAACTGCTGTTCATGCTCTTGCAGTACTTAATCATATAGCTAAACTATCACTATGACTAATTCCATCATTTTCATTGACTAATCCTGCACCAGTAGTATTATATGAGAGGTTATATGGTGACATTAATTAAAAACCTCTGAAACACAGTTTCATCAAGAAATGAGATCTGGAATGATACCCCGGATTTTGACTTCCACATGTCCAGTATCTCAGAACCACTTCTCAGTCATTGATGAATAAATGTAAAATGTAGGCTGATATTGAAGTGATGTAAGCACAGCTGAAGAATGTATATAAAATGCAGTGGTGTAACAGCAGTTGAAGCATGTGGTATTTATTATGTGAAAAGCAGCTTAAATGTTTGACAAAGCATTTTTTAGTTTATGAAAGTTTCATGTGGCACATAATTTGTTTAAGATGGCAAATACACGCTATTTCTCTTATTGTTAAAGCTAATGAAATATCATTTGTATAGCATTTAAACTAACGTGGTCAAAGTAGTGTTTCACTAAAAAATAATTTCTATTTTGCATCAAAGTCCATGCTGTTGACTATTAAGGGTAAGAAAAGCTACAGATTGAGCAAAGAAAATGTACATGAGATGATTGTAGGGGCAGATTGTCTTTAGAAACCCAGTGATGATGATGTGCTTGCTGTACTTGGTAACAAGCCTTTAATGCTCTGCACTGTTATTTTCTGTTTTACGTTTGCAATTCTATGAAAACTGTTATGGCAACTCATGGAGGAAGATTTCTCAGTCTGATATTGTTGAGACTGATTCAGTTCAGTGTGATCTGTGGCACTGCAAAACTTTTGTGGAAATAGCGTTTAAATAAATGGCAGTCTTCTCTTTGAGCTTTATATTAATATACCCAAGAAAGTGTTTAGTACTGTACTGATGCCTGTTGTATGAGTTGTTAAAATACATGTTCTCGTCACTTGTCATCAGAAATCTAGACCAGATTTTTTTATTATTATTCTCCTGAAAAGTGCTTTTATTGCTCGTTTTTATGTTCTTCTATAACAAAGCTGTTGTTTCATGTTGAACATGAGCATAAGGGTAGATCAAGTAGGAATTATTTGCTTTATTTATTTGTTCTTTGGAGAATGAGTGGTAATAAATATTAGGTAAATTTTTTGGTGTGTTCTGGTTGTTTGGTGCCATGCTTCAGCACTGCCATGTAACCACAATTTCAGCAGCACATTTCTTTAGTATTCGGTAAATATCACATGAGGAAGATGTATGTTTCAGCTGGCTTCAGGAGGGCCAAGTGAATGTACTGGCTACCTATTATTAATGCTTCTGATGAAAACTCATGGAAAAGTTTTAAAACTTACTGATTTCTCTTTCTGTTTGCAAAAATAAGAGCATGTAGTTTATGAAACTGGTGGAGGAAAAAAGTTCATTAAAAAAAAAAAAAGCCTCTTTCTTCCCAAAACCGAAGTACCGTTTTTCATTATTCAAGAAAGCTGAAATGAATTTAAGTATCATCTTGCATGTAGTCATATCATTTAATGAACAAAGTTGACCCATGAAATAATAGTGCTTAGGGTAATGTTTTTGGAAATTCGTGAGCATATGGGAAAGGGAAGAAGAAGTGGGGAGAGAGAAATTCATCATATAAGTGAAAAAAAGCAAAGCAAACCTACTTTCCAATGGCAGACAGTGTGGTCTTTAAGCTTTATGAAAATCTAAGTTAGATTTTTTTTTTTATACCATCTTTCATTCAGTACTATTACAGCTTTTCCATTAGTACTTTCATGAAAGCTGGCCTGTGTGACCAGGATTTTGATACAGCTTCAGGTATGCAGACTGATTTTTAAAATTTTTTTAAATTTCCAAATACACTTTTTAAATGCAAAAATCTTATAACTATATTTACTTTCTTGGTAGCTATTCTACTGCAGAAGGTAACGCAAGTAGTGTCTTGAAATAAAAAGTGTTTTGTTGATATTTGAAGATGCTGAAAAAGGGAATATTTTTGTGTAGGCAAAATATTTTAACTGCTGCATTTTTAGTCTGCAAAAGGTTTCTAATGGCTGGGAAAAAAGGGGTTAACAAATCATTTATTCAAATACTTCATTTTCTTTACAAAGAGACTGTTATTAATATAATTTGGCTTCTGAGAGGTGTGCAGTTTGACACAGCACTGGCCTGTTTTATTTCCCTGGCCTCTCTGTAAGGGTGGCTTTCTCAGAACA
Source organism: Gallinago undulata (assembly GCA_026546715.1). Lineage (NCBI taxonomy): Eukaryota > Metazoa > Chordata > Aves > Charadriiformes > Scolopacidae > Gallinago > Gallinago undulata. The sequence continues at coordinate 9,278,933 of JAOTQQ010000041.1, read as the reverse complement.
CTGCAGCTCTCCCTCTGTCTCCAAGTGCTTAGTCTGGATATGCATGAAGAATGGGCAGATTTATGCATTTCACAGCTGTTGCAAGCTAAACTGTAGTCTGGTTTGATAAGCAGAAACAGGTGGGATGTTGAGTAGACAAAAATAAACCCTTGAGCATGTTAGCCAGGCTCTAGAAACCATGCCGACACCTTTCTAAACATATGTAATTTGATAACTAAAAAATAGTTACAAGTTCTTACAGATGTACTTTAAAGGCGTATTTGGCCTCTGCATCGCTACCAAAATACAGCAAATGGTCAAAAAAAAAAACCAACTTTCTTTGCAGCAGACTTAGAGTTTGCAAGATGTTTTTGTTGTTTGTTCCAAAGAGAAGTTTTGTAAATTGCAGGGTTTTCTTTTCCCCTAGAAGGTACGTGTGTGATTTCCATTAGCATTTATGGGCATTGCATGCCTACTGCAGGGTGAACAGAGCCCAAATATTTATGGCTTAATGTAAAATATTTTTTTTGTACACTGAAATGTGGTATAATAAGCACAAGAGGGAGCCATATAGTTTGCAGACATTTGCAGTGCGATTATATTGCTAAAGAAAATACAACCAAGTTGGAACCTTTTTTAAAAGAGTACGCAGTGTTCTTCGTGTTTGACTTTTGGTTGCATCTGGATGCCTGTTTGTAGTCTACTGCCCAGAAGTTTTTGTAAATCAAAACAAGACATCAAGACAAGGAGTGCTCTTAGAGAAGCTGGAAGTGCCCAAGCTCTACTTACATTTGCACATTATGGGTCTGAAGCAGTGTTGTATCTTTCCCTTATGTATAGTAAAGGCTGTTATAAACCTCTTTATTAAAAGACAATTTTATTATAATTTTAGTGAGCTTTTAAAATTTCTTAAGTGGTAGATCCAAAACTAGCAGGGCCCATTAGCTAGCCATAGCTTTTGCCCTGGTAGCTAGCTGTATGCAGTGGCAGTCTAGGTGTCCGCTGTATCTGTATCTGGCTACTTCTCATGGGCTGGAAAAAGCCTCTTGGTCTCACTTGGATCCCTGGGAAGGAGCCATCCACTGGGATCCTGACATGCTGGAAAAATGGGCTGATGATTGATGAAGTTCAACAAGAAGTGCAAAGTTCTGCACCTGGGGTGAGATAATCCCATTAATATGTTGGGCACCAAGGTGAACATGAGCCAGCAGCGTGCCCTGGCAGCAAGAGGGGGTAATGGCATCCTGGGCTACATTAGGAGAAGTGCAGCCAGCAGGTTAAGGGAGATGATCCTTCCCCTCTACGCAGCACTGGTGAGGCCACAGCCAGAGTACTGTGAGTTCCGCGTTCCCCAGTACAAGAGAGATCAGGAAGTAACAATTTTAGAATTAAACAGGATAGAGAAAGCCACCTATTTAAGTAACATTCTAGCAAGTAATTTTAATTTTCTTTGACTTGGTTTTATGTTTCTTTGCTAAGTTAATAAGCAAATACTTGAAAATGCTTTCTTTGCCTTCTGTAAAGCTGCTATTACTCAAGACAGTGGAAACTGCCCCACGAATCACACCTTTTTTTTGTTTTTAATAGAAACTATTTGATAGAACTCATACTTTTAGGTAGCATTTGTACTCTGGTTTGTATCCAGTGTTCCACAGGAACACACTCATACCAGTTTTCTTACTCCTGTGTATTGACATCTGGACAGTGCTTATGAAAGTGTTATTGTAGTCCCATTGTGAATACAAACCTTGCTGTAATCTATTCAAAGGTGTTTTGATCTGTTTGTTTGCGCTATTGGACAGAGAACTTAATTTCCTGGAGGCTGTAATCCCTTTTGATCAGATACTAAATTTAATTTATTATTCATTTAAAATTTGACTAATTGATTTAGCGTGAATGAAATTCTAAAATCCAGTTATTAGCTGTTGGGCACTGGAATATCATTTTAGCTAGGACATTTTAACACATTAAGTTCTAGATCTCAAAATAATATTATAGCATCTTCAAAATCTGGTATCACATTTGACTCTTCAATACTGAGTATATTACGTGAGATTTCACATCTCTAGCTTAATTTTGACACCAATTTTTGAAGTTGTGATGATACTTTCAATATGACTTATGCCGCTCTTACGTTATTTTTCCTTACTGTTTCTAATCTATCATATTCCAATAAGCATATGATTTTCCAGGTCAGTGTGAAGCAGAACGTCTGGTGTCTCTCTCTCTGTACTTGGCTTTAAGATACCACCATTTAACTTCCATGTGCTAAATAATGTTGGAGTTGAATGCAGACAAGTATATACTGCCTTTTAAAACACTCCAAACTATTTACATGTTTGGAAGTCGTCTGTTATTTTTAAGTTGATATAATAGAGAATGTTTTAATGCTTTTAAAGAGTTCATCTAATGTGCAGTCAAAAGCAAACATATTTGGAAGCAGAATACAGTTTTGATCATGTACCAGGTAGGTCCATGGGGGTTCTCAGTTTTCCTCCCTACTTGATTTATACTCATTGGCACGTCAATTGAATAGCTTTTTTTCAGAAGTGATGTCCGTGACACTGTAAAAAAAAAAAAAGTGGGTGAAAGGAAGATGGCACAGTTGTAAACCCTATAAAATCTTTCCCTTTTGTTTACTCATATGCTATATGTGTCAGCTTAAGGAGAGATTTAAAATTTCATTGAGTGGGCAGTTACAAAGGTAAAATAGTGCTGCTATTTAGATTTGCTTTGTCTGAATTTCAACGCCTCAGTTGTTCTGCTTGATCAATAATAAATCAATAGGCACTTAATCATGGAATATATTTGTGCCTTTCTGTGTTTTCCTCTCTGTGAGGGCCAAAATATTGTATTAATCTGTTTTGCTGGCAGCAAACCAAAGATTGACTGTATGCTTGTATGTACCACTTAGTGTATCTGCCGTAAGGTGGTTTAGACTTCACAAACATACGCCAAATTCCTGATTTTTATGTCACTTCTGGTATATCCCACCCCTGGCTATGATGATGGTAACGGCAGATCCTGGGGCTTCATTGGGCCATTCCTGTGGCTGCCCCTCTCCATCACAGAAGCAGTTCCAGGCTTTGCTGGGTTGCATCTGTCCATCTGAGACAAATGAAGAGCTCAAGTCCTTGCGTGGGTAGGAGGTCTGCTGCCTTCTTCCCCCGTTCCTTCCTTGCCTTCCACAGGAACACGGCGACAGCTCTGGGCTTGGAGCCAGCCGGACACAGGAGGAGGTGTTTGGCTGCTCGGGCAGCATTTGCTCCTCAAGCAGCTGTTCCCTATCTCCTCCAGGGAGAAGGTGGCAGGCCATATGGAGGCATCCTGTGGTCCAGATTCAGCCGATGGGCACCAGTTGGACTGTGCTGGCCTAGATCGAAATACAGGCACGTCCCACTTGGTGTCTGTTATTTCTTACAGTGAGAATATTTTAAAGTCAGAGGAGGACAGACAGGATAAAACAGATCTTTCATTTTAGATATAGATGTTATCTTGCTTTGGACGTTCATTGCTAACGTCTCCTAATTAGTAGGTTTTAATTTATTTTATATTCTGAATGATTTGGATTCTCTTATATGAGCCTAAATGCCCTCTTTCCTCTAGAGAAAGAGAGATGAAGTTCAAACCGTGTATGCCGGTGCTAAACAAAAATTGTTTCTGCACAGTTTAAACCACGTTTGGGAGGAATAATACGTTCTCTTGTTAGTATTGCAGGCTCTTAAAGCATCTTTTTGGAAGATGTGTTCTCAACCACTCTCCTAGTCGAGAATGCAGATAAGCATCTGTTTTTACAGCCAATAGAGTAGAGAGGTTTTTCTGTTTGCTTTTCTGTTAGTTGTTTGTTGTTTTGTTTGTTTTTTTTTAACTGAGTTGCACTTTCTGGGGCAGTTGAGTTTATCCCCAGAGATGTTGACTGTGTCTTTTGTGGAAGTAAGTGCCTCAGCAGACATCAGGAGATCATCATGCACTTGCAAGTATGCTTTCTCATATAAAGTTTGTACTTATTGTGCAGATTTAATATTTTTCCTGATATAACAGCAGTTACAAATGTTCCATAAATTTAAAATATGATAACAAGCTGATGCTTCTTAGAATGGAATACTCAAAGGATGTATTCTTTAAGCACTGCAAAATTATACAGGGGACTTATCTTTGTTAAAATTAGTAATTTAACTAAATTACAAAGTGGATTATCCTCTTCAGTCATACCCAATGCTAATACTTCACACAGTAGGAGATTGATATGTTGCTAAGTAAACCAAACTTTATTTTCTTGCACTATGGCTTGAATGTGAGTTGAAGAGGAAGTGAGAAGTTTTTTAGCTTTAGATGTGTGTGTAGTATAGTCCCAGTACATCTGGTTCCAGAACTTACCCTGCCCCATGTGTCATGTTGGTTCTGCAGCACAGTACCTTGGTTATAAGATGATCGTGATCCAGGCTTCCTTCTAAGTGGCTCCTCATATGATTTATTGATAAACTTCAGTAGTTGATTCATATGCAAAAAAACTTTGGCCATACTGCATGATATTAATGCTTGTTAGGAAACTCTTTGGATGAGGAGTGGTTGTGAATAGGAAGTACTGTCCCTGTCACTTCAGGCTTTCCATCACAGCATTTTATTTGTGGCTTGTGATTCACTGAATTAATAGTAGAGTTTTGTGATGAATTTGTGTGTAAATGTAGGGCGCATGTGTTGCACTAAACAAAATGGCCAAAGTAAACCTTGGACTGGAGGAGCCAAAAGAGTAAATGATAGGTCCTGGTACGCAGGCGTAGACCTTTGCAAGGAAACTCTTCACTGTAGCCATCTTACTCGACCTGTGTGAATGAAGTACTAGGGACTCACCTGTCCATCTAAGGCTGAACGTGAGCACTTAGCTCATATTTAGTGAAGAGATTTACCACAGGAGATAATGGACCTAGTGTGTCTTTCTGTTTGCTGAACAGGGATGGGAGGGACTGGGGAGGCTGTCTCATCACAGAACATGTCCAGTCTCAGCCCAGCTTGCTCTCCCGCTTCAGGGCTTAGTGGGGCTGCATTCCACTCTGATTTTGTGGAAGGACAGGAAAAGATATAGAAAACTTGTACGGTAATTTAAATGCCATATCTGAGTGCCTTTTTTTCTGGGAAAGATTAGTATTTTAGAGTTCTTTATGTTAAGAAGTGTTCTGTAAATGAATCAGGAAGTGGGTGTTAAAAAGTCCATCGCTGTCTTGCCTCTGTTTAATAAAGGAGATGCCACAGAATCAGAGGCAGTGCTCATTTGCGGTCAGTTCAAAATTATTTCTGTGTAGTCTGTCAGCCAAATGCTAATGTCCACTTTGCATGTGAAGTGGGTTGTCAGTCCTTCAGACCCTTGAGTTGGTTGATGTCATGGTTTGAGTTGTTATGCCACTGCTGTCTCATTAAATTAAGAATAATTTTTTTGCAGGTAGAAGGTACAGAAAAAAGGACTGTGCAGTTAAATTCCATTGCACCAGAAGGAGTCATTCCACTCTGCTTCCACTGCATGAATCCCCTAATAGTCTGGAACAGTACTTTCTTGTGCATATTGGCAGAAAGTAAATAAAAATTGCTGACATAAAGAATAAGCAGGAACGTTATTTAGATTTAATAAGTTTCAATCCTGTGGTACCTTTCTAATTTTAAGATTCATTCTATTAGATTTTTGCAAAGTAGGATGATCTTTCTTCCACTAGTAAAGTCATATAACGACAAGGGTTTGTGGACGTCATTCCTAGTGCTTCATGAATTGGGCTGTTTGGAAATTCCAGAGCATGCCTCTGTAGTTATACAGAGTTATTACAAAGTAAAATAATCTTTGGCTTTGTCTCCTGTCCTGTACAGGGAACTGGCTTTCCCTCGTTAGGTTTAGGCAGCATATGTCCCATGGAAAAACTGAATTCTTGTTTCCCTGTAGATCACTAGGATCCTCCATTCTGAATTCTTTATTTTACTTAGCTTTAGGGCAGTTAAAGCCTCAGCAGCTCCACAGAGAGGAGTTTCTCTTCAAGGCTGCTGCTTCAAAGGATTTGCAGAGCTGGGAAAGGGACAGTAAGCGGCAAATGCTGACAGATCTTTCTGCTTCTGGGCCTGAAAGTGTGTGTATGTGTGGTGTGTGTTTGTGTTTTTGTACACCTACACACTGGCCTGAAACCATCGAATAGCATCCAACAAGGCTCATAACGAAATCTCTCCATGTTAATGAGTACATTGGAAAGAGGGGAGAATCTGCAAAGAAGAGGAGGAAAAAAATTGTTTGGTCAAAAGGAGCAAACCTTTGGGCTTTATGTTCAAAGGAATGAAAGTTAACAAGGTGGCAGCTTAAACTGGTTTTGGCTTTAACTGTTTCATGTACCCTTAGTGTTTTGGAGGCTGTGAAAGGAGTGGAGTGATGGCCTCAGTATAATCTCAACAACGCTTGGTATGTTGCTTTCCTGAGATGGAAATTGAGCTGTCTCTACTTCAATGGTGCACAAGAGGTTCTTGAGAATATTGAAATTTGATTTAGTAATATTGATTCAGTGATTGCCCACAGCTTTGCTTTAGACTTGTGAGTACTTGAAATATTCTTCTTGGAAATCCAGCCCATCTGTGTCTACAAGCTCAGGAAACCAACAAAAACAAAACCAAGAATTTTTGTTGTTGTAATGTATTCAATGGAGTAGTAGATGACTCCAGTGATCAGCTTATCTTGGCTGAGAGGTGATGTCCTATAAAAAAAAAAATCTGCAAACTTTGATCACATCCGGTGCTTCAATTAATTTTTTTCTTACTCATCATATACAATGGTACAAAGGAATATACTGTCCAGTATGACTTCATACCATTACGCATCAGTTCTTTTCAGGACATCTAGTAAGATAGATATGAACACAAATTTACCACTGGGCAAACTTTTGTACTCCAATTTTAACTTTTACTCATTTTATTGCACGTTACAGCAATTGTACTTTGCACCACTTGGTAAACAAGCAGATATTAAGCTAATTTTAATGGGAGTTCCTTGCCAAGATTAGGAGCTCTGATAAATGAGCTTTGACATTTTGTGATTGAGCAGGTTACGTGGTTACTGCCTCTAATGTTTTGGCCGTTCCTTTACTAGAGGTTGATGCCCATGTAGGCTGGATGGCAGAAGCGAAGGTTGAGAGAGCTTCTGAGCTGGAAAGGCCACCACCCTTTCTACAACAAAGCCTTCATGACATCTAAATAAAAACAAGCCTTTTCAAAAGCAGAGGAGTCCTCTAGCATCTAGTTTATAAGACTTGAGAATCATTATCTTGGGATCTCCATTCAAAAATACGATGGAGAAATTATTAGTGCAAAGGCCCCGACATGGGCATCTGGAATTGTGCTTTCTTGTCAGGCACTGAACATGAGACACGAACCACTGGATATTACTGCTTCCCAGAAAGAGAAAAATGTCTAAAAGTGGGGTTTTTTCTTGGTTTTTCTTCCCCCCCCCCCTTTTTCTGGTTGCCATACTGAGTAACTGGCTTCTAGTCTGATAGTGTTTTAGGTGACTAGAATAACAGTCTGTCTCTTTCCGCAGTGGCTGCAGACAATCTGGCAGCAATCACTGTTACTTTTTAATATTTCTGGTTATTTTGAGATATCCTCCAAATGTCTCAAAGAAGGCTTGGAACGCTGAAGGGGAAGAAGTTTTTTTTTTTTTTTTTAAGGAATAGCAGCGTCAGAAGGAAAATGAAATTCAGCATGCCACTATTTGTTTTTGCAGTGGTCATCACCCTGATTGCCAGCTCTGACAATATTTTCACAGAAAGGGTAACTAAATAGATGGTATTTGTTCTTTATAATAACTCTTTCAGTAGAATGTCAGGACCTGCATTTGAATGCATATATTCACGTTTTCACTTTCCCATTTTTTATTTAAAGCTTCCCCTCCCAACTTTCTGAAACTACTTCATACAGACTTGGTAAGTTAAAATTAGGGTGCGTGTAGTGGATAATGTCATGTTTCAAAGCTAATCTGTGAAGACCTAGGTGTGTGAACCTATAAAAGCTGGAGCTGATTTTTTTTTTTAAACGTATTAAGTGTTTGTTTAGTTTAAATATGTCTGTATCTTTTTTTGATCAGCCTGAGCAATTTGCATGCTATGCAGCAGTCATCTTCTATGCTTTATTAAATATCTGTCAATTATAAATATCAAGGTTTTACATTAATGTCAAGATAGTACATCAAAAATTCATGGAATATGTGACTTTTTTCAAGGGTATTTAATACTTAATGCATTTGTGTCATTTTTCTTTCTAGATATATTGACAGGTTTTATTAAGTGTTTGTTAGGGAGATTTCATTTTTACCAAGGGACTATAAAGAGAAGCTGCATACTAAATCAATTTTTTAATCAGAATATTGTTCTTTTTTCTGTGTCTTTGGATTCTTGTAATCTGTAGAGCTTTTAAGTTATGCAGTGAAGTAGTCCAAGTCAGAAAATCTAATGTGCTGATGTATCTTAACTTTAAAATAGCTACTAGAATATTGTACCACGGGATGTTATAAATACAGTAATTACGTACACTAGGATTTTATTCCGCCTTGTGTCTTTTAAAACCATGTATTGTGTCCTTTATTGTAATTTACTATTGTTTTTATGTGAATTGTGTCTGGACGGCCTCCATATAGGAGCAGTCCCTAAATTTCAGAGATTTACTCAGGGAGGGTTGCAGGGCATTTGGTGGCATCCGGAACCTTTGCCAGTGGCAATGGCTGTGTGTGTGTGTGTATATATATATACACTATATATATATATATATATGTATGTATGTATATGTATGTATATTGCCTGCCTTACAGGCATTTGCTCCGAGTTCGGGCTGAGCGTGTTGGCTGGGGGCGGCCGGCAGGGGGCAGTGCCGGCCCGCGCGCAGTGCGCGGCGATGCGGCGGCTCCGCCAGGGGGCAGTGTCGGCCCGTAGCAGCGGCAGCGGCTCTGCGCCCCCGGGCTGGGGGGGGGGGGGGGGGGGGTGGGAGTTGCCGGGGGACGGCGGGGCACGGCGTGCGTTCCTGCGGGATGAACGCTTGGAACGGCGGGGATAGGGGTTTTTAAGAGCTCCGAACTTCTGTTCGTGTCAAGGTATCTTCTTTAAAACTTCAGGTGCAGAACGAGATTCCGGCTTTTCACAAGCAATAGTAACCTAACGGAGAAAAATGTTATTTTTAAAGTGGAACTGATGGGCTGATGCGTCTCACTGACGGTCTTGACTTTCCCGGCTTCGTTTACTGTAAAATAGATTAATAATACTAGCAATAAAAGTTGAAATTAACTCGGCATAAAGGAATACTATAGCTGTTTTTAAGAACTGTAGTTGTTTTTAAGAATTGGTATTTCCAATGGAAGGCTACGTTGATTTCGGGAATGGAGTCCTGGCCGCTGTGAGGCCGCCGGGAGACCTCCTGAAATGGCTGTGGGTTTCACTTCTGGGGCTGTACGGACTGCTTTCCCGAGGAGAAATAACGCTGTAAAACGCCTTGCTGCAGTTCAGTGCGAGGGAGTTTGTTCTGAAGCGATTATATCGTCGACGTGAATGAAAATCGTGTAAAAAACAAACAAAAAAAAAAGTAGGGTGTTTTAAAAAGAAAGGAGGAAAAAAAAAAGGAAAGTGAGGGAAGGGACGGGAGTCGCTGGAATTGGTAACTTCAGAGAAAGGGTTAACTGGAGGGGCTGAGGGAGAGCAGACACCTGGGACCTAACACCCAATTGGCAGTCTTTTGTAATATATAATTTGCCTAAAATTGCGCACTGAGCACAAGCTTTTGTTTTCTAATTGATTTACGGTTTGAGCCACTTTTACCTCATCCCCTACTGTCCTGCACACGGTGCCAGCAAGTACATTACAGTGAGAAATGATAAATTACCATGCACTTGTGATGCTAATGCATCAAGAGTAAAAAACTGCATACTACATGGAGCTTCATGCATTAAGAGTGTCACAAAGATAGAGCTATGCAAAAAATCATTTGTATCTTCTGAAATAACCATTTGATCATTTAGTTCAATTCATCTCTGAGACCTAATTGAACCTGAAAATAAAAATTTATGCTATTATGGCTTTCCATTTGTGAATTGGGATAAAGTTCTAAAGAAAGTGTGTGAGTGTGGGCTTAAAGCTCCCTGTATTTTTAAAACTTTTAATAAGGTAATTGATCAGAAAAGTAACAGGTATTACAGCCTTTTAAAAATCTAAATATTGCGCTTGTTAATGGCAATTACAGTATGCGTTCTCCAGTGGCATTACTCCACTTTTAGATGGAAATATGTGTAGATGGCTTAATGTGGGTACTGTGTAATCAATGTTTGTCACCAAAACTATTTAAATATTTTTAGCTGTTTTATTTTGGAGTAGTGCACCTTGTACTGAACAAAATCTTAACAGGTATCAAAGAAGAATGGAAAATCTTGCATATATAATTTTTACTTGCATTTGTGAAATACCTTGTTGATATCCCAGAGGAAAGGGAAAATGGGGGAGCTGGTGAAACCTAATTCGTGCTTATTCCCTGATTTCTTTACCCCACCCCGCACCATGGACTGGTTTTGTTTTACCTTCACATACTCAGTCCACCTTAAATTTTTTATTTTTGTACGATGTCTGTGGGTTCCAGTCTTGAAATATGAAGAAACAGATTTATGGCGGCTGCTGGGCACAACAAATTAAGTTGACAGTGATGTATGAGAGCATAATAGCATGATGATCCCTCTGTAGCGCGGCTGGACGCCTCCTGCTTCATTTGGCTCTTGTTAGGATCTGTTAGGCAGCTAAATAATGAAATTCTGCTGACTGATTTCTGATTTCTCTTTTCTTTCTCTTTTCACCTTTTCTGAAACTTGCATTTCCCAGACCCATCCTAATGCCAGCAAACTGCCCTTAAAGGATTCTTTCACTTACGATGACTACAGGTTGGTCTGTCTTTAAATTCTTTTTTTTTCATTCTTTTTTTTAAATAGAGTAAACTGTGGGACCCTGGAAATGCTTCATTGGTGGGAAAGCCCTACTGTTACAGAAATGTTTAAATGTAGGATTTGATACTAACACACTTCCTTAGTGAAGAAAAAAGTAAAATAAATATGCAGATTTTAATTGTTACAAAGAAATAGTCATTATGAGCAGTTAATTTAGCCAACTGGCACACATAGTCTGAGATGAGTAAGGTAATTCATTGTTTCTTAAGAAAATAATTCAGTTGATGTTGCAAGAGGTTTAGTTTGGGGATTTTTTTTATTATTTTTTTTTATAAAAGTCTTTATCAGCGCATAGTAGTAAAACCTAATATTCACAGTGGCTCTTGAAGCTGGAGATCTTAAGCTGTACACGTGAAGCAGGAGTGTCACTTAGAGGTGCTATAGGGGGTGACGTAATTAAGATAAAAATAAAAATAATTAAGATAACGAGAGCTTTAATTCTGTGAAGTGATTAAAATAGCATGAATAAAAAGCATTCGTGAGGTCTTACAGGGATATTTTTTTAGCCTAGTTGTACTTCTGGGTACGTCTAAGAAAGTGGGATTTCCAAAGCATGGCTCCTTCACTTAGAGGGTCACAGAGGAACACGCCAACTTACATGTGGTCTAAAATTTTGCAGATAATTAAAAAGAAACTTACTGCTATTATGTTTCAAACAGTGTTTGTGAGTCAGAAATATCCACATTCTTAACTTTTTTTAGAAATTAAGTACATTTGAATGTGATGGTATCTTTTTAAGCAATTTCTAGTTGCTTATAATATATTAAATTGTTATATTAATTTATATATTAAATATTTGTTAGTAGTGGAGTCGGTGGGAGCTAAAATTATTTTGACCTTCTGGTGGTGTTCTTCCCCCCTCCCCCTCAAAAATTCCCACAACAAACATATGTATTAAGTCCAGAACATAGTGAAACTAGATTATTTTTTTCTTCTGGCATTTAATATTCATTTTTGTCTGAAATAAAATAAAAATTAGATTCTAGAAAATACTGAAGTGCTAAGCTTTTCTGAATATTCTTAAGTTTGAGTGGGTAGCTGGCATTTCCTTTGCTTAGCCTGAGTTAGAAGGGTTTTGAATGATGTCTATATGTTAAATTATGTTGTACTTTCTTCATTCTTTTTACCTGCATATCTGTATGGGGTATTGGGTTTTTTTTCTTCTCTATTCTGCCAAGTAGAAAATTGACCAATACTGATCTAAGCCAAAAGCTGGCAAACTGAAGGGCAGCACTTACCGGAATATCATGCATGTGTTGGGTGATGACTCTGGTTTCCAGTTTCGTGCAGTACGTAAGCTTTTGAGGGAGCAAGGGGAAAAACACCTCCTGGCTCTTCCAAGGGTCGGCACACAGATGGGAGCTGCTGCTGCCAAGCAGGAGCTGTGAACGGCTCTGAAGGCTGCGGGAATAGCTGACCCCAGGTTTGGGCGCTGTGGTGAGGTGTGTGTGTGTGCAGTGAAGGGCTGGGGAAGCAGAAGGTGACACGGGAGCAGGTCCTGGTTGAGGTAATGGAAGGTATGAAGATTCTCTTGCAAAGAGCGCACAAGAGGGGTGGGATTCCAATCCTGGTTTGGGAATTGGTCTACGGGCATGTCTTGGAAACCTGGGAGCTGCTGCTTCTCCTGCAGGTGGTATTGCCTTCTGCTGTTACTACAGGCAGAAAACTGAGTTTGGAAACTCCCAGTCTAAATGATTGCTTCAGGTTGGACTATAGCCAATCATATATTCATGTTTGAATGCTGACCGTCTAATGTTTTTAATTTTTGTAGATGGGCGGTCTCCTCTGTTATGACACGGCAGAACCAGATTCCAACAGAAGATGGTTCCAGAGTTACATTGGCTCTAATACCTTTATGGGACATGTGTAATCATACTAATGGACTGGTAAGGATTTCTTCAGTGTTGCTGAAAGGCTTTAGGGCTTAAGTATTAAGCCTTTCAACTGCTTTACAACAGTTTAATAACGCTTTTCATTATGCTTCTTAACATAGGTATTTTCCCAAATGACCCTGCAAAACTAATATCTGAAAAAAAGATTTGTCAGTATTTAAAATGTCTTATGATAGCTTTTCGGGGGAACTTTCTTCATCTAGATTAAACATAGAGGTGATTGCATACTTGCATACAGTTATATCTTATATACGTATAATGTCCCTTTAAAAGTTTTCAGTTACATGATGCCTTTTTCTCCAGGCAAGTTTGAATATTCCTCTGACATGGAGCTTTGTTTCTGGTGGGTGGAAAAAGATATACAATACTGGACAGATTTGTTCTGAGAATAGGAGAGCAGACAATGATGGAGGTTGCCTCTTGTAGCTACCACTAGGGAAAGTGGTTAGAAATTTGCTACTAAGAAATACTGCCTGCTCTCCTAACCATGCCCAGAGAGCCTTGTTATGGAGGCAGCAACAACAAGAACAAAGCCTAGTTCAACAGAAACAGTACATCTGTTAGTACATCAAAGAAACAAAATGCAAAAATACTACTTTAGGGCATATTAAACATTTAAAAGGTGACATATGTATATAGAAAGTTAGACCTGCTGACATTTTGGCTTATGTGAGTTAGTTCAGAAGATAAGGGCTTGATTTCATTAACAGGGTAGTTAATGTTGAAGTGTGGAAATGGAAACCCGTACGAGGATGGTTTATCAATGTTATTTAGCCAGTCTCACATATGCATCAAAATTCATACCCTCTAATTGCATTTCCAGTAGATGGTGTTATTTGTCAGCAATGAATATGATGCTGCTATTCAAATTGTAAAGCAAGTTGGTTTTTACTTGACATTTAGCTAATTTAGTGTTACTGTGACAGTACCAGATACACCAAGGTAGGATAGGCTACACAGTTGCAAGTGTTTGGTGGGATTTTTAAAATTTTTTTCCCTATTAAAATGTGTTCTTAAACAGTAATTCTTGCCTTTCACTGTTTTGTATGCAATCTCATAACTTTGATTTAGCAATAAAGCTCATATGAGAGTCTCCGATGTAAAGAAAATTGCTTAAAATTCAGAAATGTATATTTCTGTAATATGTCTTAGTACTTCCTGTACCCCTTTCCTGCTGGGCATCTCTTTCAGATGCGTTTGCAGAGACTTGTCTGTATTCATTAGACAACTTGTAATGAATGCCTTCAAAGTTGGGATCAGAGGAAAGAGGAAGAGAATTAAGGTTCTGGGAGGGAAAAAATTAAGTAGCCTATATTAAAAGAGCAGCTAGTTATGTTGTTTTAATCATTCAAACTTCTATTTAAATTGATAAAGTAATTTTTATTTTTATTATGTTCTTTAACAATGGGTTTGATATGGAGCCAGACTCTGGAGCCAAACCTGCTAGTGCAGTGGTATATCAAGGTTGGAAGCATTTTTTTTTATGCTGAAGCGTATCCTAAAGGGTGGAGGGAGGGGCAATGAAGTGCTGAAGTTAAATATTTTGAATGTATATGCAGGCTTTACTGCCTTGTTTCATAGTTCTACAGAAACTAGTTTAGATCATTATAGATTTAAGGATAGACAACAGTAATATTGATAATGGGCTAAGAATAGCTACTAAAACTACTTCTGTTCTGTGTTAGTTTCCTTGTACTATTAGAAATAGGGAAAAAAACTGTTAAGATAACTGTAAGCTGCTACGGTAATTGTAAACTGTCTGTATTGTACTTTATATTATTGTAGAGTGAGATAAGGGTGGCTTCTGCTTTAATCATAGCACATCACTTTAAAATACATGAAGGGAGTTGTTATTCCATTTCAGGAAAGTAAGAAACAAAAGATGGCGTTGTACGCGCCCCTGTCTGGTCTATTGCAAAGATAGTGCTGAAATACTTCTTGAGTCAATCAGCTGCTATAGATCCCTGTTCTTGCTTTATTCCACAGGGGTCCTTTCCATGAGCTAGATAATAAAATGCTCTTTGGGTTTTATCTGGAGCTAGGTCCATCCAGCTTTTTCTTGCTTCTGACACTATTAATTAGATCAACCTGCCACTAAGAACTATATCAAAATGGTTGTCTTCATGCATTTCTCATTGTTATTCTTTAGTGGGATTGTATTTTGACAGTCAGAGGTTGATTACCAGTTCTGCCAGATCTTTAAATAAGCTACATTCTGCCTATTGGGCTGGGTCCATCCTTAATCACTGACCAAGCAGATTATTGCATGCTTTATATACAACTTGAAATTCATGTATCAGTCTGCTTCAGAAATAAAACTGAAGGGATGCAATTTGTCAGCTATCATGTGGGAAGAGAAGTAAACACCCTGTTAATTCTCTTACATGACTGCTATTAAAAGAAAGAGGAAATAAGAGTCTAGCACTCCATTATGCTTCATAGAAAAGCCTTTTAGAAGCACTGCTAGTGTTTTTTGTGGTTTTTTTTTTTTAAAGGCAAAAATAAAAAACAATCTGAAAAAAGAGCAGTACTCTAGTGAAGCATGCTTAAACTGACAGAATCCTTCTCTTAACATACTGGAATTTCCCCAGTCCTTGGATGCCTCCTGTTCCACAGGCATTTCAAGAAACTGGAACGGATTTTTCACATTTGGAAGTATATAATTGAGTTCACACGCTAAAAAAATTTCAGGACAGGTCAAGTGCTGTCAAGAGTTTGCCTTTTTGAATGGAAGTTGCAGGTTTTTTCCCCAAGATGACTCTGAACTTGGAAGGTACATTTGCCATAAAAAAATCCTCTAGCACTTGCAAGCTGCAGTTTGCAAAACCTTCTAAATGAGAGATCTTAATTAAAAATTGTTCAGTCCAGCATAGCAACTATGCAGGAATTTCTGTGTTTGAGTACTGCAGCCCATGTTTCGCTGTAAGGGCGTATTGCATGATGCCAGTGTTCTCTTCTGATGGCATCCACACGCAGAGCAGTTCTGCGAGCTTTCCACAGAGACAGGCTGCCTGTGCTCGGGGCTGCTGTTTTGGATTTGCTGCATGGTAGACAAGTTCCCCGTCCTCACTTGGAAAGCACTGTTTTGGCTGACAAATGCCCTCTTGATGATGCAAGTAGTACAAAACTGTTAACATACAAGCCATCGACCAAGCTTTCAAAACGCTGTGTGAAGGTCTGTCTCTGGACAAACTGATTCCAAGATAGGAATCAGGATATACCGCAACTCACATGTGAGTCAGCTTACAAACAAGTATGTTTTCATTTGCAAAGGCTGAGAGAGAATCTTTGGCGGCTTCTAGTTTTTTTTCCTAGGCCCAGAGCGTATTTTTTCCAGTACTGAATTCAGAATACTTACCATAAAAGTTGCTTCCTGATTGTTCAGCAGCTTCTGGTCCATCCTGTGGCTGCATCTGTGCCTGCATCTTTGGTAATACTATTCAAGAACATGCTGTTTGTCACTTCAAAAAGTATTACATTTTTCGGATAGCTTTACTTGTTAGTGTGAGCACTTTATGGTTTCATAACTTTTTTCAGAGAAGCACAGATTTGTTAAGAGAATTTATCCTCTTCCATTGCTTACTACCATCAAAAAAATCCTTTTAGCATTTTAAGAGTATTACTTAAGTTTAGATAAAGGGATTATTTGCAAGTAAATTATAATTCTCTGAAGATTGTATCCCCTAAAGATCCACAGTTATCTAATCCTTTTTCATTGAGAGATCAAAAATGTGCTGGCAGTTGAAGGATAAAGCTTAGCATATAGAGCTGTCAGTGCCTTGCTCCCTTGGGCCTCACGGGGGTGACCGAAAACTCCAGAACTTCATAACAAGCTGCAGGCTTTAGCATGGGACTGTGGTCTATGGGGAGGGTACTGTCCTCAGAGCCTTCCATTCACTTCAGGTAAGCTATTTCTTTCCTTAGATTTCTTTAATGCAGAGATTTTTTTAAAAAGAGGTTGCTCAGGAATCGTAAAACAATTACTACCAGCTATATTATATTGTCCAGAGAAGGGAATGTATGCAATTGCTATTCTTAATATCTGTTTCCAATAGGACAATGTTTTGTCAGTGGTGGGGGAGATAAATATAAAATGCTAAATGTGGTTTTGTTCCTCTTTCCTTGGATAGATTACTACAGGCTACAATTTAGAAGATGACCGGTGTGAATGTGTAGCGCTTCAAGATTTCAAGCCTGGAGAGCAGGTAGTGTGAACAGTTATCTGCATAATTGTTCTTTAATTAAGTTTTGTGGACACTTGGTAACTCCCTAAAAAAAATTAATAGCAGGGTGGTGTGGATTAAGCCCTGCTACATTTTCATTTTATTATGCTGAGCTAATTCTGTATCAAAATACTACCAAACTAAGCAAGTGTATGTTTTTTAGAATAAGATGATGTCTGTCACTTGCTAGACCCAACTTCAGGTGAGTTTTGATTTGATTCCTCATATTGTAGAGAACTAAGTCACCGGTAAATGACTATGCTCAGTGTCATAGTATTCTGGATGAGATTAATGAAAGGCCATATCCAAAGGACCAAAGATAAATATATTTTAGATTTGGAGTGTAATTTTGTCTGCAACAGCAGATTGTATAGTCTTTCTTAAAAATGTTGTTGGTTTATGTTACATGTTAGTCTCCATTTAAGAAGAGGTTAAATGCAGTATATAGTTGCCACTCGTTTTACTCATTCTCATGCTTAGTGAAAACAAGAAAGGACCTAAAAATACACTCCCTCTCTTTCACACACACCTGTACACACTGCTTCATCCTGAAACAGAAAGCACCACAGGCTGAGTCTTCCCAAAGATGGATGGAACAGTTCAGAATCCAGTATTTTGTTCAGAACAGCTAAGAAACAAAAATTAGTGTTAAAACTAGTAATACATTGAAGACAGTGTTTCCAGGAGTGCAGGAAATCTCCTGTGGGGAGGGTTCCTGTGCTGTGTCAGCAGCCAGCCCAAGCCCTCAAATGTAGCTCTCCTTTTTCCCACTGCTTGTGCACCTCTAGTCAGCGAGGCCAGAAAAAGAAACATCCTGAAATGTTTTGGAAGTCAGCCTCTTGAGTTATTACCTTTAGTGTACTATTTTGCCAGTCTTACAGTTAATAATATTTTGATTTTCATTTTTCTTATGTATTGTTACCTTCTTTTTTTAACAAAGATACGTCTGAATAATTTTTTTTAAGTATGTCTTTCTAGAGGTATATTTATCCTCATTACTATGCTGGGGTTTACAGTGATTGTATATTTTTTTGTGTGGCTCTTAGAATTTGTTATGGTAGTCAAATATTTGCCTTTTTTTTCCAATACTGGTATGATGAGTTAAAAGGGGCCCAGTTTTTCCAGAAGTGATCCAATTTATAATTTTCCACAGCTGGCAAAGGATGTGTCATATAGCTGTTCTGACTGCTCTCTCCATTTCAATTTTAGAGGCTTCCTCTATTTCAATTTTATTTTAGTAGTTTCAGTTTGCTATTTATCAGATTCTTTAAAAAAAATTTCTGTGCAAACTTTAACAACATCATTAAAGCACTTTAATTATATAATGCTTCGGTCTTTTAATATACTATGCAGATGTTATTTCTTACAGTTTCAGCAGGAAGAGTGTATGATCTTTGCTTTTACTACTAAAAAATGTGAGGCAGCAGAAGTCCACAGAGCCTATCGAACACTGGCATTGAATAAAGCAACTTTCTCATTCTGTTTAATTGCTTTTTTTTTTGTAAAACAGTCTTAGCATGTAAGAGCATACTGCATAACCTACACATGATATGTGACTTTTAGTTTAATATGAGATGTATCATGGTAGTTTTAAAGCTTGAGAGAGTTGGCAGCTCTCTTTTTAATCCCTGCCTTAACATACCTAGGCAGCTCACTTGTTGATTATATGAGCGTGTTACAGTATAATGTTTGCTATAATTTAATATAATGCTTAAGCATTTAGTGCTTAGGATAAATAGTTCTAATCTAATATTGGAACAAAGAAAGTAAATGCTGTAAAGTAAATCGGTGAGCCCTTAAGAGAAAATTGTGCCTCTCTCAACTGGAGAAGAGTGGCAGGTTACATGTACCCAGAGCATTGCTGTACCCTGGGGTTAAGAAGGGAGTTTTGTAACTGTTGAAACTTTTTTCCTGGTTGACAATTCCATTATCAAACAAAAGGGGAAAATATCCTCTTTGTGTGGGAGAAGACAATTGCTACTTTAACCTCGTCCCATGTACTTCATATAGCCTAGCCCTGAATTAAACATTTTTGCAGGTTATATTTAGGAACTTATTTTTTAATGTAAATTAAAGTAAGCTATTTGCTTTAGATGAAGAGTTCAGAGTATAAAACAAATAACTACTGACTGAACACAGATCAGATATCTCTTGGTGTGATATACTTTAGTATATCCATGCCTTAAGGTAGCATTAAAACAAAAGCAAAGCTGAGCCATCAACAGAGTGTGCTACTTTTTTGGTTGAACGTATTAGGGAGGAAATGACCCCAGAAACAGAGTTTCTTATAATGGGCCTTCCTTGTCTCAGATTTTTTTAGCTTTAAAAGGCATAAGATCTTTGAAAACTTATTTCCATGTGCTGATACTTTATGACAGTGTGAGAAAACAAAGTATTTTTATTTTAAAGTATAAAGTAAGAACCTGTTCTCTCCTTTCAAAGTCTGTTGCATGGATATGTTTACATCTACCTCTAAAGTATATTGCCACACTATATACAGATACCAGAAAGCAAAGTGTGTTTCTTTGTATAACCAAATATACCTTGTACTCAGAATAGTAACTCTTTCAGGAAATAACTTTCAAATTATGTCAGTTTTGTGAGCTGATCTTAAGCTTTTTTCCTGTCCCTTCACTTCTCTTTTTATCCTTCTAGATTTACATTTTTTATGGCACTCGGTCAAATGCTGAATTTGTGATCCACAGTGGTTTTTTCTTTGATAATAATTCACATGACAGAGTGAAAATAAAGCTTGGCGTGAGTAAAAGTGACAGGCTGTATGCTATGAAGGCAGAGGTCTTAGCTCGTGCTGGTATCCCAACGTAAGTAAAACACAATGCCATGTTTTTTTAAAAACATTTCCAAAGTCTGTAGTGTCCAGTAGAGCATTTATAAAGCTGTTCTATGATAGTTTTCTTAGGTGTAATATTTCTCCTGTTTGTATAGCAAATTAAAGTTGTAATAATATTTACAGAAGTTCTCTGAGCTATATTATCATCTAATTTGGACCATATATAAGGAAAAAAGCCTTTGGTTTAATAACCGTTTGAACAAAAACAGAGCAAGGTTTAATTTGAAGCAATCTGTGGTTTTTCTTTCTTTCCTATCCCTTGCAGACATACTACGATGCTCAGTATGTGAACCACAGCATTTTCCTTTAGTCTTTTCAGTCCAGAGGGTACTGTTAGGAGCAGCAGACGTGAAACACTGCATTTTCATGAATTTATTATCAAAGCCATATAAAAATTATAAGCGTAAAATTGTGGAGATAATTGTTCTTCTCGGATACAGGTTAGGGAAGCTTGTTTTCAGTTTGAACTACTATTACCTAATTTTGGAAAAATTATTTTTATAACAGTGCATTTGTTGTATACTTTGAGGTCTCTTATTTTTATGTTGAAATAAGTTCAAAGATATGAAAATAGAACTTGCATTTACTGTTGCTGTTTCTTTTATTAGTTCTAGTGTTTTTGCCTTGCACTCCACTGAGCCTCCAATCTCTGCCCAGCTTTTGGCATTCCTTCGTGTGTTTTGTATGAGTGAAGGTAAGATGTTTTTTAAAGATAACCTAATTTACGTTTCTTTTGGGGTTGTTTTTTGTTTGGTTGGTTTTTAATGCAGGAATGTGACAGACATTTATATAAAACATTAAGCTAGAAGATGGGAAAAGTTGAGGAGTTAAGGTTAAAAAGGGATCTGTAAGCTAGTGAGAAACCAAATCTTTGGCCATGTCATCTGAGAGAATATTTCAGTAACACAGGCCTTTCTGGAACTCCAAAAGCACGTGGTGATGTAATTTTGTATTTTTTTTAAACATCCTAGGCTGTTGTGAATGAGTGAGCTTTGGAACTTGAGCTTCGGAGTTCTTAGGTTTAAACACAGAACAAGATTGTGTAAATCTAGGGGTTTACATGCTTAAAATCATACTTTATTAGCCATCACCGATAGAATCATATAGGTATGGAAATGGAATATTCTGTACTGCAGGAGAAATATGGGAAAGAAATTTCAAAGCTGAATATTTTCAGTATTTTTGGTAATTCATGATCTAAAAACAACTTATGTATTTGCAAACTGGTTTTGTAGTGTTTCTCTTATGTTATGGGGTTTTATGGGGAAAATATATGTAGAATTAATAGCAGTAGGAATAGTGAAGTTGCTAAGTTTTTCCATGTGCTCTATTTGCTTTCTTTAATAAAAACAACTTACCTTTTTTAGTGTTGTGCCTTCACTGCGTCCTGTCATCCATCTTTTAGAACTTACGAAGAGATTAGAATAGAATAGAATAGTTCAGTTGAAAGGGACCTACAACGATCATCTAGTCCAACTGCCTGACCACTTCAGGGAAGTAAATTCAAGTAAAGCAAATTTTAGGATGCGGATGAGGGGGTGAAATTTGGTTCAGAGAAGAAAATATAGCTAGTAAACATTTAATTGCATTACTCTAATGTATGATTGTGCTCAGATTATTAGTATGTCTTAAACACTGCATAAGAAAATTGTGTGAGAAACTACACGCCAAGTGTTTTGTGAAGTTTGCGATAGCTGCTTTGCAGGAGTGAAATTTGGTAATTAAAAGATTAATGGAATTTGTGTAATGTCAAGGAGCTGATTAAACATTTTCTACTCTGTGTGAAGTTTGTTTGATGGATGTCTTTTCTGACCAACTGTAGAGAGTTTCTGCTACTGAAAAAGATTACCAAAACAATTAGGAAAAATAATTCCATTGCTATTTGCACGCTCTGGCCTGTTCCTTTTATTCACTGAAAAGTTCACTGAACTCTTTAAAGAATTACTCCCTTTTGTTTATCGGGTATTATACAAAACATTCCATCTCACTGTCACAGAATTACACTGTGTCTCAGAGGCTATGATATATAAAGTAACTCTGTTTCAGATTGGAGCAGAAGGTCCATTTTCTGCTAACTTCAAGACTCCTCTTTGAGGGGTATCCTAGAAATAACTAGCATATCTGATAATTCTTATTTGAGGAGAGGGTTTTTTTTTGTTAGCTGCCCAACGCTATATTATTGAAAATAAATCTTTCTGCAATTTGTCAACTGACAAAGTGAATGATGAGATTGTTTTTAACACATTGGTTTTATACTTATTGTAGAAGAGCTGAAGGAACATTTGATAGGTGAGCATGCCATTGACAAAATCTTCACTCTGGGGAACTCTGAATTTCCCATCAGCTGGGACAATGAAGTTAAACTTTGGACGTTCCTGGAAGCCAGAGCATCCCTTCTTTTGAAAACCTATAAAACAACTGTGGAGGTAAAATTATCATTATATGTAATTTAAATGTCTGAAATGTTCTCTGTTCTAATTGTAGGAAAAGATATTTTGTCCCCCATCTTGTCCTTACAAACTTTAATCTGAATGTTAGTACATAATTCATTCTGTACTTTTTAAAGTGTACAAACAGATTTGCATTATCTAGGGAAAATCAAATAAGATTGCAAAAAAGAAAATTTTGTTAATGTAATTTTGTTAATGTATTTTTTCTTTGATTTTCCAAATAGAGGCTACCAGCTTTTTCTCTGCAAGTAAAATGGGGAATCAGTTTCAACTTGTTGTTTATTAGCTGCATTCTCCAGACTGCAAAGAAATATTCTACTACTGTGACCATATAAGTGAACGTACATGTTTCATGTGTCTGTGAAATCTCCTCACTTCACTTGTTATGCAGGCTGATCTACATGGAGAAATTTTTGCCGCCTTTTTGAATTCTTGACAAATTTCACTGGGACTCCATGCAGACACCCCCATCATACATGTCCATTTGGCTCAGCCTGAAGAACCTGGTGTCACTTAACTGTTAATGCATAGAGGGGGGAAAAAAGGTGAGGGATTTTTTTTTTGTGTTGTTTGTTACTAACAAACATGCTTTTTCTTTTCTAACAGGACGATAAGTCCTTCCTGGAGACCCACGACCTGACTCCACATGCGACAATGGCTATCAAATTGCGTTTAGGCGAAAAAGAGATCTTGGAGAAAGCAGTGAAGAGCGCAGCTGCGAGCCGAGAGTATTATACCAAACAAATGGCAGATGGAGCTCCGCTTCCTAAATACGAAGAGAGCAATATTGCCTTGTTGGAGAACACTGTGGCAGACTCTAGACTCCCTATTGTCTTGAGAAACCTAGAAGATGTGGAAGAGCAAGGGGACTTAAAGATTGATGAAGCGATTGATGCTGAAGTCACAGAGAATGGGTTTGTAAACGGTGAAAACTCTCTATTTAATGGGACCAAATCAGAAAGTGAAAATCTAAATAAAGAGAAAAGCAACAGAGAGACTGAAGATGCCAAAGAATCTTCTTCAGAAAGTACTGATGAGGTTAAAGAATAGTCCTAAAATTTTACTTTCTTGTGAAGTTAAATTAGCTGAAGTTTATGAACAGTGCATTTATGTTGGTGTGTTTCTTTGTTAACATTTCTCTTTCTGCAGAGAAAAATGTTTTTGCTGCTTTATATAAAAATGAATTTTTAAGTTATTTAAAAGATTTAGCATCCCTTTTCAATTAAGATTGCCATCTTGCTTTCAGGCAAAAACTGGGGAAAGAGGTGCCTTTGGAAGATTTTGCAGCCCTTTATTGAACCAAATGTATTTTCTTCCTGGGGAAGAATTAAGCTCTTCTATCTGCTGTGCTTTTGTTGTTCTGTCACTCTGACTACCGAAATTAAAAGCTTGCTCTGCCTCCTGCCAAGAAAAGCAGAAGGCAGGACTGAGTCGGTATTCAGCAAGAAAGGTGGGAGAGCAGTACAGCAGAAAACTGGATAAGAGGATCAGAAACTTGGGAGACTGGAGGAAAACCTGTTTAAAATCAGGTATGCCAGTCCAGAAAAAGGTAAGGTGGCAACCTTATGATTGGTAGTTTTAAATGTTGATGAAAATCCAAATTGTATACACTTCAAGTGATCTCTGAAGATTTCAGTTTATTTTGTCTCTTGTTTACTGTACAAAAATAGCTCATCTTTCTTCTTCAGTCAGAGTTAGGCTGCTACAATACAACATTCACCAACTTTTAAAGGCTGACTTCTTTTTTTTATTGCCAGGCGGTTACCTTTTATTTACGAGGTTGGCAGTGCTACTGGAGAGTTTGAAAGCAGATAGGCCAAGCCACAGCTTTAAACTGTACTGTTCAAAGTGAGGTCGCTTCCCAGCTTCTTCAGGTTTTCACAACTAGCTAGAGCTATTCGAAGCTACACTTTTGACTAAACCATTATTAAAAGAAAAATATGATGAATATCCCTGTCTGCTTACTCCTTCATTTCTGTGTTGTTGGATGTAACATTGAATGTGACATGGTTACCTGATCTTACTCAACTTCACCTTTTGGTTAAGATATTAATTGATGCTGTTTTCTTGAAGGAAATGGCAGGCAGGCACATGTGTTTTTGCTCAAGTCTGCAGTACGCTTTGCCATGGAGATTGTGTCTCCCTCTGAGGCACATTCCTTGGGATACCTCCATAAGTTATTAAGCAGGTCTACTCTCTCCAGCAGTTTTGGTCACCATCGTACTATGTTTTAACTTCTAGGTGGAAACAGTCCAGTCCTAGCACAGTGCAGTATCAGAACAAGGGTAATTCCAAGGCTTGACTTTGAAATCACCTTGGTATTGAGAGGAAAGGAGGGCGGAATATTTTTATTTTGTGGATGAAAGGCGAAGAGTATGAAGTGATTTAATTCTGTTCTCGGTATCAAGGACTTTGTCTTTTACCTCTGTATCCTTAAATTCAAGATAACGAATAAAATGGACAAGCTCGGACAATTGTTTAAAGCTCAATAGATGTTGCAACCTGCTCATCCAAGATCAGTTGATCAGTAAAATGTCTTCTGGCAAATTCATAGTTTTATTAGATTTTGCTTCTTTTATACTGCAACTTGGAAAATGTGTTTTTGCATAAATCTTTGGTGCAATACACATGAAAGTGACTTTCTTTCAGGTTGTCATAGCAGTTTTGGTGTTCAGCTAGTATCAGTATGGGGAAAATAGAAAAAAATAGTTTTTTAAAAAATATTTCACTAAGAATGGCACATTGCCATTGCACCTTGGATATTGCTTCACCACTAACAAGATGCTGGACCAGTATTTTTGTAACTATATGCTGCCTTTGGTAGAATGTTATGAATTGTTGTCTTGACAGTTTAAATGTCATACAAAACTCATTACACTTTGGTTTTTATTAGGACCAATATTCCATTTCTGTTTCTGCCAGTTACATTGCACAACATTGTACTAGATACTATGATGCAATTCTGAAACTAGCCTTCCCTGAAAATTATAACTGTAATTCAGAATTTAAATGCTTTGATTGAATCTGATACACTGTATTTTGTTCCAGTATTTGCTGATATCTATGGCTTAGCGAAGCCTGTGGTCACCACAGGACAGAATGTGTGGGTTTTCTTGAATAAAATATAGTTCTACCACATCTTTCCTAGTGAGTGTATTGTACAAACACAACCCCTACCTGCTACCGACTGCCATGTCTTTTGGGGTCTGTGGGGAGAGGAATAACTGTCCAGGTGTCCGTCCTCATAAGGATAAAAGGAGAAATAGCTGGGGAAAAGAGGGATTCTGGTAAACAGAAAGGGAAAGTGGTCTGTTAAGCGCACAGTCAAATTCTTATTCTTCAGCTGTTAGTGTTATTTAGAAAAATAAGTTGCACACAATAAAAATAGTAATGTAATTTGTAATTTGCATTTTTCATCTATGCATGTAATGGTTTCTCAGAAGCACTAACCTAAAGCTTAAGCTTTTGAAAACTGAGGTAGAAACAAAAAAAAATTGGCGCTGATGAGCCCTTATTACCATCTGTCATGAAAACAGACCTTTCAAAGCATTTTAAAGTTAACTTTCTTCATAATGTTTGGTTAAGAGGCTGTTCACACTAATCCCAGGCTAAATGCCAAATCTTGCTTCTGTTTAGCTATCTGAAGTATCTCTGTAAGAAAGACATCCCTTGGATTTCTCGGACTGTTCTCCAAAAACAAAAGGGGAGGGGGGAGGGAAAGCCCTTTTGAATTTTGCATGAACCTACCTACTGATGAATCGTTTCCCCAACAGCCGGTAACTTCTGCAAGATGATGTCGGCTTAGCTTAGTTGATAAAGTCAAATACGCAAAATTGAGCAACAACCTTCACTCTGAAAAAATACTTGTCAGTTATATAACCTTGGCCTTAGCTGGAGCTGACGTGAGCACACGAGAGCTGAGAGCCTTCCGGCTGCGGAGGTAAGATGGTTTAGGAGCTCGGCTAAAATAAGTTGTGTTTCTTCATCTTGACTAAAATAAGTATTCCTTTGGACTTTGTTAGAAGGCGGTACGTATAGAAAATCTGTGCATCTCAAGCTGCGTCCTTGAGGCTATTTTGCCTTTAGAGAGGAACGATCGTCATGGAGTCATGAAACTTGCCTGTTTCAAAGGCACACGAGAAGATTTACATAAACTGTTCTCTGGTTCACGTGAGTAGAAACAGTAATGTCTGCTGCTGCCACTTCTGTCACCCTTATATTATAGAAAGGTGTGTGAAGTAATGATGAAACATATTTTGAAGGGTTTCAGCCTGACACAATAAAGATGCTCCCCAACTCCGCTGCTCTTTTCTAATTTTATGGACTGAAGTCAGTCCTTGCTGTTTCTCATACTCTGTGCCAAACAGGAGCATTCAGTAAAAAATACATTGCGCTACCAAATTTATCAGATGAAGCAACACCCTTTCCTTTTCTTCTAGAAGATTTTTAAGTGATCCTCATTGAAGTCATATACAACCACCTGATTTTCACATAATTAGCATCTATATTTAATAGTTTCTAACACGCTTCCTTCTTCGCGTGCATTGCTTGCTGTACAAAGCACAGCACGTAAACTGGTGACTCACGGTTAGAAGAGCTTCCTTTTAGCATTTCTCGGTTTCTTGCATCTATTTCCTAACAAATGCCACAAGTTTGGAAACCATGTGGCAGATTTTTCAGTTAAAATAAATAAATCTCCATCCATAGTTAAGAAGAAAAGCCGCAAATGGTCCTGGATTCTTTCGGGTTTTATGTCTCCTTAAGTTCACTGGTGTATTCAATGTATTTCAAAATGGAATGAGTGAATGCTGTAAAGTTTGTGTAGATGACCTAAACTCAAGCTTTAGTGATACCAATGAAATCTATCAATGATTGTTTAGTGAAAAACACAAATTGAAATTTTGCCAAATCCTGAAATTTACCAATCCTGTGGCACCAAGCTGAAATCAAAACACCCATTTTTTTGCCCTTTTTCCGGTAGCCTTTTGCTGAGTATGGAGTTCTCTACTATTTACACTCCTGGATTATCACTACCAGGCTTTGAAATACGCTTGAGTTATTTAGTGTAGCAGCATATGTTGGGTGCTGTAGGGTACTCATCTACTTGCAACAAAATGTGATATATTTGCCTTGTACACTGTCTTTAGTCATTAACAATTACCTTTAATTTCAGTGTAGACATTGGTAGCAGCATGAACTGGACCTAGCAGCTCACAAAAGCAATCAAGTTGGTCGTCAGTGTTTGCACTGCCCAGAAAACGTTGTGCAGTCCATGCTGGAAGGGTGGGAAACCAGAAAGCCTTTGTCTTCTGCCCTTGTCACTCGTGTGAGGAAGCCTTCACAGCTGGAGCTGGTGCCGTTTTTCATCAGGAAAGATGAAGCTAGATAGGGGAGGAAAGCGAGGAGATGTCCATAAGTGACAAATAAAAGCTGGACAACTGAACACCAGCTAGCTTGTCTCAGAGGCTTTTAGTGGGTGTTTAAAAAAAAAAAAAAGTATCTCAAAATCGTATTGTAATTAATGTGGATTTTTAAGCAAGTCATACATTTCACAATTAGACAAGGGCTTCACTTTTCCTAGGAGCAGGTGAAAACGTTTGAATTACTGGCTGGAGTCACCATTGTCCATTGACCTGCTGCTCTGCCCTTGTGGAACTGCTCGACACCAAGGGGGTGAGGAAAGGCTTTATGGATCCAGCGTGGAAGGACAGGACAAAACCACAGGGAGCAATATGAAAATAGAAGATAGTGTTGTATTCAGGACACTCACCTGAAACATGATGTGTCTGGACTTGGGGAACTTTATATTTTTGTGTATAGGACTATTTTAGTATATGAAGTTGATAAAGCACAGAAGAGGCTTTTGAACCTGAGTCTTTTGTCTTCCAGGTGATTCCTTCTGTTGACTGTGCTCTGAACTCCTTTTATTTGTTTTTCTTATTTTTATTATTTAATGATTTTGGGGTAGGTCCACACAGAATTTTTTTTTTTTTAACTTCCCAATTTGGAGAAATGAGTCAATCGTTTTCCAAATAAATCCAGTTCTGAAGTGTCAAAACAGGTGGTGCTGACCCACCATAACTTGTGCCTTCGGTTAGCTTAACATGAACTGGAGTGAAACAATTTGTGGCCCTTTGAGGCTTGACTTTGCTTCTTCAGAAAGGCGTTTAAAATCTGCAGGAGGATGGGGGATAAAATCTTGCGTGTCTGAGGAATGTTGATTTCCCAACTGAATCGCTGTTACTTATGCACAGGGTCAGATACCAGCAGAATTAGATAATTGGACTTAAACAGTTAGGATTTTATTTCATATTAAGCATATATTGTGCTTGAAAACTGGGCCAACTTGACAGCCCTGAACGTACAAGTCGTTTGTCCTCCCAAATGGAATCAACAGGGGCAAAAATGAAGTTTCCCTGTAGCGTCCCACTGCCCTTCTGCATGGCGAGACCCAGCAGTAGCCTAATCCCAGCGTGGTGCCTGGTCTCTGAGGTTACTGGCCTGGTAACCTCTTGCTTTGTGTCAGGCTGGGGCCGCCCACCCGTCCCCAAGATGCACTTGCTGTCTGTAGGAGAAATGCTGGCTGTTCTCCTGCCCTGGCTTTGGCAGGGTGCTGGGGGAGTCAGTAGGTTTCGCCTCGTGCTGCTGACTTGATTCTGGGAGAATTGAGAATTTTTTTTTTTATATACTTTTCGTGAATGCTGCTTGATTTAAATATTCTGTAGTTTGTTGTCATATTTGCAAAAGTTGTCTGCGTCACCTCTCCAAGCCTGAAAACTGTCCAGTTCTGGTATCCCCAGTTCAAGCAGGACAGGGAACTGCTGGAGACGTTACAGCAGAGGGCTACAAAGATGATTAGAGGACTAGAACATCTCTCTTACAATGAAAGACTGGGGGACTTGGGTCTTTTTCATAGAAACATAGAATGGTTTGGGTTGGAAGGTACCTTAAAGATCATCTAGTTCCAACCCCCCTGCCATGGGCAGGGACACCTCCCACTAGAGCAGGTTGCTCAAAGTCCCTTTGTAGTCTGGAGAAGAGAAGACTATGGGGGGATCTGGTCAGTGCTTAAAAATACTTAACCTGTGGGTGACTGGAGGATGGGGCCAGTCTTTTTTCAGGGGTGCCCAGTGACAGGACAAGAGGAAATGGGCACAAACTTGAACATAGGACGTTCCATCTAAACACGAGGAGGAACTTCTTTATTATGAGGGTGGCAGAGCTCAGAGAGGTGGTGGAATCTCCTTCTCTGGAGACATTCAAAACCCGCCTGGACATGTTCCTGTGCAACCTGCTCTGGGTGGACCTGCTCTGGCAGGAGGGTTGGACTAGATGATCTCCAGAGGTCCCTTCCAACCCCATATCATTCTGTGATGCTATGAAATTTGGAAGCCTTGTAGGTGTCCTGCATCCAGCAATTGCTTTATGCTGTGGGTTAAGGGAAATTAATTTCCCTTTGCTTTATTCCATGCCGGTTCACCACTTTCTGTGCTGTTACTAACTCAGCCAAGGCTCCTAATTTCAGTGCTAATAAGTGGGGTTGTGTACAGGTTTGTGGTGCAAAGGTATGAAATACTGAACCTGAATGTCCATGCTGAAAGAGGCACGCACAAACAGCCTCCTCTGAACTGCAAAGGAATTTTTAGAGTAACTTGAATATCTGCAAGAAAGCCCCACTGCCTCGCAGCAATTAATTCAAGTGATTGGATGCTAGGAATGGTTTATTATAATTGCACACAGGTAGTAATTTATTAGGGTGGCTGTTTCTTTTGGCATATGTCAAGAAGGTCAGAGTTTAGACTTTTTTGGACATTAACCTAGTCTTCTGAAATTCTGAAGTTCCACTTTTTGGTCATTAATTTCATACATGCTGAGATTGTGACAATTAACCCACTTAATAAAGGTCAAGTTTCAATTTTTTCCAATTTCTGGAACACTTAACTTTATTCCTTCTTGAAAATGGGCAGATACAGAATGATAAATAGTTATTAAATGAGAAGGAAGATGTAGTTCTGCTGTCAAGATACTATTGAACGGTTCGTAACAAAAGGACCAGAACTACTACGGATTTGAAGTAAAAGGAATAGCGTAAAACAGACTCAGGAAACGTATAGATCACAGTAAGCTGTTTAAAATAATTTTCACTAACATCCCTATTAAATTACTCTACCTTAGCTTCTAATTATGCAAATCCATAATTTGTCCCTTTAATGTTTTTCATGTATACGTGTGATTTTTCCCACAGCTCTAAAGCAGCATCTAACCACAGCTGAAAGGCATAAATAAGCAGAGTGAGTAAGGAAATGGAGGTGGTATTTTCAGATGACCAAAGCCTAGTTATACTGCATTTTAATAATACCTGGATTTCAACAAGCCACAAGTTTAGGAAAAAAAAAAAATAAAAAAAGAAAAAAAAGAAAAAAAATCTTCGTTGTGTGCATTGACATCAATTCCTAAAGGATACATTGGTATGTTGGGTCTCTTTAGCTAATGCTTAGAAATTAGAGCTGAAGTATGTTGTCATTTTTGAAACCTCTGAAAAGTATCCATCAAAATGCCTATTTAATAATTTTAGATTGCATCATCACTAGCTGAAAGACAGAGCTCAGAGGGTTGTGATTAGGGGCACAGAATCCAGCTGGAAGTCTGTAACAAGTGGTGTTCCCCAGGGTCAGTACTGGGTCCAGTGTGTGTATATATATATATTATATATATATTCAATATATTCATCAATGACCTGGATGAAGGGATGGAATGTACCCTCAGCAAGTTTGCTGACGACACAAAACTAGGAGGGGTAGCTGACACCCCAGAAGGCTGTGCCGACATCCAGTGAGACCTGGGCAGAGAGGAACTTAAAGAACTTCAATAAAGGCAAGTGCAGGGTGCTGCACCTGGGGAGAAATAACCCCCTGCACCAGGACAGGTTGGGGGCTGACCTGCTGGAGAGCAGCTCTGATGAAAAAGACCTGGGAGTCCTTGTGGACAACAGGATGACCATGAGCCAGCAATGTGCCCTTGTGGCCAAGAAGGCCAATGACATCCTGGGGGGCATCAAGAAGAGTGTGGCCAGCAGGTCGAGGGAGGTCATCCTGCCCCTCTGCTCTGCCCTGGTGAGGTCCTATCTGGACTACTGTGTCCAGTTCTGGGCTCCCCAGTTCAGGAAGGACAGGGACCTCCTGGAGAAGGTACAGCAAAGGGCCACAAAGATGATTAAGGGTCTGGAGCATCTCTCCTACCAGGAGAAGCTGAGGGACTTGGGTCCTTTTAGTCTTGAAAAGAGAAGGCTGAGGGGAGATATAATTAATGCTTACAAATATTTAAGGGGAAGGTGTCAGGAGGACGGGGCTGGTCTTTTCTCAGTGGTGCCCAGTGACATGACAAAAGGAAATGGGCACAAACTTGAGTATAAGAATTTCCACCTAAACATAAGGAGGAATTATTTTACTAGTGAGAGTGGTAGAGCAGTGGAACAGGCTGCCCAGAGAGGTGGTAGGGTCTCCTTCTCTGGAGATGTTCAGAACCCACCTGGACAAGTTCCTGTGCAACCTGCTCTAAAAAAAAAAAAAAGTGTGGTTTTAAGTTTAAAATACTGCAATACACTTTGGCACTGACATGGGTTATTTTTCATGGGAGAGATTTAGCTGTTGCTTTAAAAACTCCTGCATTGTCCCCAGAGGTTTTTACACACACACACACACACAGAGTTGAGGTATTCTCTGCCCCTTCTCCCTTTGAGAGTGGTTATTAGCCTGTGCTAATGCTGTCTAAATGCTCACTGGTTAGTAGCAATACTTGTGGGACAGATGATTTATAGCCACTTGATTCAAAAGATTTTCAGCGAAAGCTAAGTAATCTTTTCCAATGATCAAATATCATCTTCCACGAGGAGCAAATACGCAACACAATAATAGTTATCAAGCTTACTCGCAGCAAAGTATGTTAATCTTTTCTTTAGATTTTACTTTTGGGAGTAGTAACATTCTCTGACAGAACAGTTCAGTCATTGTAAGCTGAGTTTCAAGAAGCAGCAGCATTTTTCCTCAGTGAAATAAGGTTCAACAGGTAGAACTTCAGCCCAAAACCGATGTATAGTCTTGAGGTGGACCTCGTGATTTTGCATCACAAGAAATTAGCTAGCCTTTTCCTCTTCTTTCTTTTTATTAAGAAAGCTATTTTTGTTGTCCATATTGGGCAACTATATAAAAACAGGCAAGTTTTATATCTTGGCAGGATTAAATGAGAAGTATGTATGTCTTTTTTTCATATCCTTGAATATCAAAACAAGAAAGCCTATTTAGGAACAAGGATTTTATTGCTGAACATATATTTGCATCACACAGCGAAGACATTCACTTTCATGGCACGTTGTCTCCCAATGGTTTCCAGATGCCTCACAGCTCTCACAAAGCTGAATTTTTGCAGTACTTTCCTGAGATGGAGAAGGGGCCACAACCAGGTGGCAGAGCCTGAATCTGTGGTCCTGGTCAGGAGAGGTGCCTTTCTTATATGTTTTCACAACCATGTGAAATAGTTTTGTGAACAAACTACAAGATTGTTTCTAGAAAGAGAAAGGGGGATGTGCCTGCTACTTGTTTTTGAACAAGCGTTTGCTGAAATAAGCAGTTCATCTTTAGGAATAGAAGGTTGTTAAGAACTGGGGTTATTTTCTCCCTGCCCATGGACTCAGGGAAGAAAAATGTTGTAACAGCAGTGTGAAGCCTCCCCCAAGGACAGGCTGCCATTCACAGGTATAATTGTGCCTGCTCTGATTAAGATTTCTTCTCTGGGTTCAGTGTTGGCAAACGCCAATAAAGTGTAAGCTTGGAAAGCACAGAAGAGCACATAATGATATGGACTGGTCATCCTATTTCCAAGAAGATATAAAACCCAATATTTTCTGTTAGCCTGCCAAAAATATAGACAACAAAGTCAAGCTGGAGCTTCTATACGAGAGAGCCTTAAAGGCTTTTTAAGGTAAAAAGTAGTTGTGATACAGATATATGAAACAATGAAAGGTGCTGTAGGGAAAGGCATAGCTGGTTGATTTAGTGACAAAATGTTCTCTCTGGAAGGTATTGGTCTAAACTGCACAAAT
Organism: Gallinago undulata; assembly: GCA_026546715.1. Taxonomy (NCBI): domain Eukaryota; kingdom Metazoa; phylum Chordata; class Aves; order Charadriiformes; family Scolopacidae; genus Gallinago; species Gallinago undulata. Next base: position 9,245,450 of record JAOTQQ010000041.1, on the reverse strand, counting down.
CTGCAGGAAAGAGTGAGATTTAGCATGTCGTCCTCCTGTAGAAAACTTCTGAAAACATTGGATCTGTCAAGGCACCCTATTTTGATGTTTTAAGGCTGATTTGTTAAAGAAGCAATACCTGGGCAGTGACACAATCTCTGCATTTCTCTTCATGTTACTTAAATGTTTCTTAAGTTACTTAAGTCTCAAGTGTTATGAATTTGTTGGTCTTCTTCAAATCTCACAAAATTATGGAAAGCTCAAACGTTGCCAAGTCCTATGAAAATCACTAGGTAGTGCCCTTCTGTAGGGATAGACCGGCTTCACAAGCTCATACGTTAGCCTGCAGAAAATCCACATGGAGACAGCCCTAATCACAGCTCACAGTCAACCAAGAGAGCCAGAAGAAAACCATTCCTTGTTGTTCACAAAAGCAACCTAAATTTAAAACCTCTGATTTGGCTTTGAAATGACCAAGAGATAGTTAAGAGCGTAAGCTAGTATGATTTAAAGGCTTCAACAAGTTGCTTTGAGATATTGAAGTAAATGATTCAAAGTATTCAATATCTTAATAGCTTTTTGTTCTCTGGTACAAATGGTCAGGAATTAATTTTACTGCAAATTGAAGAACAAACCTGGATCTGAACTGGAAAGTTCCTTCTTGGTCCAGATCCAACTCTGTTCATCTTTCTCTAAGTAGGAGGGCCAGGAGCAGCCTGAAGGGCAGGGAACCTCAAACTGACCCAATACCACACAGCTGACCACTGGCACTTCATGATATAGGAAGGAAAAGAAGAAACACATGACTTGGAAGAGTTTGAAAAAACAAAGGTTTGGTCTTAATGCTTCACAGTTCTGTTAAAGTAAATAGACAAAATTAAGAAGCTAATTAGCCCTCAACCCTAAGATTACAAGCAGATTCAAATTGAGGGGGGAAGGTAGAAACTTATCCCATGGGCAGGTAATTACGCAGTTGTCTAAGGAGAAAGGTTTTTGCATGGCTTTTGATGCTGCTCCTGTGCATGACAGAATGGAAGCTCAGTGGTCTGAGCTGGATTTCCTACATTCCTCGAAAGACGAGTTGGACCGACTCTTTGATAACAGCCTCATCAGTTTGGCAATATGGAGCTTGAGGAAGTGTGCATAAGTTTCTGTCCTATTTTATTTTATTTTACAACTTTTTTTTTTTTTTTCCTGAAGATCAGAGCATACTTACAATTTTTATAGAACTCCTAAATCATTAAACTTACCGCATATGCTTGTAAATGGCTTTTGTAGTCTGCTAAGGTTTTTTTCCTAAGCTGGGTTTATATCAGGTAAACTGGAATAAATGCAGGCTCCTGACTCCCACCTGATTCTTGATATCCCCGTGAACACTTGCCAGCAAGCTGAGTTATCTGTCTACCACTTAGAATAGCCACTAAATAAGGTCCGCGTGCTTTTCACCCTTCTAATCTTTTTAGTGGGATGAAATAATACAGATAGAGCAATAGTAATGAGCCAGTTGAAAACAGAACCTGAAACACAGAAACGTGAAGCCTCATAAGCCTAAATATCTGAAGTGTGTCAATTTTCTTGTTCGCTTATGTTTGTCAGGGGTTTTTTAACATCTTTTGTATTTGCAAGATCTCTAAAGACACCCATGCCCTCTCTGGTAAAGGGATAAATACGGTACTTACTGGAATGAGATCATGGGAAGTCTGTAAAGGGATTTACCTCCAGCTCTAACAAACCAGCCATGGAACAAAGGGAGAGCAGCCCCTGTGTGAAGTCAGTGGTTACCAAAATGCAGTATGTTAGCACTCCGAGTGCCAGTTTTTTTCCTGTGTAAAGCCTTCTGCAGTGTTCTGGAGCAAGTGCCTCAAGCTGTGGTGAAGGATCTCTACCTTTGCTGCCCCTCTCTCTCCTTTCATTGACATGCAGAGAAATCCACGACATGGACAGTCTTCGTTGTGGCGCTCTCCGTGCCTGTAGGCAGAGTTTCAGACCTCGTACTACTTCTGTCTGGTCCAGATGGGTCATAGGAGAAGATTATTTCACTAACAAATGTTAGAACTGCAGAAGGGCTTGGTGTTAGTGGAATCTCACTCTGGAATCTTAGACATGGGCTGCAGGTCAACCAGTCAGCCCACAGCAGGGAACTGCTGGCTCTGAATGTGCATCCAGAAGTGCCTAAATTCAGACATAACCCAGCCAAACTCACAGGTGTGTCCTTGATTTCGGCACAAGTAGCATCAGCCTTTTTTTTTTTTAAAAAAAGGACCTGTTTCCTGTGCCCTCTGAAGGGTCTGGGAAATAAATAAGAAAAACCCCACTTCACAAGCTGTTCTGTTGTGTTTCTGGCTGAATCTCATCAGGCAGTGGCTGGTGCCACATTCAGAGCACTATTTCTTAATTCTCTCTCCTTCACTTCATACTTATCTCACTTTAGAGAGTGTGAAATTTTTCAGTTCATTATGTTCTGAACTGTTATTTAATTGAAGCCCCTAATGTTCAGTCAGTACACACTGCACGCAGTCATTTAAAATATTCCAGCAGTGCACATATTTTTTATAAGTGGCTCAATTGGAAGCGATCAAGGTTTGAGACTTCCAGCCCATAAAGGCTTCTGCTGTGGAAATGTGAAGTGCCGCTCTCAATAATTTTAAACTCTGTTCCGAGTGTCTTAAATGGCCGCCTAATTTCTCACAGAAAGGAGCACGTCACGGGGTTTATTCTGCCCCTATTTGGGGCTATGGCTGCAACCTGTGACAACAGAAGACTTCAAGCTTACTTTTCTTCCATATTCCATAATCTGTGCATCGACGATAAAAGGAGCCATGTCAGAGGGTGGTTGTCTTCAAACTTCTTCAAGCCTGATTCTGTGCAAGCAAAGGGAAGGTTCTGCTTGTGAGGGGGAAAATGAAGCTCACCACCTCCCTTCTCCTGCTGCTCCCAGCAAAATGATGCTCAGGGATTACAAGCTGTACGTTGTGGGGCAAACTGGTGACAGTGGTAGACAACACTGTGCACCGCACAGAGAAGAGTCTCCATCACTTGGTGTTCAAGCTTAAAGCCAAAGATGAGTCAGAAATTCCAGTTTTATTGAAAATGCTTGGTAATCTCTAGTAATGACCTAGTCTAACTAAAGAACAAGCACTCGTTAAAGGTCATTTATCTGAGCAGAGAAAAGTGTTCATTTTCCAAGTGCTGTCATCTTCTGCTTTAATTAATATCAGCCGTGTATGCAGTTGGCAGTGGCTTCAAATATCGTAGCATGGGAAGACTGGACTTCCAGTGACATTTTTAATGAAAAAATGTAAACCTTCTCTCACAAATGCTGTAATTGAGGTGTTCATTAGCTAACCCTGGACTGCAGAGGAACACCTACAGAAACAAGCTGAATCTTGGATAATTTTGTAGGAAAGAGAAGTGTTGCAGACATAACTCAGTAAGTTGCTATCAGCTAGGGATGTGTCTGAAGAGACTTGGTCCAGGCAGTGAAAAAGACCATGAAAAAGGCAGATGAAGCACAAGGAGGCAGGATCTGCACTACTGATGCCTAATGGAAATGTAGGACAAGTAACTCAGGAACCTGCAGATTTGGGAAACTGCTTCTGTGAAGATCCTTATCCTGGCCCTTTGAAGAGACTGATGAAAGCCCTGAAGCACAAGCAGAAGCTATTACATCCTTTCCAGAATGTACAAGAAGGAACCACTCCAACTCTAGATTTATACCTTGAGGCTGGAGGGTCCACTAGATCATTGACTCTGACCTCCTCAATTGCATCCAGCTACCTGGTACATGTCCATAACGTGCATTTGGCTAAGACAAGGGCATCTAATGTTGATACGAAGATAGGAGAAGATGGTGATTCCATTGCTATTCTTGGCTGCTTGTTTCAACATTTGATCACTTTCAATTTCAAAAAAAATATTTTCCTATTGCTTCAGATCCTAATGGTAGATTTTGTACTGCTTTGTTTTGCTGGATGCAAAAACTCTCTTTCTAGTGCCTGGAAATTTCCCTCTGTGCATATGCTTGTACAGAATAATCAAGTTTACCTCCTAGGCTTCTTCTTTTGATAAGATAGGCAAAGAAAGCCTCCCATAGTAAGCTGTTTCCTGCAGCCTGAGATTCATTTTGGGATGTCCCCTCTGGGTTCCTCTAATTTTTCAGCACTCTTCAAAGATTCCTCCACTGGAATATATGCTGGTACTTCTGACACCGAGGCTATTTAATGATGGTATTTATGGTTTTAATTGCCCTTTTGCCAGGTCAAATATGGAAGTGTTTTAGTAGCCCTCTGTCCTAGTGCTTCTTTGAAAGTCCCATTGAGTTCCTTACTCATCGTTTGAATCACTGCCACCGATGATACAGCTTCCACAGTTCACAGGTGGGGCCTGTATTCTGATTTCTAGACATCTAGCTTTGAATTCAGGTGCATTATAAAGCTCTTGGATTTCATGATCCCATTTTAGCAATTGGACCCGAATGCAAGAGCTCCACAATTGCTTTCACTTATCGTGTGTGAAATTGTTATGGCTTCTTCAATTCTGTTTTCAGGTGAATTTTGTTATTTCTATAAGTCCAGTGTTGAGGTTTTTTTATTCGTCCTAAGTTCGTGTACTGCATGCCATGTTCTGACAAGAAGCTCTATAGTCAAGTTTAATGTCTTCTGGAATATTTTTACTTACATAGATAAAAATAGGGACATGTTCTCCAGTACATTTTTTTTGGAACAGAGATTGCTAAACTCCACACTTTTCACATTTAGTCATAATTTTAGAAAAACAACAGCACAGAACTGCTTGCAAAGTTTGTGAAGTTCAGCTCCAAATTCAGTTTTCCCAACAGTGGGTTGAATCAAAACCTCTCTCTCCAGGTACCTTCCCTTTTAACTGTGGATGAGGACTGTACAGCAAGGGTGTCTATGGCTCTTGTTAAATATGTTCATGCTCAGTGGTTAGTTTGTACAGTCATTCAGTAAGGAAAAACATGGATCATCTACACTAAGCAATTCTTGAGGCAACTGTCTCCTAGAAATGGTCTGAAAGAAATGCCTCTGTTCAGTCAGGCTGTGTCAGGGCAGAGATGTTCACAAGATGTATGGTTTCCTACCAGGGCTGCACAAGCCTTTGCTATGGAGAAGAGCAATGGGACTCTCAAGACAAATTGCACTTTCAAGTTGACTTACAAGTCTCAAAACGTATGCAGGTTTTTAACGTGCTGTATGAAGGACTGATGGGTGGCAGGCCTTTGATGACAGAAGAAGGGTCAGTCAGATCTGGTTTTAAGAACTGGGAACTTCTGGCAGGGCAGTAGGAGCTGCTCACCTAAAGAGGTTTCTGGAGTTAAGGACTGAAGTTGCACTGCAGAAGCACTCCCTGGGGAGTGGGAAATGGGTAGAGACCACGCAAAGGAGACTGGAAACACTCTGATGAGTGAGGAAAGTCTGTAAATTATGTTTTCTATCAATGTTATAGAATGTTTAGAGGAATTTTAAACAAATATTTTGTTGTATGTATTCCCTGGAAGTAGCTTGGCCTGGACTATTGTCTACCTTCCCACTACCAGTTTCCAATACTTCCTAACACATTGTGAAGTGACACAAAAGGTGGCCCTGTTCACCTCCCACTGCAGGTGAGGGTTAGGCTGAGCCCATACACACATATTTAGTTCCTCTTGAATTCAGGTGGACAACCCCTGTGCTGTCCTGTGCTTGAGTTGCTGCATTGAAGCTCACCTGCAGCAAAGACCATGGCCATGAATGACCTGAAGTTGTGCAAGTGAGAATGGGGTCTGATCCGAGTGGGATTCTGTCAAACCACACACACGTGGAGCAGAGGTACAGCCCTGTCAACCCACTCCATCCTAAGCCATGCTTTTCATGTCCTCTGTTTTTCAGATGATTTTTTCTCAACTCCTCCCACATTTTCTTCCAGCCACCCAATTGCATACCTGCCACTGCAGGTGCTGTAGTCTTTGTCCTTCACATTTGTCCTTTGCACAGAATCCAAACACAAAACCAAGAACCTGTGTGATTTTAAAATGTGCAGTAATTCCTGTTTTTTACAGCCACGTGATTCACACCTTGGTGCGCACATGTGGATGTCAGCTTATAGCAGCTTCTTGTAGTGTTGAAAATGTGTGCTAGTAAGTTTTTCAAACAGCTGCAGAAAGGACAATATAATGCTAATTATTTTTACTGTACTGATGATGGAGGCCACGGGCAGATTTGTGACCCATCACACTAGAAACAAATTCCAAAGAGCTCGTAGCCGAATGGCCCATCATTGTTTTGTGTGAACGTTACATTCCACAGTTCCAAATCCTGATGACAAGTTAGCTACTCAGAGGTGTAAAGCTCTGGGAAGAGAAGATTTCTAAATGAAAGATCAAAACTTTCCAGTGTATATCCCCAGTTAATATCCAAAACCCCTGGTTCATGCTATGAACACAATGAGCTAATAATCTTCATTTCACCATGAGGCTGTGTTTGTACTCAGAAGATTGCAGTAAAGATATCAATGACAGATTTATATAACATTTTAAAAAAAATATCTTGGAAGAAGTCTGAACCTTGTTTGCTTAGGATCAAGCAGAATCATTATTGGCACTCAAAGGAAAATTGCTCCCTACTTTCCTCCAAAGCTTAAAGCAAACGAATAATTTTTAATTTTCTTTTTGACAGTTCAAAACAACTCTTTTCATTGTGACTTGAGTTCATTGTAACCACCTTGTATCTGAATCATAGAAATGTTAGTATTTAGTTACCTTGGAACATTCACAAGATGGGTGGCATGCTCACTGTACCAAGGATGGGCAGAAGTCTCTGTATTAGTGAGTCTGGTTCCCTGAAGCTACTGTTTTTCATATGTACCTATAATCCCATTGATAAACTCATGAAATTACAGTTTAAATCCAGTTATGTTTCTTGATCCTACTGCCTGTACCTGGGAGTTGGGTCCTGAGGCCCTGTTGATGTGGATGCAAAGAGCCAGTTTCTTCTGCTGTTGATAACATGGTTCTTCTCCAAAACACCGGTAATGGTTTGAGAGACATTGCTGTATTACATGCAACTCGTTACTGCTGAGGCTGGTTTTATAGCGAGAAGGTTCTTATAGCAAGAAGGTTATTTGCCAGCAGGTCGAGGGAGGTCATCCTGCCCCTCTACTCTGCCCTGGTGAGGCCCCATCTGGAGCACTGGGACCAGTTCTGGGCTCCCCAGTTCAAGAAGGACAAGGAACTGCTAGAGAGGGGACAGCAAAGGGCCACAAAGATGATGAAGAGCCTGGAGCATCTCTCCTACCAGGAGAGGCTGAGGGACTTAGGCCTTTTTAGTCTTGAGAAGAGAAGACTGAGTGGGATCTGATCAATGTCTATAAATAATTAATGGGTGGGTGTCAGGAGGACGGGGCTGGTCTTTTTTCAGTGGTGCCCATTGACAGGACAAGAGGAAATGGGCACAAACTTGAGTATAAGAAGTTTCACCTAAACATGAGGAGGAACTTCTTTACTGTGAGAGTGGTAGAGCAGTGGAACAAGCTGCCCAGAGAGGTGGTGGAGACTCCTTCTCTGGAGACATTAAAAACCCACTTGGACAAGTTCCTGTGCAACGTGCTCTGGGTTCAAGTTTATGCCAGTTAGCTCTTGCAGGGGTTCAGGTGGTGAAATGATTGTGGTGTGTGGAGGTGGTACTGTACAAGAGTAGGGCATACACTGAAAGTCAAGTGTCCCAGCTCTTCTACCTCCCTACCCTGTTAGCTTGAGAAAGGTCCTGTGTTTTTCTGTGTTGGCTTCTCCACCTATAAAAAGATCAGCGTTTTGAGTTAATCCAGAGATTCCCTGAAAGAACTGAGCTCATTTGGTATCTGGGATGTAGCAGAGTCAACCCATATGTTAATAAGGTGGTAGGACAGCACTGGTAAAACTGGGAAAGAAACACTCCTCAGATCTCTCTGCAGCTTCTCCTTGCGACTGGTGAGTTGAGACTACAATGCCATTTCAAGAAATGAGTAAGAAATGAGTCTGTTGAGATATGACCTCGATTCCCTCCCATATTACTATGGACAATAATGTTTGTAGCCAAGTGTGAATCATGGTACCACATACCACGACAAATCAGGTCATCATTGACAAAATACTACAAAGGTACTTCATGCAGAGAAGGTGCTATGGACCTGTGTTTCAGGAATGTCATCTACTTACACTGCCAGCCCAGTCCTGCAGAGCTATGCCTATTTGACTCCCTTGGTTAAATCCAGAGGCTGAAATGTTGGAAGCAGTGGCTGTGGGCAGGCTGACTTCTGAGGAGCCACGCGGTACTTCTGCAGCACCAGCAACACCCCACCGAGGGCATGCAAACAAAAGTGCTGCTTCTAATCTCAGTGCTTGCATTTATCTGAAAATAATTAGCTGAAGGGAAAATAAAACGCCTTCTATCTTTGCAAGGCTGGGAGGAAAGGGAAGTGCATCTAAGATTGCTTCAAATGAAACAGCAAGGCTCAGAGGAACCAGAGACCTCTGCTTGTGTGCTGCATTCCTTACTCGTGAGACAAGTTTATGAAGGAATGGAGTGTCTTTAATCATTTAATTTGGTTAATTTAAAACTACATATGCATAATTTATTTACAGAAAGGTAAAAACCTCTAATTCCTGCTTTTATTATTGTAACACACAGTATTTGATTTTTTTTTTTTTTACTATTGCAGTCTGCACACTGTCGGAGAGTGTTAGTGTTCTACACATCATGCTTGAGCAAGTGTGTTGGAGGGGGCTTGAGACACCAATTCACATATACCATACTCCATAAATTATGTACATAACTTCCATTTATATACAAAGGCATTGCAGAAATTATAATACAAATTAATTTACAGGGCTTTCATTCCCAGGCATTGTTTTATGCCCCTGATCTTTAAGGGGGAAAAAAAAGGTCTCCTGTTTCCCACTCCACACTCTAAGGGGGATTTGGTTTTGGTGATACTGCAATGGTGCCTTATGCTGAAGGAGCATTTAGCTCATTCTCAGCAAAACCCAGGGAACCCATCCTGCTGAAACTATCTCCAAATACAATTTATGCAAGCTATTCATGTAAGTGGGACACCTTTTCTAATTCCAGCTCATGAGAATTTAATTGCCAAGTTTGAGCCTTTGTCAGGATATCTATCACTTTTCAAGGACTTCACGGATAGATAAAGAATTCAGTGAGGTCCAGTTCTTTTACAAGGCTTGGCAACTAATTCTGACCTTCTCGATATGTAAAACGTGAGCCCTGGAAGACCTGGCTAAGGCAGAGAGAGAAACGATTCCAGAGCTGCTTCATTCCCAAGTAGCTTTAAATTATGTTGCAGCCTGACCCAGGTTTCTCCAATATAAGTACCAGCCCACTTCTACCTTTAGATAGATAGCTGAATTTTCCCTCATTTGTTTTCTGACCTGGGCTATACTTTGAGCAGCCAGCTTCACTGAAGGCATTGTGTGTCCACCATAATGCCTCTCATCACTAATTCACAGTCCCTTGGCATGTATGAAAGCTTAAATTATTTCCTGCAGTGTGCATTAGCTTGCACATGTCTACGCTGAATTTCATCTGCCATCATGCTGTCTGGTCAAGTCTTTCTGGAACACGTTGTAGCTCCCCATAGTCTTGAGTAACCTAAAAAATTCTGTGTCATCCGGACATTTTGCTAATTCACTATTTACATACCTACTCCCAGGTCACCAAGAAACATCTCTTACTACAAACTTTGGGCTGGCAGGCATAAATTCTTAATGTGTATTGAAGCCACGAGCCAATCTAGGGCTATTTTTCAGTTTGATTTATTTGAAGTAGCTTTTAATGGCTTATCAGTAGCTGTTGAAGGCAATGAAATCTGCGGTAGCATTGCAGATTCTGCTTTCTTGAGCTGGGGTGGCCACGGGAGACAGTGGGGCTCACATTCTGCTCCCCTGGACTAGAAGATAGCTCTTTCCTAAACCTGTGTGGGATGTGAGCCTCTTTCCTTCACTGCATTTCTCCTGTGCAGGAAGGATGACAACTCCCAAAGGTGGCAGCAGCAGCTAGTCGTGGCGCAGAAGAAGTACACGTCTCTATTCTAGGAAACTGGGTTGACCTATTCCCCTGCCTGCTTGGAAGTGATTGGCCCAAAAGGAGGAAACGGGCTGACAGAGGCAACCAAGAGCATGCACCGGGCCAGAGAGAAGGGATTTGGACCCATCCCAGCTGTTGCTGAGCCTCCCACCAAGGTTATCTTATCTCCCCTATCGCTGTTGTGTGGTGAGGCAGTAACTGACTTGCCCCTCGTAGTGGATCCCTGGCTGCTCTCCCTGGAAATGCAGAAGGCAATATGGTGAGAGGGTTCTTCTTCCCAAAGACGAGATCCTTGGGACTGATGTGCCATGTTGAGCATAGCAGGTGGGGTGTCTAACAGCGTCCCTTGGGAAGAAAGTGTGACATGGCCTCATCCTTTCGTGTGGTATGCACATCAAGAGATTCATTTAACCTACTTGGTTCCTCACTTGCCATTGTAGAAACTTTGCATTTTAGTTTGTAAATACTCTGTTTCTCCCTAAGTTATCATAGATTCTCTACTGTCAATACTCACAGTGACACAGCACCTCCCTCTTTGTCACTACAAGTGTTGACAGTAGAGAATCTTTGATAGATTAGGGAGAAACAGTATTTACAAACTCAAATATACTTTTTATAGAATCTACAATTCTATACTGTCGCTACCATACTGATAAAGAGAGAGGTGCTGTGGGCTATTGGTTGCTTTGGGTGGGGGGGAGGGGATCTGGGAAATGTAGATGTTGTGGGAGGTAATGTCGGATTTTGAAATTTTACAAAGTAGAATTTACAGGGTAGAGGAATCTCCTTTTTCTCTGTCCTTTACTCATGATCTCACATGGTCTAAAATATTTGAGGATCACGAGCTCTCCTGGAAAAGCTGCCACCCCACTGAAAGGTTGCCATCAGTGCCTGCCGTGATGTCCAGCAGCAGCAAAGAAAAAACATGAGCCAAAAGTTTAAACAGTGAATTGTTGCCACTAGCAATGATGCTTTGTTGACAGCAAAAATGGTATATATTTTTCAGAAATATTTCTTGTTCCAGGATATATGCAGGCTTAAGTATATGAGACTGATTTGGTCAGCACACTTAGAAGGTTATCTTTGCCATCAGAAGAAAAGAGACTTTTAATTACAAGTACAAGAACACTATCAAGTTGGAGCAAATCCTGGGCTTAGTCCTGTGCTCCTGATCTGGGGTTTTACCTGTTTCAGGTTCTCATCTTTGGCTGTTTTCTCATGAAATCACTTCCTGGGCTAGCTGGTTTTGGTAGAATTATTTTAGAAAAAAAAAGAAAAAGAAAAAAAAAATAGAAAAATATGAAGGACAGAGAACTATTTTACTCCGGCAGGGTATGCACGAGAAAATACTGTTCTGCCCACAGCCCCTGCCTAAAATGCAGGAAGAAGGCCACGTAGCTGCACAGGTGCTTTTGCAAAACATCACTTAGTCATACCTGCTGTCCCCTCAGCCACCAGCTCAGGTCTGTGGTCCTTCTGGAGAAAACTGCAGCATAAACACCGCCCCCACCATCCCACCCCTGTGTGGTCCCAGCATGGCACCAGGCAAGGAAGAAGAGAAGGTCTCTGATTCCGGCTTGTCAACGCAATTGCATGGAGCAACGCTTGTGTGAACGTCTTCTTTTGGTGTTCAGCCTCTCAGCCGTGGGTTGCGTTGATCCCGCACCCCTTGGCAGCGAGCTAATGAGCTCTGTTACCTCGGGGTGGGGGCTGCGCCGCAGGTGCTGGGAAGGCATCTGCTTCCCCCAGATCGTGTTCAGTCACCTGGTTCCCAGCCTGGAGGCTCTGGCCAGCTCTGCCTTTAGATTACATCTCCCACATCATCCCGCACCTCATTGCCCTCTCCGCCCTCCTCCCTGTCCTCCAGCCTTTCCTCTCCCCTCCCGCCCTCGGCCACCCTCCTGCTGCCTTTGCCTCCCCTCCGGCCATCCCTGCTCCCCTGTCTGCATTCCTCCCTGTCTGCCCTGTTTGCCTCCCACCGCAGCATCTGACAGATTGTGCCTTTCTCCAGACAGGACCTGGGCAGTCACCTACAGCTCTCTGTGGGGCGCTGGTCCCCAGCTGGCAGCAAAGGCTGTTTTCCCCCTGCTGTGTTGGAAGTGGCTTGTCACCACCCCAGGGTCTCTGGGAGGACTGGAGTGTCTTGGGGAGCTGGATTGCAGCAGCGCATCCCCTCCCGCAGGATGTTTTTTGGGGGGCTGGGGAGGTAGGGTAGGCGGGTTGGGGGTTGCCTTGTCAGAAGACAGGGAGACTTTGGTGAGCAGATGGGAAGGGCAGCAAGGGGCAGAGACCCCCGGGAGGAGGCTGTGCTCCAGGCTGTTTGGGAGCTGCGGTGTCAGGTGGGAGCTCCAGCATCAAGCAAAGCTGCTTCCAGAGCTGCCCTGCTGGGGCATGGGAATGTGGCCGTGGGTAATGCCAATTCCCTCTTCTTCCCATGGTGCCTAGGACAGGCCTGCCCCTACTCGCTTTGCAGAAGACTCTGAGCCCTGGAGGGAGCGTGGCCATGAAGGGAATGCAGCCATGGAGGGAGCACGGCCATGGAGCGAGCATAGCCATGGAGGGATGGCTGCCCTGGAGGGAGCACAGCCAAGGAGGGAGCACAGCTATAGAGAGAGCATGGCCATGGAGGGAGCATGGCCACCAGGCTGTGGGACACATCCGCAGGAACTCTGCCCATCCCCTCTGCCCCTCAGATCAGTGAGTGGGCTCCCCCAGACCCCGCTGAGCTGCATGGCACGGCGGGTGTTTTCCTGGATCTGGGGCTTTCATGGCACTTGGGTTTTGTTAGAGGAGGAGGAGTTTCTCTCTTGACATTTTCACAGCTCCGGAAGGAACAGGAGGGATTGATGACTCTGAACACAGCAAAGACAAAGAGGTGATCCTGCCCTACTGGGCTTTGATAAACCCAGGCAACCAGCCACCACTTGTTCTTACAATCCCTCACTCCCACATATGCACAAGAAACACTATTATGGGGCTTTTTCAACATTAATGCATGCTTATTAACTGACGTGCCTTTGTTTTCTATTAAAAATCTTGTTTCTAAACCTCTCCTTAAAGCTCACCATATAGATGCACGCACATACTTATTTTTCTGTCAAAGAAATCAGATCTGTAACATTTGAAGGGGAAAGCAAAGTACCATTTTAAACTAATTTTTTTTTCTTTTCACGGTTTTATTCTACCAAATTACTCTTCAGCTATTAATTTCACAGACATTGTGCTCAGTTTCAGTAGCCTGTGGAGGTCTGTTAAGGTGTGATTGGGCAAGCCTTTTGCTAGCAAAACCTTCTTCATTTTTTTCTCAGAAACGCAGCGTTTGCACCTTGCAAACCTGACACTGGTACTGCGGCGCAGATTTGTAAAGGTATTTTGGCATCTCCCTCCCAGCAAGTCAGACTCAGAGATTTGGCTTTTCCAGTACGATAGTTTGCTCTTTTATTGGTTGAATTTTCCTTCTGTTGGGGGACTAGCAAATCTGAACTGACTTCTAAGGGAGCAAAATCACAGGAACACAAGGCAAAATCCTTTACAAACATCTGCTGATTAACTCTGACAGGTGCCGATCAGGAAAAATGGGCACTTCAACCCATTTTCTCCCCAGAAACTCCAAGGTAAAGCAAGTGGCTCCGAATATGAGATCCCATATCCAATTCATGGTGACGGCTACCTGGTCAGATGCAGCGACATGCAGATGGATTGAAGAAAATGTGGCACAGTGACTTCCTAACAGAATGTCATGATTCCAAACACCTCCTAAAGTCCATGCTTTTTCAGCACTAACTCAGTAATTATGCGAGAGGGACAGGCCTACTTTTTCACCATCACTTCTACATTTCACTGTAACTTTGCAAAATGATCAAATGATTAAGGTCTAGAAGGTCTAAGCTCTCTGCCCTGTATTGCATGTCACTATCGTGCAATTTAGACCCTTAGTGAAACTAATTGTGTTTGCTGCTGTCCTGCTGCAGAGAACAGCACCTCATTGTGCTAATTTCTGGATAAGCACTTAATGAGCATCCCCGTACTGACAAATCCATTATATAAGTGGAAAAAGAGACCCAGAGAGAGCAGGGGCACCAAAGGGAGTGAACAATACAGGAGCCGTGAATATCAGGTCAGTGGGATCTCAGCTTCAGAATGTCCTGCTCCCACTCGAGGCCAATCATCAGAATAGCTTTAATGGGGGTGGGAGTCTCTCGGATGCCCAAACCACAGCTGGGAGTGGAGCTCAGCACCTGTGTGTATTCAAAGGGAGCATCGGGCCCGAGAGGCTGTACTTGCTGCGTCTTGTAGGACGCTGCATCTGAACAGCATCATTTCTGCCAAGCATCTCCGTGAGGAAACCCGAGACATTCTAATTCCCAAACATCCACCACATCCCAGAAAACTGCTGAAATAAAATTGAAAAGGCAGAATTCTGATGTGGTCAATTAACCCCCTGCTACCTCAAACCCTGATATCTGTGTATAAATAAAATAAAAGGTAATAGCGGTGGATTGTTGGCGTAGCTGGGGAGGAAAGCAGTGATACCATGGGATGGTTTCATATGAATAATTGATTGGGCGCTGTGATCAGAGCTAGGTTTAGCCTCTGCCCTGCTCTAGGTCATCACAAGTATATACCCTATGCCCTCACTCAAAGCATTAAGCAGCAATGCCAAAGACAGGATCTTTGCATGACTGCCTCTAGATCCCAACACATACCCGTGTAGCCCCTATAATGGACAAGCACATGTATTATTAAGCAGCAGAAAGCACTTGTACAAGGCTGACGGCACACATGACTTATTTACACTGACCTAAAATAGCAGCACTTTAAGTGATACAAACACAGAAGACTTTAAAGTGCTCCATGGAGATTTGTGAATACAGGAGAACCCTTTGGCTAATCCTGAAACGTTGCTTTCTTAAAAAGTCGGCTCATTCTCTTATGCACCTGCCATTATTTTCCTTACCTAGAAGTGACTTCCTTCATTTTTCCCTGTATATTGGATTATTAGCAGCTTGGTTAATAACAATCCTCCCACTTTTGTTGGCAGACGCAGCCTTTCAGAGCTGACAGTTCCTAAGGGCTTAGGAATACTCTCCTGCAGGCTGGAAAGGTGGAGAATTCATGGGGCTTTCCCTTCTTTTAGCTGGGTTTCCTGATGGAAAGTGGCTTTTAATGGCCGTGCTTCAGCTCTGCCCACTGGCCAGGCTTGGCACGGGTTGTCCCCACCATCACTCCATATCTGTTCGGGGATGGGGGCTGGATGTCTGGTGTCCCTTGGGAGGTGTGTGCCCAGATGAGGAGGGAGGTCACTGCCAGGGCGGCTGGGGAAGGCTCCTGAGGGTATGCCAGGAGCGTAGGGTGAGAGGCGAGAACCAGTGAAACATTAAAATGTATGTGTGTGTGTGTGCGGGGGGGTGGGGGGGGACCTTAAAGATTATTTAACCAAAAAAAAAAATCTCAAAGTCTGACTTATATGAAATTTAATTTAATTTATTTTTACACCAGCAGCTGTCAGTTCAAAGAACAAAAACAAAGTAGCCATCTGTGCTTAATTTCATAAATCTACTGTAGATTGTCACATGATAGTGGAACTTGGACAAAAATGTGTCATGTGATTGGGTCCGGTCCCTTTAAAGTCATACTTTCATATATAGTCTGATTTAGCTGCAGCTATAGGCATCAGGCCCGACTCAGCAGGCAGCAACCTGTCATGAACTGAGCGGGGTCAGTCCCATAGAAATCCCAATTTCTAGGGCTTGTAACAGCTTCCCCTCTTTTTTGTAGCAAAAGTGTTTTGTTGGTTTTTTAACTATTTCCAGCATTTGAGCAAAACTATGAGACATTCTGATAATAACAACACCTGTAACACGAAAGGTAACTTGATAAAAACCTCATTTTCCATGAAAGCTGCAATGACATGGAAAAACCAGGGAGCCAGGGGGTTGTGCTGGACCAAGGATGGCCACAGAGCCAAGCAGTCTCACCTCTCAGCGGAAGCCTTTTCCTGGCTCTTCATCATCTGGGAGGAAAAGAGTTTGCTTTAAACCTCCACAGATCCCAGGTGAATCAGGGAAATGTAAATAAATTCTTTTTTTTTTAGCCATTCAAGAGGTAGGTCTAATAGGGAAAGTCAGAGCGTGTTTACTCTCTGAATTCATATTACTAAGAAAGTGCAAGGGAGAGAGATCAGAGGGGGTGTAATTAAAATACAGATCAAAAAGTCGCATTTTTCAATTTGCCATGTGAAAAAAAAATAACAATCAGCTTGTCATATTCTCATTAAATACCAGATGGTTGAGCATGAGTAATAGATCTCTGGCTGACAGAAATCTGCAAACTCTTTTCTTTGGAGAGTTTTTAACTTAGGCAACCCGACCATGTCGAATAGTCAATAATGCTCTCAAGGTGAATGTATTTGTTTAGTATTTGCGTGCATGTATTTGTCTGTGCGTGCCGGAGCGTACGTGCGTGTGGGGTGGAAAGAAGAGAGCAGAGCCTCGGAGAAAGTAAGATTAATTCTTACGAGGTAATTTTAGCTGCCTGACACACTCTTGCTCTCACACTCACACAGGCACAAGCGTTTCCGGAGGTTTTAATGCTTTCCACCTTCTCGCAGATAATTAAGGGATGACCACACCTGTGCTGAAAGGGAAAGGCCACAGCTCCTTTATCTAATGCGGGTACATAACCATAAATCAGGTTGTCGCTCTCGTGTCGAGCCCCACAGATCAGTCGTGCTCTCACAGCACTGCTGTTCCCCTCCGGCCAGGAGAGCAGGCAGCTGCTGGCAGCCCTGCCCCGCTGCTCCCCCCGCACTGAGTCCTTACCACGGTCACCTTACTGCTCTGGTGTGTTACCGTTAGTGCTGTGTCGCAGGAACAGCAATAGCATCTGGCTGTAGACCCCCGCCGGGACGGTACGAACACTAAATTAACAAGGGGCCCCTCTATGATGCTCTTGTGAGACCCCACCTGGAGCAGCGTGTCCAGCTTTGGGGCCCCCAACATAAGGGAGATAGGGACCTCTTGGAGCAGGTCCAAAGGAGGGACACGAAGATGATCGGAGGGCTGGAGCACCTCTCCTGCAAAGAAAGGTAAGGGGTAATGGTCTTAAATTGAATGAGGTAGATTTAGACTAGGTATCAGGAAGAAATTCTTTACTCTGAGGGTGGTGAGGCACTGGAACAGGTTGTCCAGAGAAGCTGTGGATGCCCCATCCCTGGAGGTGTTCATGACCAGGCTGGATGGGGCTTTGAGCAACCTGGTCTAGTGGAAGGTGTCTCTGCCCATGGCAGCTGGGCTTGGAACTAGATGCTCTTTAAGGTCCCTTCTAACTCTAACCATTCCATGATTCTATCATTCTATGTTTCTTCTCTTTCCCACACGATTTACTCCCTCAGTGCGCAACACGAGACAGCACGTGGACACGGGCAGGTGGGGAAGTATCAGAGGGTGCTTGTGGAGACAGCACTGGTGGCATCAGCGTTGCTGGCCTTCTGGAGCCAACCCTCTCTGTGCCAGGGTGCCTGTCTCCACCCCATGCACAAAGGCGCACCCGATCGCTACCTTACTGGACTTCAGCCATTTGCAAGGCTTGATACCAGCGCAGCCAAATGACTGGAAGCCCTGAAATGGCGATGTAATAAAGGAAACATTTAAGCCTGCCAGCAAGACATGGAAATTCAAAGAAATTCTGCCTGTGTGCAGGGGCTGCAGCCATTTTCCTCCTGCCTGCTCCAGCCTGCCGCGGAAGCGAACGCGCGTAGATCTCTCTTGGAGACCTTGCATTTTATTTTAATTTCCCCTCCTCCCCCCTTCTCTTTGCTGTTTTCCCTTAATCTGAAAGAAGTCATTTTGAATGAAAGTAGATGATCTGGCCCTTGTATATGGAAAAACAGCAATTACTGGCAAAGAACAACAGTCTTTGTGGTAGGAGTGTGGTAGCTTTATTCTCCTACAAGTTTGGGCTGGACTGCTACTTAGAGTAATAGACGTTAATGCCAGAAAAGAGCTTGTGAGGTTTTTTGGCCTGCTCTTTTTGCCAGGAAGGGATTTTTCCCTACGGGTTATTGTAACCAAGCTTTAATTAAAAAAATTAGAAGGCATTAAAGCAGCACAAAGTAATAGCCTCCTTCGGTGTACCTCACATTACCAACCAACCTGTTAGTCTCAGACCTTCCTCATTCAACCTACTGACACATCTGTGTTCTTGGCAGATCCGGATCTCACAACACTGCGTTGTTCAGGGTATAGCTGCATTAGCACAATAAATTAGCATGGGTAGAGCACCATGCTAATAAGTCTGGATTGCTTCTCGTCCTCAAGCTAGTTCTTTTACAGCTACCTCACTCAGCACTGTAATGTGCACTGCAGATGTACCCACGTGCTACACTAGTCTTGGGGAAGGATGTTGGTAATACGGGGAGCTCAGAAACTCCACAGGCGGGAACAGTGGAAAAGCTCGGGCTCTCCCCACTGAAGACTTGCAGTTGGCCAAACAGTGGTGGTTTCAAGGCTCCTGGGATGAAGTCTTGGTGCTACTGAGATCTGTAGAAGTTTTACCACCAGCTACAGCAGTCCTGAAACTTTATCCCCTGTTTATTTTTCCAGTCAGAGTAAACGTGTTTTTCCAGTGTTAAGAGGCTAATGTCTCAAAACTGTTGATTTCTTAAATTCCATAAGGTTTGCCAGTTTCACAACATTTTCCTTATGTGCTTTTCATGTTTTTCATCTAATACCAGCATATATTGCCTGAATCACCTTTTTTTTGGGGGATTGCCATCTTATCACACCAGCCTTACTTTTCAGCTGTTACTTTTTCTGGAGTTCCTTTTCTCTTGGCTTGACAAGACTGTCAGAGGCACATTTAAGCACTTGCTTTCTTGATCCTGGGCTTTAATGATTAGCTTAAGGAGTCTCATATGCTCCTGTCATGCCTATTGCTACTTCTGTCAACTTTCTTTCCAACACAGCAGACTTCAATCGCGCCTAGAGACAAGGTTTGCAGCACCTGCTCTCAAAGGAAATGGAAAGACAGAACTTCTGCTCGTGAAGATTGACTAAGCAATTGAGCCATGGCTAACGAATTCACCTGGAGTTTTCATATGGTTCTTGAGTCTGTGCTTCTCTAATCTGGTGGGATTTACTGAGGGTAAGGTGACAGAATCCTCAGATGCAGACCTTGGCAGTGATTTCTGGCAGCTTCCAGACTGTTTGGCTTCTCTTTGAGACCTGTGAACTTCCTATCCAGTAGGCCATGTCCATTCTACATTCTGTCTACAGGTAAGGTGGTTTCAGCAGTTGGCCTACCTGCCTTTGTTAGGACAACATGTCCAGCCACCAATGCTCCACCAGATACCTAACATGATTTAGCCCATCTGACAGCCATTTCGTCTCTCAGGACCTCATGACCAAGGTCAGAGGCTGGAGCAGAGTTGCTATTTGCAGTGCCTGTCATCAGAACAAAGGAAGTCTTTAAGCTGGTTTTACCACCTTATCAAACCTCTGTAGGCGAGGCAGGAGAGAACAAACTAGTTTTCAGGGCCACAGAGGTATACAAATCTGAGGGTAAGCAGATATACATATAGGTGTCTGATGACTTGTCTGATATACCTGATTAGTGAGAAAGGACGCTTTTGAGGTTAAGACATTGGAGAGGATTCAGGAAATCTGGATTCAGTTCCCAGCCCCACTGTAGATTGCCTGTGGCATCTTGAGAAACTCTGTTCCCTTGTACCTCAGCTCTCTGTGTGTAAAAAGGGGGCACAGGGCTTTCTAATTCCCAGCTTTTCTTTCAGACAGAGAGAGCAAGTGCACCAGTGCCCCCTAAACCACATGGGCCCTCATCTCACTGGGGATCTCTTGATACCATCGGTGTGTGAATCACAACGCTCAAGGGAAGAGAACAATGTATACTGAATACATGTATCTACAAACGATGAACGGTTCCAGAAGTATCAGAGAATTATCAGACGTTGTCCACTTTTGGAAAGGGTAATAGTCTTACTGGCATCTGTCTCCGGCAATCTCAAACTGATAACCAAAATTTGAATCAAATTAGGACTGAGTGTTTTATTTCATGTTTCACCGGGCAGCTAAGTATTTAAACACCTCAATTTTCCTTCCTTCATGCCAAAGTTTATCCAGGTCCTGGCTGCATGAATAACAGAATTGAAACAAAAACAGAGCAAGACAAAACTACCTGGCCAACATGGAGATAGCGGGCAGCAACACTATTCCTCTTTGTTTGTTGGTCATATCAATCATATTTATTACATGAGTTATGGTTGTATCAGTCCTGTGAGTCACATGGTATTCATTGTTAGATGTGCCTAAGGAGATGGCACTGAACACCAGAGAAGTTCACTGTGATAATTTTTTTAGATTCAAACTCTCTCCTTGCTTGTTAAATTCAAAACACAACCAGCCCCAGTCACTCAGGCTTCTACACTCTATGGTCACAGGAAATAAACAATAAAAGTAACATTAATGAGTGAGAATTTTCAGAGAAGTCCCATTATGTGCTTTTTTGGTTAATTCAGTTGTCTTTCTATCCTTTGAATCCCTTTTAGGTTATTAGTCAGAGACCCTGCTTTGAGGCTCTAGCTTGCAATGTCTTGCTTTCAGCCTCTTGTGAGGCACACTCTCTTGAGTCTCTTTACTTGGCAAACTCTTGTAGCAGCAGGCTTTGTAGGCAGACTTCTTTCATTATGCAACCTTTTCCTCTTGATAGGGCATCTGTAGTACCGGAGGGAGGAGGATGCCTGATGCAGACAGGTTTCATCCTCCCACCCTATTTTCATGTCCATGCATTTTCTCCTCTTTAAGAGGGCTCTAATACTTCCCCTTGCTACTGAAAGTAGGTGGAGGAACAGCCAGTCTTTCCTATCCTTGGCAAAATGTTTCTCCAGCACTGTTACTTATTGTGGAGCAATGAGCATAAGCACCCTCACTGTTACAGTGATCCAGGAAGAGGAGCAATGCTCCAGCTAGATTTCCTGAGTGGGTATATGACCCATCAGACACCCACTGCAAGCAGGAATAGGTAATGGCCGCCTTTGAAAACGGGGTACCTTGGATTGAACCAGGAGTTAGTTGTAAAAAGAGTATTTATGCCCAGTGTTCAGCTGCCACTGACATCGCCTCACTCAAAGCTGCCCCAAGGGGAGCACTGGTGTGGATTGCTTGGGAGGTCATGGATTCTGTATCTCCAGAGATTTTAAGAACTAGAGACATGAGCATCTATGAGGGATGCTCCATGTATATTTGATACTACAGTGGTACAGGAAAGCACATGGGATCACCTCCTGGCACACTCTGAACATGCTTAGTGGAGTGGGAAATGCCTTAAGGTCTTCTGGGAACCAGTCCTTTCAAAACTCATAGCCATTTGAGCCCATCTACTCCAGAGCAGTGATTTAAACTTGAGTGTCTCACACCCTGGGGGAATATCCTCATCCTTCGGCCTTACAGAGAAAGGTGGTAGAGTCAGGTTTGGTTTATAATTGAAGGCAGGTACTTAATTAGCGGTAGCAAAGTAGATCAAATTCAGCAGAGGGTATTAAGAAAGTCCTGTTCCCAAATACCTGAGAGGGTGGTGGTGAGGCCGCTGTCCTCAATGGGAGACCAGGGATCAAATCTCTGCTTTCTAATAAGGTATGTGGGTGTGGAGAGAGGAGGAAGACTTAAAAGAAGATTTCCTACCTCTTATGTGGCTAAGGGAAAAATATGGGGGAGATGACTGTTAGTTACTATTTAGTTTTTTTCTTATCTCCAGGAAAGGACTCCCAGAGGAGATAAGTGCCACCTTCTCTCCCAGCAGTAGCTGTGTAACTGCCTCTGCTTAATTGCCTCACCGCTAAATACTTCACACCACGCCTTGTGGACATTTCTTATCCATCAGCTTGGGCAGCTTCTTTTTCTCCTACCCAGCTTCTCTAATCCCATCCTGAGGTATCAGATTTACTCCCTCTCCTACACCAGACCTGGCAGCGTGGGATGGCTGTGTCTCTAACCCTCCCAGGGCAGAGGATTCCAGTATGCACCAGGGTAGGTAGAAGTTAGGTATCACAGCAGTGTGGTTTTCCTCTTTTGGTGTGAAATCTCCTTTTACCTCAACTATGAGCATGTTGAACAGGGAGGGAAGCCGCACTTCTGGCTCAAGCATGCCCACAATTAATCAAGCCTTGCGATCCTATGACACAGAGCTCTTTGTCTCAGATCTTCTGTAAGGAGTTTCCTTTGGCTAAAATTATATGCTTAAGGTCTTTGTGCTGTTGAACTCAACCTACTTTATATTTTCTGCCATGTGTATGGGACTTGAATGGAGCTGGTGAGATACAATGCTTGTATTCCTACTGGTATATGATTCTGCCTTAATAGATCAAAAAGTTTTTCAGTTACCAGCCAGGGAAAGAGAAATATGTTTCCTGATTTCTTAATGAACAAGTTGGTTTCGTATGGGATGTTTCTCAAACTCTTTGCTTTGCCATGGAAATTTATATTCTCCCTTCTTACACTTAAATGACATTTACTTCAGTGGAAAATAGCCCCATTCCTACACATTTTAACCTCCGCTATCTTTCCTATGAGAAAAAGTAGAAGCGAGGAGGAGTAAAGCAGTGAAAAATAGCAGGGTTGGCTTGACCTGCAACACTCTGACACTTGAGCCTACGTGACAAATAGAATTAGTCACATTTTGTAACATTTTATTTCACTTTTTTCATCACTCTGGTCACTCTTCCTCTAGCCCTGGCATTTCAGGCAGAAGAGGAGGAGGAAAGCGTTAGTCTTTATTTCAGGACAGAGTTCCCCTTTTCTCTTAGCCGAGTCAAAGGTTGCAGCAGCATGTTCCTGTCATAGTTTCCCCCATAAATTCTCCAGACCCATCCCTTGCTGGCCACACTGAAGTCTAAAACTCTCTCCCTTCAAAAGGAGAGAGGATAATTTTCACTGACGACATGACACATCTTCAGATTCAAAGTTCACAGTGGTACTCTGCACATGCTGATGTCCCCAGTCCTGGCACTGGACAGAGAATGATAGAACAGTTAGCGTTGGAAGGGACTTTAAAGAGCATCTAGTTCCAACCCTCCTGCCATGGGCAAGGACACCTTCCACTAGAGCAGGTTGCTCAAAGCCCCATCCAGCCTGTCCTTGAACACCTTCAGGGATGGGGCATCCACAGCTTCTCTGGGCAACCTGTTCCAGTGCCTCATCACCCTCGCAGTAAAGATTTTATTTGTGATATCTAATCTAAATCTATCCTCTTTTAGTTAAAAACCGTTACCCCTCATCCTATTGCTACAATCCCTGATAAAGATTCTCTCCTCATCTTTCCTGTAGGTCCCTTTTAGGTACTGGAAGGGGCCATAAGGTCTCTCCAGAGCCTTCTCTTTTCCAGACTGAACAACCCCAATTCACTCAGCCTTTCTTCACAGAAGAGGTGCTCCAGCCCTCTGATCATCTTTGTGGCCCTCCTCTGTACCCGCTCCAACAAGTCTATGTTCTTCTTATGCTGGGGGTCCCAGAGCTGGACACAGCTGGACTCCAGCTGTCAGGTCTCACCAGAGCAGAGCAGAGGAGCAGAATCACCTCCCTCGACCTGCTGGCCATGCTTCTTGTGGTGCAGCCAAGGATGCAGTTGGCTTTCTGGGTTATGAGCACACATTGCTGGCTCATGTTGAGCTTCTCATTGCACATGTACATTTCTCATTTTTACTTGCATCATAAGATCAGGTTTTCCACCCCTTGCCAAAGGTGGCCCACAAGTCTTGTAACCTTCTGACTGGTGTGGCACCATTTTCTGTGGTGCCAAGCTATGGCTGTATATCCTTCACCAACTAATCTTTTAAGGGACATTTTCTGCACTCTTTCCTGGATCCAGTAACTGGTGTTAGGAAGCTCACCAGAGCTTTACTTCTTGGGTTTCTGTTCTGCAGGTCTTCAGGTTAATCTTTCTAGCTTTAATCAAAAAAGATGATGTCAACAGGAACCATATTGTAGGCTTTCCCGGTGCTGGCTGTAACCTTTATTGTTGGTTAATTGACAAAAGTGCTAAAAGTCTGTTTCAGAATTTCTATTTCATAAAAATGTCTCCTTTGTTGAAGTATCAATTAGCAGTCTTGGTTCAAAGTTTATTTCTCTTGCATGCAGCCATTTATTCTGTAATAATTGTCTAGATTCTGACATTAAATACTGTAATTTCTCCTGCTATGTTTAAAACCACTTCCAAAGGCTTCTAAGTTTTATTTCCTTCCCATTTTCTACAGAAATAGCTGGAGTTTGCTCATGCTTGGGGAGATTAATAAAACTATAGAGTAGATTGTGAAATTCACCCCAAACCAAAATACAATGAGCTCCATTCCAAGACCTCCTGCAGGCTCCATTTCTTTAATTAAATATATGCCAAGGTTCCTCTCCATGAAGTAAATATATAAAACTGCATATTTGAGGGCAATTATAAGCTAGTGTATTTTGACATTTCTTCAGCTGCAAATCTTTTAACCTTTATTAAGGGAATTCTGGTTGAACGGATTCCTACTTGAGATATATATAGCAAAAAAAAGCTTAATGCCTACATGAAATTATGGACAAACTAAGGAGAATCCTAGGAAGTGGGAGTAAATTAAACACTGAATTTGGTCCTACCAAAGGCTGTGGCCAACAAAGACTCACCATTAGCAAGAGCTACATGCTTTTACTGAAGCCAGGGGAAAGTGTTTGCACTGGGGAAACTTCACCTTTCTCCATTCACATTCTGGCTTTGCTGGTGTGGGGAAGGACCAAGGGCTGTTTCCAGCCCTTGCTGCAGAGGTGCCATAGGAAAGGTAAAGACATGGGGCTGGTTGCAACCGGTGCATATATTGATCCCAGTTAGCCAAGACAAAAGTCCTCTGCTCATGCACTCTGTTTTATTTTGAACAGGAGCAAGACATTAGTTTGCTTTTTGTCTTTGGTTAATCTTCTCTATGTTTCGGCAGTGTGGTGTTGATGGTTGGACTCCATGATCTTAAAGGTCCCTTCCAACCTAGACAATTCTATGATTTTATGTCAGTAGTTTCATCTGATGGTGGGTAGTTGAGAGTGTGAGATGAGGGTGTGAGGGTGGCCCTCGGACTGATGGGCTGGAAATGGGAGCTCTGAATGGGGAAACAATGCTCTGAGGAGGGGACAAATAGGTGTGCTGGCACTAAAGGGGAGGACCCTGGGGAAAGTTCTGGGGTGTATGGTCCCTCTGCCCTCAGGAGTGGGGGCTAATGGGCCGCCAATGGCCACATAGTGAGTGGGATGTGAGGCAGAGGTGGGTGGTGAGTCCTGTAGGAGAGCCACCAAAATCCGGGGGTGTGTCCAAGTTCCCACTCCTGGAGGAGACCAGAGTCTGCTGAGTTTATCGCAGATCATCAGGCGCACTTGGCCTTTTCCCAAAACTGCTCTGGATGCCAGGGAAAAGGGATAGGAAACTGTTATGGGGAGGACGCAAGAGGGGTTTAAGGAGAGGGCATAGGTAGTGTTCTGATTCAGATGTGGCCTGGGGCTGTAGGAGATCCTGCAGCCACCTCTGCAGATGCTGGCGTGTAGGTACATTAATGTGGGAAACCCTTGTGATATGGGAAACATCCTGGCAAAGCAGCTGCAGCTCCTGCTTGAGCCAGGAGACAGCAGCATGCCCGTAGTTTGGCTATTGTTTTGAGCAAACCCAGCAGTTTTGGCTGGCTGCTGGAGGCTAGTGGTTCTTTGCAAACTATCCACATGGTTCTGCCTTGGATATAACCTTGAACTTTACTTAAACTGGGGTTCTGTCCTGGAAACACAGACCAACACATGCTGCACTTTATGTACTAATAAACCCAAGCCTGTTCAAACCCGCTTCCTTGACAGCAGGCTACTAGATGAAAGCAGGGTTGCTTCACTTATCATCCAGAAATAGAGAGCTCCAGAAGATTTTTCTTACACAGCATAGAAGTTTCCAACTTTTTCTTTCTGGTTTTTTTTTTTTTTTTTTTTTTTTTAATGGTAATCATCCTACCATGGGAACGAAAGACAGCAGGATAAAACTTGAACTTGCCATTCTTAGCTGGTCAAAACAGAAGTTCTGTCTCCATAACTCCAACTTTCCCTTCAAATATATGTGTTGAAACTTTGCCATGGATATTTTTCTGCCTTCTAAGAAAAAAACAGTAGATGATCCATCTATAAGGGGATCTCTGACATCGATTGGTAATGGATACTGCACACTAAAAAGGCTCATTTTGAACAGCTCCTGCCCCGCACAAACCCGGAGCCAGTTTGGCCTGACCTTCTGTGGCTTTTCTTGCCTGCAGAATAACTTAAGAAATTTTTAGCATTCCTGCAATTGTAACATCTGAGCCTCGTTGTTCTATACCTTGGAAAAAAAAGAGGGGGGGGGCAACAACAAACACACTTTGCATTCACACCCTCTTTCACCTGTTTTTCTACATGTTTTGAATCAAGATGCTCGGGCGTAAATTGCCGCTGGTCATTTCTGGATGCCCTCCCGAGGGTCAGCCCTCAGAGCGGAGGAGAGAGGTACCCCAGCAGAGTGACTGTGCACAGCACTGGGGCACTGCTTTGTGTTGGGCAGTAAAGCCAAGAGCTGATTATTAAAAATATGCTGGAAGATTTTTGGCACTTTATTAAAAATGCCAAATTAGTGCTGATATCCCCGTTGTGTTTCCTCTAGTCTGTTTCACAGAACGACAAGAGTTTCTCTCTTACACATCACTAAGTTGTAAGCTATGCACATTACATTAAGAGGCTTTGGGTGATTTAAAGAAAAACATCTTCTCGTACTTGTTACAAAGAGAAGTTCCCTAGTTAAAAAATAATTACGATCCTTACCATTTTACTCGTTTCCAACCATTTGCTTTGCCATCAGCTGCTGACTTTACGGTGTTACATAGTGTGTAGGAAATGCCATCAATAACTTGTAAAGTTTCTAAGGCCAGGGGTCATGGTATAAATTCTGATGGACACAAGCACTAGAGGAGCAATGTGTGTGTCTTGGGGCTGGAGAGGGTGAGACTGAAAGGTGCCATCCTGGACTCATTAGCTTAAGGAGTACAGTGTGGCTTTGTTGTTATAATTTGATAGAGTGCTTGGAAACAAGCAAAAGATCAGTTTGTGTTTGGGAAGGAATAATTCAGCCTCATGTGGATGCCTTTTATTTTTAGAGAAATGTGTCTCCCTTAGACCCTTGTAAAAATAAATCGTGTGGAGCAGAGGGACATTGCCTGCATGCAGAATCAACTATTTGCCAAATGTTTTCTTTGTTTAAAATATGCACTTGCTAGACTGAAGCCCAAACTGCAAAGTTCAAACCAACACTCAAATTCTAAACAGCCCAGACTTTAAAGTCGCTGAAGTCCAACTGGGAATCGCGGCACTACAAGCAGTCCTGGAGTTAAATTTCTACACCAGCCTTTGCTTACAAAATATCAGAAGAGGTGCAAGTGCTACCACCTGCTTCTTTCCTCACCACTCCCAGTTTTTGCAACAGCTCAGCGGTTGGAATGCTCCGCCAGGATGGGGATGACCCAAGTTTACTTTCCGGAGAGATGGAAAAGCATTTGAGCCCACAGACTCTCAGGGCATCCACAGGAGGGACTCCTTCAGTCGCTCCTGTTACAGGTGTTTACACGGTTTTGTAGAATAACCATCAGATGTTAGATTTAAAAAAATAAAAGGGGTGGGGGGTGGAGGGAATCTGAACATTTTATTTTTTTTTATCCCAGGCAAGATGACCTGGAAAAATGAGACGTTGGTACCAAGCCTTGCCCCAGGAAAAACTCCCCTAGGGAAGAATACTTAAGCAGGGGTTGAAGCTAAGAGCTGGAACCAATGTTGGTTTTTCCCAGATGAACACCTACATCCTTGCTAAACTAGTGTCAAGCACATGCCTTGTGTCCCTGTCTGGCCCCCTTGGCGTAGGGGCTTGCTGCAGGCAGGGCAGGGTAGCCACTGGCAGCCTGGAGCTGGGAGGGGATGAGGGGGCAGGGGAGCTGAGAGGGGATGTCTCCATCAGCACAGGAGGGGCCACTCTCTCACATCCTGGGTGAGGCACATTAAGCCACCAGAGAGAGGAGGGCAACTAATGCCCTGATAGCCTTTACCCACCTCAGTTTAGTAGGTACATTTGAGGCCACTTACCGTGTTGATCAGGGGCTGGCTGTAATTAGGGACAGCCTTTGGGGGAACTTTAGGTGGGCAGATACATATTATTAGTTCGTTTGGTTGAATAACACATGAAAAACTTTGAGGACAAGGGATTATTCTTTAAATCTAATTTTTATTGTGAATGAAGCACAAACCAGGACAACAGATAGCAGTAATAGTTTCAGTATATGAAAACAGAAGCTTTATCATTTAACCCCTCACTGTGCATGGCTTGAATCTCCAGAACCAGCACTAAGACCTGCCATACAGCAATTTTAAGGTGATATCAACAGGTGTTGGGCACCTAGATACTTTGAGACCCTTGGCCCAAAGTGACTGGGCTATTCTGTGAACCAGGTTCAGACCTTTCAATGGGGAAATGTCCCATGAAAGACTTATGCTGCCTCTGTCATCCCTGGTAATCTTTCCCTAAGAGAGAAATCTGCATCACTGTGGCTTGATTTAAATATGCAAGCAAAGTTTGACTTCTTCCCTTACTTTGTAATTAATGTATAAAGTACCTGTCTCTTGGCAATATCTCCTGGCGTGGTGTGTATCACACTAGGACTCAGCCCACCTGGGCTCCAGAGCTGGGATTTGCTCCTGCCTCCAAAGTGGACAGTACCAGGGGAGAAAAAAGCCAACTGAAGGAAAGCTGTTGTGCTCAATGATGAAGTGACCTTAAGAGAAAGGTCTGATGTGCCTGGCTGGGATGACAGCCACCGAGAGAGCCCAGTGGACATCCTCCGGGAAGAACCTCCATAGATGGAGTCCCCGCCGAGAAGGTTCAAACAGCAAACCCGAGTGCAGCAAAACTGTACAGTTAAAAAAAAAGAAAGGAAAAAAAGATATTTTTCATGTTCCATAAGGCTATGATTATGTGATATACATATTTTTATTCAAGATCAAAGAGTTGTTTTTAATAGTTAAATATTCACATATGCAAATGAGCTTCGATTTGCATAAAGTGATAATTATGTTATTCATTAGGACTCGGTAAATGTTGTGTTCAAATTCCACGATCATTTTGCTTTAGGGTTACCGCGAAACAAGTTTATGAGTTTGAGGGGAGACCTATTGTGAAAGTAAATGGCGGGGCTGCATTTCCAGCGAGGCGGTGGATGATTTACCTACCTCCTACGTTCTCAGTACGGCATGTCCAGTCTAGCCCATTATATCAGCTAACGTCTGTGGGGAGGCCCAGGGCTGCTGTCCCTGCAAGGTCATCTGTCAATGCCAGACGGGGAGGGGGAGCTGTCAGTCTCCCCCTGTAATTGTGGCTTCCCAGCTGCACTGCCTCGCCTGCCGCTGCCCGCACCCCGGCTCCCCGCTGCGGTGGGAGAGCCCCCCATCTTCCCTCCCCGTCTCACGCACACACACCTTCCCCTGGGTCAAGAGGAACAATGGGAGCAGGGGGGACAGGGCGAGCCTGCGCCGAGCTGCAGACACTTGATAAATGGGTGGGCAGGCGGCAAGTGACAATATGCAGACAAGTGATAGCATTTGCAAATGGCTTCGGCAGAGGGAAGCAAGAATATAGAAAAGGGGGGGGGGGGGGAAGGCAAAGTCAGGGGCGCGGAAAAGGTTTCGAGTTAACCCTTGCGGGAGAGTGGGAAATGGGATAGCTGGGTGCCCTGGGGGAAAAAAAAAATAAAAAAATGTTGGGAATACTGCTTTTCAGTCCCTCACCTACAACCTCTGGGAGAGCGAAACGCCCCACGAGGAAGTCACATGCCACTAATTGCCTTCTTAAAAACCACATTTTTAATATCTGTACTGTGGGCCTTCTCTCCAGATGCATAGATATGGGCAATCTGGGATTTACCTGGGATTTACCTTACTTAACTCTTTTGGAGAGATTCCCATCCCCTTGTTCAGAAGCTGAGATCGGTGCCTCAGAATAAGACCCGGTGCTCAGGCTGCACTGACCTCCCTCTTCAGACACCCTACCCCGCACAACGATGTGCAGCCCCATCACCCTGGTGAGTCTGCATCCCAGGAAGACACCCACATCCCACTGGCAGGCCAGCAGAGATGGGGGCAGATCAGGATTGCTGCGGGTGCAAAGGGTTCTTCAGGAAGGGCTCACTGAGCCAGACAAATCGGCAAACAGCACATTTTAGCACATCGGCTATGCACATTTTAAATATTTGTGTATGTAAATACTTTGTAAAGGTCAGCCGTGAGATTAAACCACCTCCTTTCCCCAAACCCTTTCTAAATAATGGTATGAGAAACACTCATCATCCAGTAGGTGGAACCCAAACAGGACTGGACAATCTGCCTAAGTGGTAGGACCAATTTTTTATTATTATTTTTTTTTAATTACTGAACTATTTTGTGCCTGTCCTAGTAGCTGATGAGCTCTATCTTTCTCCCATGTGTGCATTTTTCCTGGTCAAAGTCACACAAGAAGTCCAGCTGCTTTTTATACCCATGCTATTTGTTTCCAGTGGACACGGGCTGTGTTCACACACCACAAGATTTGCCTCCCTGTCTCACAGGCCCAGTTGTGCCCGTGGAGCTCATCCTGCTTCACTGAGCTCAGTCTATCTTGGTGCATGCCAAGGAGGTTGGGCCATCTGCTTGGAGAACATGATTGGGGATGGCTGTTGGGACAGAGAACTTTGGGATGGACCATGGAGTTACTTGCAATCTGCTACTAGGGCAGTGACAGCATCACCTCTGCAAATGAGCCCCACGCAGGATTTCTAAGACCATCAAGCATCAGGACTGTTGATGGCTTCTGTGTTTACAAAGACTATAGGCTGTGTCACCCACAGGCACAGACTGTGTGTAGAAGCGATGCTATTACCAAGTTTTGGTTTTATATTTTATTCTTTGTATTGAGGAAGGTTTTGAGAGCTGGTAAGAGCTGGACAGATCTGTAGGATGCTCCTTAGCTGTCATGAATTGTTCTCTGCTTCCAATACAACCACTATGATGCAGGTTTGAGGGTGTTTCAGACATAGAGTCCTCGACTCATCTAAACTACAGCAACCAGCAACCACTGGTTCCATGACAGATCACGTTGGGTTACATGGAACCGTAGTAAAATGAACTAGATCAGAGCATGATTCTTCCCTGGTGACATTCGCAACCAGGGTTGTTCCACGATAGAGATTTCCTGAGTGCAGTATTTCATGTGATACATCCTCTCCTCCATGTTTCCTGCCACTCTTGAACATAGTATGAACTTTGAAGTAATGGTTCCAGCCCTGCAAAGAAATGTCTCCTTCCACTTTGTCTCTCTCTTTACTTGCTTGATATCGGCTGTAGTTACCATATTACAGTTATTCTATTTATATGCACTAAAAATACAGATCAAATAGCTGGATCATCCATTAACTGCCTCGTTATCCTATTGTATGAGGACTCTTTCTGACTTTTAATGTGGACATGGACAGGATATATTGGAACTTGTCTGTCATTAATAACTACACACACACACACACAAATCTAAATGGCCAGTTAATGTCCACATCTGCCATAATGTTACTTGTTAACTTGTATTACCTGTAACAGCCCCTAATGGTTTCAGAATCCATTTTACTTAATTCGTACCTTTTCTTCTGTTCTTTGGCCCCACATTAATACTATATTTCTTTCAGAACCTCTCTCATTGTAAGGAGGATGGACAAGATGACCTGATAGCCTTTTCCATCTCTGATTTCTGTATGCACACTTCCCTCATTATGACACTCCTGCACAATAAAAGACAGAGGATCAGGCTTAGCATGTGGAAAAATGTTCTCTTTTTCCCTAGCCATCTCGCTGTGCTGTTGGCCCTGATTTAGCCTTAGCAGCTATGCAACTGTTGCTCTTCAGGGCACTGAAAGCCCAAAGATGGGAAGAGGTCGTTAAGGGTCGTACAGACTCCATCATTAGAAAAAAGATTGCACATCTCCCTTCTTATCTGTTGTTGGCCTTTTTCTTTTTTAGGAGACTTTTACATTGGTCAGAGAAACCAAAGGTATAGGTTTTACTCTTCTCAGGTCAATCACGGGCTTTCTGGAAATCAATAGTGAGGTCTTTCACTTAAGTCTTTTTTTGTGCCAGATCACTCAATTGCCCATGGAAATCCTCCCTTCTTATGCACATGGCTTCAATGCTGAGGACATGCATTTAGAGTTGCTTCTTCTACATGTCAATGCCTGGCAATAGTCAAAAAATAAAAAGGATGTTTGTCTCATGCTCAAGGTTTTGGAATTGCATTTCAGACATTTGAATTTCCTTTGTTATTTTGTGTGTCCATGGGAAAAACTTGTAAATTTCTCTGTGCCTCAGTTTCTTCACCTGACAATCTAGGTTGCAAATTTGGTGGAGTTAAATTCCTTCCTTTTCAAGATATGTGAAAATCACACTTGGCTGCTCCCTCTTTCATATTATCTGTATTAGGGGATGAACTCAGGCTTATTCTGACCATCCTGGAAATCCTAGTTATGACAGTTTTGCTTGATTTTGAATGTGACTGGCCTTTTATTTCACCTGAGGTGACTGAAAAGGAGCTGAAGGGCAGCTGAACAAACAGAAAAACTATGTGGTAAGAAATCTGTAGTCAGAGAATGACTGAAAATGTGGTATTTGGAAAAATGAGAACTACCAGTGCTTTCTGCACCTCTAGAGAAGCTCCTGGTCCAACAAGAGCAATGGACACCTTCTTTGGGTGTCCCTGAGGACCTGAACTACAAGTCCCTAAGCAGTCCCGTGCAGGTCTACCTATAAGATAATTCTAGATGTTGGTCCAGGACCCTGATTTTGATGACTGTCGAGTCCTTACAGTGGGACGGCTTCCAGTTACTCTAAAGTCATTCTTAACATAAGGCAAATGTTAAGGTAAATGCAAAGAAGATAGTTTTTATTGCAATCCAAATTTAACACCATAGTTACTCAATTTCAAGACAGGTGGATAGAAATAGAAAAACATAATTATAACTATCTATATGTTAGATCACCCAAGAGGTGTCTCTCTCTGTTTCATCCAGCTAGCAAGATGTCAGATGCTTATGCAATTTCTTGGCACAGCCCTTCCTTACATAGAAGCGTAGTCTCAGGCTGAGCTTTCAGATTTAGGAACAGGTTTATCTTTCCAACCCCCAACCTTCCCTGAGGATCCATTCTGAATCTGATATCTATGCAGGATAAATGCTCCCTTCTGCCTTCCAGAGCAGGGGATCAGCGCTCAGCATAGGACTTCCTTATGCACCGAGGCCGACATTTCATGTAACCACCTATGGTCTATTCAACCTTACTTCTACAAGGAGAGAAATGAGAATAGTGTGCATAGTGCTTTCCAATTTCTCATCAAGATTAGACATGATGATAAGTAACCGCTTCGGAGCGATAGTGGGTGTTAGCTGGGGTGAATGCACCTTGGGCTGGGCTCTGAGGCATTCTGGGGCAAGGAATTTTCAGTGCTTTAGATATTACTGACTGATGATAAAGAGGCATACATTCCTACACTCATCCTTTTAGTTTGTATCTATTCAATTTTAATCTTAATTTATTATAAACAGGGGGAAAAGCATATTCAAACCGCTACAAAGGCAGAAGGTTCTGGTTTTAATATTAAAATATGTCATTTGCAATAACCTTTATGGCTTTGTCATATACTCTCAATAAATGACTTCTAAGATTGATTAAAGACCTTAGCTTTGCTTCACATGTTAATCAATCTCACCAGCCAATTAGGGCTTTGGTGCTGGAGAGCAACAGAGATCATCCCTTAGTTATATATGGCAGCATTTATTGTGCAAGCCAAATATTTATGACTTAACACTGGTAGAGGAACTCATGACAGTTTATGGGAAAAGAACATCAAAGAATTGCAAGTTTATTCATGCCGATACTTAATGACTAGATATTTGGAAGTTGTATTTCAGAAGGGGTAAAAGCTAAATGCAGAATTGGCTTTCCTGGGCTGAAGCAGAACTGGTGCTTTAGAATAGCAAACTCCTAACTCTAAGCCACTCCCTTCCCTTCTTTTTATAACTCAGAGTATGTCAATTAAATTTGCTTCAATTTCACTACCTGTAAAATGGGAATAAAACTACCTGGCTTTCCATCTGGATGAGCCGAGGATGAATTAGCTCACGGTGGAATTAAATGAAACACAAGACATCCGTTCCAATGATAGTACAGTTTCCCACCTGAACAATTTAACTGGAAATGAATTTGGAGCAAGAAGAGCAGAACTACATCAAGCTCGCAGGTCACTGCTTCCTGGTCCTGGGTGTAGGGACAGTGGTAGGCTACAGAAAATGAGCAGAGGGGGCTACAGTCCATTTTCTGCCTGTCTCCACAGCTGACCTGCTTAGTAGTTTTTATAGCAGAGAGGCCACAAGCCAGACATGGAAAATCAACACTTGTTGTGTCAGTTCAGCTCAGTGCTGAGGCACACTGATATGCCTGAGTTATACATGAATAAACAGATGATTTCAGCCACCAGAGCTACAAGCCCCTGCATTTTTCAGGAGATTTTTAACTCGCTCTAAACATAAAGAGAAATTCTGCACTGTGTAGGATGTAGTGATTAAAAGCCCAAGCAAGACCTGCCCTTTTAAGTATGTGTCCCCCAGTTCTTTCACAATGGGTTGCCATGCCCTGATTGGAATCTCTGAGTATTAATGTAATTTGAATAAGTAACAGTACTAATAAATCAATAGGTTTAAGTAATAACAAAAACCTGAAAATAACTGTAAATGTCATAAAAGCTCTTTTACATTTTTCATGGTGAATATTTATTCCAAAATGCTTTGGTATTGCAAGGTATTGCGAAATATTGTCTTTCACAGAGTATACATTTGAAAGTGTTGAAAGATCAGATTCCTAGAATTCATCTATTCTTGAGCTGGATGCTAACAACGTGTTAGTACTAGACTGAGGGCATTATCTGAGTTCCATGTATAGCCTGAATTCCAGACGAGACTGAAGCCAATTTTATTTATGTTTGGTCTTGGTATAATATCTTTCCATCATTCAATTGTCTCAGTCTAAACACTGAAGGAAAGTTACTTTGAAATGAATGTCTGGGTGTCAGGGGCTAGCGAGCTAATAGTATAATTACTTTTGTAGTCTTTATTAGTTGAAATGTTTATTAGAAAGGTTACTTTTTATCCAATGAAAGATGACAAGCTGGGTTTGACTGAGCACTGTTTGTTGTTTTAATATTGTTAGCTGTGTGAATGGGTTAACACACTTCTCATCTTCCAGAAGCTGAAGGCTATGAGAAATCCCAGGGGTAGCCACTCCTCAGCCCACATTTGCTGCCTTTGCCAAGGAAAGATCCCATAAGATTTCCCCCCCTCCATCACTTAAGGGTTGTGATGATTTTTAATGTCACTGCCTAGATGGCCTGGAGATTTTTATCTATTGCACTTACAGGTCACCTTAATATTATCTCAGTCAGAGGGGGGAAAAAGTTTCTAGCGGGATAATATTAAGTTATACAGCATGACACAAGGTCAGACTGTGAGAGACAAGAATATATGAATAAAGCCAGTGGCCATGAGAGTCACCAGTGTGAAAAAAAAAAAAAAAAAGAAAGAAGAAGAGAAAGAGGAACAAAGAGTAAGAGGGGGGAAAGTGCTAGTGGAGGAGAAAAGCAAGGTGGGGGGAAAGAAGGAAAGATTAAATGGGAAAAAGAAAGGATCAGGGTCACAGTGGGTAATGTAAAGTCATCCTTCTTATCCCAATCAGCTGCACACTGTATGCTTTCGGTGGCCATGTTCATACTGAATTAGCTCCAGACTGTTTCTTTTCTCTGGGACTCCATCTTTTTGAAAATACATCATCAGTACAACTCCATCCTGAAGGCATATTACACTAATGCATCATTATTGCGATGGCTGACTGATGATGTGCTGGTGTCATACATCACCAGGGCTGCGCCTTGCTCTGATGAAATGTTGGTGTGATACATAATCAGGGAGAAGCACACGGGTCCCGCTTCTAAGGGCTCCAGAGATGTAAACTACCCAGAATCAAAGCTAAAGCCTTGGAGAAGAGCAGCCAGGAAAAGCAAGCAACCCTAAGAGTCCGGCAGCATCCTGAACCTCCTGAGAAAAACCTGCGGTAACTTTGAGTTACATTAGTGGAAATGCCTGGAAGGCTGCCAAAATCCGGCTGCTAGGCTTGGACAAGAGTCACAAAAGCCTTAGCAACATGGCAGTAATGAGAGGCACCTACCACGAGCTGGAGAGGGCGTACAGCAACATCCCACTCCAGCCCTGCCTGTGAAGGCCAAAATCACAGCTTGGCTGACCAGCAGATCTGCAGCAAAGAAAGGGCAGAGGGAACACCTCTTGTTGGATAGCTGGTCGTGGCTCCCTGCCAGATGAACATCACTCCTCCCCCCCCTAAAACACACACCGTGCTCCCTCTGTGGCCCCCTGTGGAAGCTGGTGGCTGCCTCGGTGGACAGGCTTGCAGAATCCAGCCCTGGCAACCAAGAAGCTGCATCACCCTGTTGTTAATCGGATTGTTTTGGGAGCAGAGTGGAAGAAGAACGGAAATGTGGCTGAATGGCTGCCTGAGATTTGGCATGAAACCATCATTTCTTGATCCCTACACTCTTCCTGTCCTGCAAAGAGCTTGCCCAACCGTATGCAAAAGCCCAACCAGTTGATTTGTACTTATCTACCTTTACCTCAGTGCTTTCTTCCAATACAACTGATACACCAGCCTAACCCCCAAACCAGTCTCTGGTCCTCCCTCTGCTGATGGCTCCCCAGTGTCCTGGAGCAGTTTCTGTCTCTGTGCCCCAGTTCCCCACCAGGCAGAGTGGGACCAGTGACACAAACCCCCATTAGGTGCAAAAACCGGTATGGCTCTGAGCAAGGCCCCCATTTCAGATTTTCTTACAAAGGCACTCTGAAATAAGGCACTTTCATAGAATCCTGGAATCGTAGAATGGTTTGGGTTGGAAGGGACCTTAAAGATCATCAAGTTCCAACCCCCCTGCCATGGGTAGGGACACCTCCACTAGAGCAGGTTGCCCCATCCAGCCTGGCCTTGGAGGATAGGTCCCTCACCTCATCAATTGCAGTTCCCCCAGGATAAACGCAAGCAATGCTCAAGCCATTGGCAACCATCATATCATGAACTGGATTCCTCTCTTAGTCTTTTTCTGTGTAACAGTGGGTTTAGAATACGTCTGACGTAGCTCTGTTGTTCAGAATGGAATTACTCCAGATCTACACCCACTTTGCTGAGGGCTGAATTTGCTCCAGTGGTGCTAACCAAAGAGGATTTTTACCAAATATCTCGGAAATGTAAACTGTCAAAAATTAGAAAAGGCCTCAACTCAGCATATCAAGGTATCATTTTTTTCCCTCAGTCTTGCAAAATTGCTGTGCACCTGCCATACTTCACATATCTTTTAATGGACTTAATATCCTGCTTTTTCACAAGGGAAATAATCCTATCACAAGACTGCAACTATATTAAGGAGCATTGGTTTACAGTGTTCATCATATAAATACCAAATTGGGCTGCATGCATAGAGTCTGACATTTAAGAATGAATGTGCTGCCGTGAGAAAATCTGAGGCTTTGCAAGAATGAATGAATTTTGGCACCATTAAACAATAGTTTTGCTTTTAAAGCATGGTTCCTTGCAAGTCATTGCTGGCTGTAAGATCTTCTAATGTATTCCCTTGTAAATTCCCTTCTAATACAGAAGGGTCCAGAGCGGGTCTCTGAAAGATTAGTTTCAGATCTTTGAGAGATTCATCGACAACTGGGGTTCATCGTCTGTGGGAAGGATGGGCAGTGAATGCTTTCACTGCAAAATCACAAGTGTGTGTGCAGACACGTACTTGGGGAGCTGGCTCTTTGCAAAACAATCATTGTCTCTGAGTTTCCAATGCCTAATTTATAATTCCTGTATGGCCATAACCAGGAGCTGGAGTCACTGTCAGCGGGTCAATGGTAACGGGACTAACAAATAAATGCCACAGGATACCTGGAGGCAAACCAGCCCCTGACAGGTTCATCTCTTCTGTTGACAGTGGCGGGAGACAGACTTGGCCAACAGCTATGTCCTTGCCTTCCCTGCCCAAACCTGACAAAGTTCTGTTCAAAGCTAATGATCAGCCTGAAATAAAATTTAAAAAAAAAATGACAGTTCAGTTCAGGTAAGCGCTCTGAAACGCAGATGGTTATGTGGGCTGTCCAAGTCGCTTTGGCCTGCAACAACAGGGACTGCAAAATTAATCTGAAAATATCTATTTTTCTGCTTTTTATCCTGTCAGGAACCTTGTAAGAACAGTCGTTTCTCAAGTGATTTTCCACCACTGAGACTCACTCAGTTTACAACTCTGCTCCTTCAGTACTGGTCAGGTTCAGGAGAGAGATTCAGAAAAGAATAATTAAAAGACAGCCATCTAACAAGACCTGAACATCAGGCAAGGGGTGGCAATGCCCTCAGGGACGGACAAAGCAGGTGGCAGAAAACCGGGCAGGCAGGAA
The DNA here is from genome assembly GCA_026546715.1 of Gallinago undulata. Classification (NCBI taxonomy): domain Eukaryota; kingdom Metazoa; phylum Chordata; class Aves; order Charadriiformes; family Scolopacidae; genus Gallinago; species Gallinago undulata. The sequence continues at coordinate 9,206,759 of JAOTQQ010000041.1, read as the reverse complement.
AGTGCTAAAACTTTTGGTACTGCACTGATACATTTGGTTGGATTTAAGGATTGTTTTAACCAACTGCTTGTGTTGCTGTTTGCCAGAACACTTAAGAGCTCTGCAACTTTTTGATATCTACTTCATAGCTTGCATCTGTGTCCAGCAATATAAGAAGATGACAGAGGGTAGGTGCCTGAAGTGAGCCTCTGAAGAGGTCAGAAGGCTTGTACCGCCTTTGCATCAACGAGAAACATCTATAGGGAAATCAATAATGCAACTTCTCTCCTTTGGATTTAATTAAAGAAACATTTCAGGCTGCAATTTGAAAGCAAACACAAACAAAAACCCCACTGACTTTCTCTTACAGCTACTGTCTCCCCAGTGCACTGGAACGTGAGGGGGAGGAATCATTCTCACATAACATGCAGAGAACAATTTTTTAACATCTTAATTATTTCCCGTGTGCATAAAGCATTTCAGTTCTATTGTTTCTTTTCACAATCTGTTTGGGGTCATTGGTAAACAGATCACTTTGCCCCCCTCAGAGGACTGTGAAACTCCAGGCAAAGCTAGAGAACTGCATGTATGTTTGCAGGTCCAGGGTTGCCACTTATGAGGTTTACAGTCTCCCCTGTGTCCTTTGACAAATCAATTTATATATGCACCTTGGGTCTAGTTAAAAGCCCAATCAAGACAATACAGTTGGAAAGAAACTGTACAGCAGTGCACAGATTATCAAGAAAACATCAAGTCCTCCATGATCTTTGTCCTTCTACTGGACAAACATCAAGGGAAATGTTAAGCCTCAGCAATTTTCTCGAATTACTGCTCCCCCCCAAAATTCAGACTATTGTTTCAACTTCCTAGGTAGAGACTGGCTGACAACTCTGAGCCCTGAGGTCCCTGACTTGTGTAAGACTGAAACTGGATTGAGGAGGGGCTGAGCTCTTGCTCAGCTGTGGAGGGTAGAGCCAAGACAGCCCTCTGTTGCCAGGGCACCATGCACCTCTTTGCTGTCCTCTGACCAGCATTATGAAGGAAGAGATACTTGAATTAAAACACAATATAGCAGATACAATTTATTCTAGAACAAACTGCCCATGAGAGATGTTAGTCAGAATCTTAGTGCATGTCTGTTTACTTTCTTGGAGAGTAAGAGTGGATAAAGCCTGAATTTCTCTGGATTTCAAAGATAAGAATTAAATTTGACTCAACACGCTTCTAACGCCAACATTGAACCATATAGGTTCAAGTCAATTCCAGTCAAGTACTTTGTGCTTAGGAGTATGGAATTCCTTTCCAGCTTCCATGACATTTAACATACTAATTGATTTGTAGTCATCAAATCCAAATTATTACAATTAAACTTCAGTCTGCCTCTGCTGGACAACCTTCTATATAAGTTATGTTTGAAGATGTTCCAAAGATATATTCATTCCAAATGGAGGTAAATATCTGAGTGACACTATGGTGTAGGTGGGATTTGTGAAAAGAGACATCAGCTGTGGAATATCTTCTGGAAAAAGAAACACATATTAATCTTTGAGGTGTTTATTTATAGTAGACACACACAGATATATATATATCTATATATCACCCAGGGTTATTCAATCACGTTAAGTTAACCTCCCTTTCAGTAAAAGACTTTCTCAGGGAACAGAACAAGCAATTGAACACTTAAAAAAAATTCCTGCTGCACTATGCAATGTCTCCTCATTTTCCAGTTTTACTACTTTGACAATTCTGAATTAACATTTTTTCATAGTAATTCCTAAAGTGTCACCAAACGAATTCTGCACTGAAATTCTCTGCAAACTAAATCTTTCCATTTTAACTCACACCCTTATTTACAAACACACTGGGGCAGAGAGCTTTCTCCCACTGAAATTTCTGTCAGTCTGGAGATGGCACAGAGAGTTTGTGCAATGGGGCAGCTTTGTCGCAGTTCTCAGTCCTGCTCCCCAATGACAGGACCCCGAGCACCCATAGCTCCCTGAGCGCTGAAGTTCAGGATGAACAGTTCGCAGGCAGATGTGGCAGTGACTCTACTGTGTTTGGAAATCAGCTGCCTCTGGGGTGGATTAAAGACCAATCATTTTCCATTCTTAGTAGAGAAAGTAGAATTTTATTTTTTTTTTCCTTGGGTGAACAGCAATAAGAGTTTGGTAGGAAGGCACAACAGATAAACCTTAGAGCTATTTAAATGTTGTTTTCTTCATTGGGGAAGGAATTTGTCCTAGTATCAGAATTACTCTTGAAGTCAAGCAAATTTGGGACTTGTAATTGTTAAACATGTCACTGCACTCTCCTAGGCAGCATCTGCTTCTGAACCGGCCCACCCGAGACCTGTGGCCACCCTGGGTTCCTGTGTCTCTGTGACACACAGGCTTTGTATTACTGTGTTCATCAGATGTTGTGCCAAGCTGGGTCACTGGTGGAGGCTGTAAGTGTGGAAGCTCTAACACACAAGGCTGTACAGCTATTCCTTAGTCTTACAGGCCAGAATTTCCACGTCTACAAATCTGGGCTGTAAATCATCAGAAGGTCTTGCCAAATTTCTTGATGAAGGCTCAATATATATTAATGCAATGGGCTTGATTCAAAACATTTTGCAGTAAATACTCATGAGGCTGGGGAAAAAACACCAACTTTTAATGTACTTTGCTTCTAAAATCTTGGTTTCTTCTATTTCACAGTCAATAAATGCAGCAGGTGTCACAAAAGGTAAATTTATTGGGCAAGTGGAGCCAAATTTGCAAGGGTTCCTTGGGAATCTGAGGTTTCCTTGTCAAGGAAGAAGCACTTTCTGAAGCTGTGGAGATGACTGCAGCTGTTCTTGTTCCTGGGGAGAACAACAAAAAGTTGGATCTTCAGTCAAATGGCACAAGATAGGGGGGGATAACAGCATATGGAAAAACTGTCACTTTCAGTGACTTAGCGGTGTCATCTAATAATACAAATTTCTCCTCAGGGCTCTTGGGGTTAAGATTTATAACAAGGAAGAAACACTTTTCCTAACCAAAGATAATGTGGAAACCTGCTAAGGTATTTGGAAGGTCTTTCCAAACAGCGAAGCTGCACAGAAAAGCTGCAGGCATCCCTGGGACGGGAGAGTACAGGTGTTTGAGGCAGAACTGCCAGTAGTTTAAGACAGGAAGGAGAAGATACTGCATTCTTCTGGAACATACAGAAGGAATGCGAATTTCTAAAAAACATTTACCCAGCCTGGAATTGAGTCAGGGCTAAGGAGAGAGTAATTTGGTCATACCTCCTAAAGACCTGGGTCAACAGTGTCTCTGAACAGGCAAATGGACTTTGTGCCTGGCCCTGGGGAGCTCTTCTCCCCCTCGTCGGGTGCTTCCAAGATGAAATGCCTCCGCATCGTTTAACCACGTACTGAGCGCATGCATCTAACATCCCAACAGCTCCTAGCACACCTGTGCAGCCCGAGGTGACTACATAAAAGAAGCTAATAAAGCAGCGCTTACATTTCATTCATTTTATTCACCGGCTCGAGATTTCGGGGATGGAACGGAGCACAGCTGGCCTTTGGATGTTAAATATGCTTCATAAGCCAACACCGGTTCAGCACACAGGCAGAAGCCTTCTCGTCTCGTGGCTCTCCACAGGCAATAGAAAGGAAGTATGTTGGCACTCTCACAGCTGGCAGTGGGGCTGGCACAGGAGAGCTGTAAATACTGTGTAGGCATGATGGTGCAAGCTGCCAGGGTGAGAGCGGGTCACCATGCCTCCAGGGGCTCCTAGCCACCCGCAGGAAGGCAGGATGAAGAGTTCTTTGCTCTTTTTTAACTGAAGTGAAGGGCAAAGGGTAGGGTGGGTAACTGAGATGTTGAATCGGGTCTGGCCTGACAGGGGCAGATGCTGCTGGGAGTGGAGATACATCTTAGGAGGCTTTGAGGTTTTGCTACGTCACTGGATCAAGGATCTGCCTGCAGTGTGACCACACTCAGAGACACAGTTTGGCTTGGGGTTTCTCTGTGCCCTGACACAAGTACCCTTGAGTACCTGATGTCCTGTACTTAACCTGGTGCCTGATCTATCTACCTAGTCATATGGCAAAGGAAATCTTCCATTTCCACCCAATCTCACTTGGCAATATGTACCAGGGTGGGTATGAGGGTCCCACTGAAAGCTGTGTCATCTCTGTATGGTTTGTGCAGCTGCTAGAGAGGAAAGGAGCACATGGGGGAGAGCTACCTCTTTTGACTCTTTCTTACTGGTTTGCAGATCAGAACGTACTTTGCCGACATGTTCTTCTTTCTCTGAGCCAAAAATATTAAAGAGGGCAGAGGTACATCTCCTGGGGAAGTAGAGGAAAGCTCTCTGACCAGGTAATGTTGGTATCTGTGATTCATAGACTCATAGAATTATTTTGGTTGGAAGAAACCTTTAAGATCACCAAGTCCAACTGTTAACCTAGCACTGCAAGTCCACCACTAAACCATTACCCTCAGCACTACATTTACACGTCTTTCAAATACCTCCAGTGATGGCAACTCAACCTCTTCCCTGGGCAGCCTGCTCCAATGCTTGATAACCTTTTCAATGAGGAAATTTTCCCTAATATCCAATCTAAATTCTTAACATGTAACTTACTCTTTATGACTATGTGTCAGTGAATTTCTGGGTTTATTAAATTATCCAAAGCAGTTCCCTTTTGTATGCATGTTAAGCTCTTCTCAGGGGGGTCTTCTTTTAAACAGCTATTTCCCTAAGGAGGATGGCCACTTGCAGGTTGTGCTTGCCCTGGCCAGGTGCCTCCTCTGGCCAGGTGTGATAGCAGGAGGTTCCTGGAGGTGTTTAGCCCCATCAGGTACCAAAATCAGTGTCCAGATACCTGGACCTATGGGCTGAGTGCAGAGACCTCTCCAAAATCAGCTGTAAACATTGAGCACAACTGAGAGGTGGCAGCCAAAACTGTCCTACAATTGAACCTAGAACCTAAACCTAAAAGAGGTTTATCAAAACCTCTTTTGTCCCCAGGCATATCCTCACATCGGCTCCTGAAGCATGTGAATAGCCAGTCTTCAGGCTCAGAGCCTTTCTCCAGGCAATCCTACCTGAGTGGGGTCCACACAGAAGGACAGGCAATCCAAAACCAGTTAATATGCCAGGCAGTCACCATGGTTCATTTAAAATAGCCCATAATGTCTTTATTTCTCACCAATAGGTATTAATCTTAACAGGGTCCTGAATTTCCCTGAATGGTAGATGGGAGACTGATAGATAAATGAATAGGATTATATACCCAGCCTCTGTGAACAAAAACTGCATCAATAAAAAACCCTAAACAACAACAAAAAAGGCACTGATTTTCAAAAGGACTCAAACTGCAGAATTTGGTTCCTCGTTTCAAATGCCCCTGAGGCTGTAGATAGTCAGAACTGAAATTCTGGATGGCCTCTTGTAAAGCTGAAGAGTCACATGAAATATTTGAAACTGAATTGATTAAATTCAAGGCTTTTCTCAGACAGGTGTTTCATTTGCTCCTTTTTTTTCCAAAAGGGTAAGGTATGTGCCTTCCCTTAGAGCTTGAATTATCAAATGGCATCCTAATCTCAGCATCACTTCCAGCTCATTAAAGTCATGTTTTCACCCCATGTACACATGGGCATTTCCTAATGGTTTAGTAGAGTTGTCCATATGGCTGTAAAGGAGCAAATGAGGGTCTAAGTTTGTGATAAGGAACACTTTTCAGGCAATGATGGAAGCGTTCTCATCTGCTTCTCTTCATGATAGCCCATCAATGTATCTATACCTTAATTTTAGTCTTTCTTTATGTACTTGCAAAGGACACCCAAAGAACTCAATCATCTTTAAAAATGATTAAAAAATCCCTTAGTGCCTCAAAGTTCAAACACTACAAGTATTTTCCCCAGGGCACTTGATTACAGTAGAAAATTGTGTTTCTAATTTGCAGAACTCAGAAAAGTCAGAAGATGGCAGCAGTTCATTCATGCATTAAACAATCCCTAAATCTCATGAACAGAACAGATCTTCCTTAAAGTTATTTGTGTTATGCAACCACCTAAGAATAAAGAATTATAATTTACTAAGCAAAATAATTGTGTTTATCCAGTTTCTACAGTCATCAAAGCTATTATTTTGCATATTATTTTGCTTCTTTTTTGTTGTCATCAGTGCAGTGGAGAAATTTTCAGGGAGCAGGGAAAAGTATGTTGTCATGGGAAGTGTTTTTAGATGGATAATTTTAATTTCAGACATGTTTTCAGGATCTCTAGACTTTCTTATTTATTTTTGGTTCTCTTTTACAAGTATCACGTAAGGAGGGAAAAAAAGAGAAAAAGATGTTTTTGATATTTCTAAATAACATTAGATATTAAAAAGAATTGATTTTTTTCCCCCTGCTTTTGCAGTTTGAATGATTTTATCTTGCTCTATGCTAATCTACATACCTCATCACTTTCACACCATCAGCAGTGGGATCTCTTCTCTCCAAAGATTTAATAGTGTTAATGTTGCAGTAATGACCTATATTACTAAATTTTCTCTTCCTTGAGAAAATATATCATAGTACATTTAAAGTATGGCATAGAGGGTTAGCATAAATAATTAAACTAAATTACGGCCATCAAAAAAACAAGGCAGGCCAGACCCAAGCTGCCTCAGAAGAAATCTAGTGTAACTCCATTGCTGTCGGTGGAATTATTCCCAACTGACACTGGTTTAAGGGATGCAGAATCTGGCATCCTAGCTTTTGTAACACAACCTCATCATTGTGTGTTCACTTATTCACTTAATTCATAAAATTCAATCAATCGCAATGGGCCACCCAGCCACTAGAGTGAAGAAAAGGAAATCTATTGTATATGATATTTCTTTGATCAACTACGACTGAAAGTGCATTCCCCCCTCCCGCCCCCCAGCAAAAGAATGCATCAGAGACCAGGGCTGACATTGTGGTGCTGGGAGCTGATATTTCCCTCCAGCCTCATTTGTATTGCTTTATTGACATGCTAATGACAAAGTACTTCCCCAGGTCCTACGAAGTAGAGAACAAGTCAGAGAAATTAGAATAATACCTAGTCCTAATTAGAAGCCAGGTATCTGCCTGACATGCTCTCTTGTTGTATTTAGCAGCTTCAGATACTTGTACGTTGATTGATTGCCTGCTTGCTTGATTGATTGATAGAGAAGCTCCACCGAGCTCATAGACACACACATGAAGGGACGCTTTTGATGTCAATATGAACAAAGATAATGATAGACTTACAAACAATGCCAAACGCTGAGTCTATGAATTAAGCATAGAGCAAACAGAAAATGCGCTCGGCACTGTTCTAAGAGCAATGAGACCAGAAGGAAGACGTGTTGTGTATGATCGAACCTCATCGCTACAGGCAAAATTGTACTGTCAGGAAGATTTGCAGGTGATGTTTCTGATTGCCTGAAGATCTCTGCTCATAAGCAGGGCAACAAAAATTAATTCAAATCCTTCCTTTGCAGAATCATAAACCCCGTTTAGAAGATCGACTTCTAGAGCTGGCCTGAACTGGAAGACAAGGTTTTGTCCAGAAAGGAATCAGATTGATCTTCTGTATGTGAAGATCACAAATGTGCTTCTATATGGGTACCAGGGCATTAATTGATGAGAAAGCTCAGTGTGAAATGATCAGCAAAACACAGACCTAGAGGGCTGCAGATTCCCCTCCACCCCCCTCGCTCCCCACTCCTGTCCCCAAATAAAAATATTTAACAACAAATACAAAACCACAAAAAACTTTAAGGGGCACCTTGATCGGTGGATGCTGCTGAGCCCATCTTTCTCTGCCGCCTTTGATCTGTACTCCCCTCCTCTGTTCTGCACAGTGACAAATGCACTGCACACAGGGCACAGAGTGCAGCACAGCAGGACGGATCCTTTTACCTAGAGCTGTGCAAAATGTTCATAGCAGAGCCCCAAATCACAAGAAACTTGCCTGGCTTCAGGTTTCATTGCAAACTTGGAACTCAGACCACGTTTGTCAAAAGGTTACTGAGATTTGCTAGCCCTTTGAGAAATTTCCCTCTTTCTTTCCCTTGCACGCTCCTTTTCTCTCTTTCTTTCTCTAATCTGCCTGAATTTCTAAAACTATTTCCACAGTGTTTAGGAGCTAGGGGGACTCACAGGTCTGGATTAAAAAACCTGCCAAAAGTACTCTCTCATGGTGTCAATTCAAAAACAGGTGAAAGTAAGTGATTCATTCTGAGAAAAAAATACACAAACCAACACAACAGCCAACTACCATTCTCTCAGTTCCTGCAAATATGTGAGCCACAGACTCTGTTCATCAGGGGCTTGAGCATCTTTGAAAGTGTCTCAGTAATCCCACCAGTTCTCATAGTGTTAGGGCCAAAGCTGGATTTTTTGAACACCAAAAATCAAAATAAAAAATGGGTGTGTAATTCCTTCGCCGACCAAATCCCTGTGAAATTAAATCTGTTTGACACAGCCCTTTTATTCCAGCACTGTGTTCAGAGACACTATGGATCAACAAAAATTTGTATCACCTTGCTCTGACACTGTCCCTCACTCAAAGATCTCACATCACTTTGCAAGGACTATCTATCAGAGTAATCAAGTGACATGTGGTCAAACAGAAAGTCAATGCAAAGGTTTGAACCCAGCTTTAAGCTCATGCTGGCAGAAGTGCTGTCTGGTTCTGTTCACGCCAATGACATTTCCTGATTCAGTTTGCATATTTAAAGAATAGGTGGGTGATCTCACTCTGGACATACCTTATGTGCTTTGGTGCACATAATATCAAGTGGCATATGAATTCATCCACTTTTTCAGAGCTTTTTGCAGGGCATCTGAAGTAACTACCTTTTCAGTACCTAACAAAGAGGCTGGAACTTATGCACAGACTTAATGAACATCTTCACTTCAAGCCAGACTTTTAAGCAATGTCTTATCATACAGCAGTAAGCGATGCTTATGTTTTTGATTCAGCAGTCCCATGATTTTCAGAGACCCAAACGCTTCCACAGATGCTCCATGAACAAGATCATTATTAAGCTAACACCTCTTGTGTCCTGACACAGAGGTCAAGGTTGCTTTACAAGCTTGGAGGGACATTTAAAACAAAAGAAGATAAAATAGTGCCTTAAGCTAGTGCAGGTTCAGTTGAGTCATTATGTTTTAATGCCCAACCCTTGTTTGTTTTCTCTTTTTCTTTGGAGATCTTTTGCCATGGAAGGTTAAAGATTACTCAGATAACCAACAATAAATGTGTCTGGCGTTGTGACTTTTGACCAATAATTATAACTCGGGTTGAATGGAATGAATCTGTAGCCAATTTTATTAAACATCCTATAGCAGCAAAATCGACAAGGGTGTGAATTAAAACCTTGGTCCTGCTGATTTATATCAAGATGGGGATGGCCATTTCTCTGAGCTTTGACAGCAACCCGAGCAACTCTTTTATCAGCAGTGTGGACTGCAGTGCTGCAGTAATTGCTTAACTGCTCCTTTGCCCGTTAGGACACAAATGACTTGGCTTTGGAGTGGACTCGAGAAATGACTCAGAGTTTCAACAGACACACCCAGTTACCGGTTTTGTAGTACACTAAATGCTTTCCAATATAACACATTTTTTAAAGAAAGGCTGTGTATTGCTCTCTGTAGACCTGAGGGCATATATTCAGTCACAACATAGGTGCAGGCTGAATGATAACTGTGCAAACCGCTGTCTCACACCCTGCCAGCCAGCTTTAGTCTTATTCGGGAAGGGTGATTGGTGTGGGGAGAAGAGCCCCTCTCTGTGTAAGCCCCAGCTTGACTCCTACAGCTACGAGGGTTAGTGTCAGGGATGCTTACAGAGGAGGCAGTGCCCTCGTGTCCTTGTGTACGTTAGAGGTTGCAGCTACAGGTGGCCATCAGCACACTTCCTGGTGCAGAGACCAAGATTAGGCGAGATTTGCATAGATGGTCAGTCATTAACAGTAGTCATGGCTTTGCTGGTCTAGACTGGAAAGGAGCACCTTACAGCTGTACTGGTTTGTGGAGCTTTAACTAAGCCAATCCCAGTGGCGGTCATGCCTGAGATAGCAATCAGTTTATTGAGAGCAGCCATCAGAGGTGGGCAGCTGCAAACCAGGGCTGTGCTGGAACCAGTAACTGAGGCAAAAACCATCAGTAGTTCTCGTCACCAAAACACCCTGTCACCCAAACCACATAATCTTCAATATCCAGCCCAGGAAACAACACTCTGATCTACCCTGGTCAGAGACATTCTGTAGGTTTACTGCAAAAATAAACATAAATTCTTGAATATATGCCTTCTCCCATTCACAAATCTTCAAACAAATGAGTTTTACAAAAATAAATGAACTCAATTTCCAAAAGTTCTTAGATTTCCCCTGTTGGCCTTTGTTTTTAATACAGATTAGGTGATTCTTCAACTAGAAAATCTTTAGAAGCCCTGTCTTCCACAATCGAACATGTTTATTAAACAGATTATTATCTTTCCTGCTTTAAGTAGTTTCTAGCATTTTGATGCCACAGAGGAAGAACAGCAGCAGGTTTAGTTATTAATAATATGTTGTCATGACAATTTTTTTTGCAATGTTAGAAAAATGCTCTCAGTAGCATTTTAGGTACAGCTAACTTTCAAAGTAGTTACAATGGCTGATTTCTTTGATGAAGGGTGAAAAGGGGATGCCCTCTGTTGAAGTTTGAAAGATTTTCTCAGAGACAAATTGTGGTCTCCTTGCTTGCATTTGTAATTGTCCAGTCATGTAAATGGTCCCATGAGACTCTCTAAGACTATTACGTATGAAAGAGAACACAGAATTCACAATACAATTGAGATTGCTGTTTATTTTCAAGTTCATAAATGCAGAGCAATTTCAGAAAGGTCTTTGAGAACTTATATTTTTGTCAGTCTTGGACTCCAGAATTCAATGACAGAAATTCTTAGAGAAAAACCCTACAATTGCCTAGAAAGAGTGTCAGAACAAAAAAATGTGCCAGAAATTTCTCTGTTTTGAAGAGAGACATTATCTAAGCCAAGACAGATAAGGAGGTGGTTGTGGCTTTGGGTTTTCATCATCCCTAAGCTCCATGCCATTTTTAAGGAAAGAGATTGGATAGTAGCCAAACGTGACTTCAGCCCCATCAGAGGAGAAAATTTTGTATTAGAAGAAGTCTTTTCAGAGGAGCAGAGTTGCATTTGAAACTATTCAGATGCAAGTTGAATTTGGGCCTAAGAAGACCGCTAAGACTTACAGGTATCCCATTTTACCCCATGGCAACCACACCATTTAAAATGGGAAGTAGGGACCACCTTCTTGCTCATTGTGTGTCACCTCAGCATCATGCTCTGCCCCCTGGTCATACAGTTAGCCTACTTCATATGAAAAATAATTATCCATTGAGCTGGAGGAGGAGAGCACTTGCGCACGTCTGAGGGGGAGAGAGACTTACTCTGCTGCCAGAGATTAGCACGCTAATGTGAAGTAAGAAAGACAGGCCCAAATCTCTGGGAAAATAAATATTTTATTATCTACAACAAGTGGAAGGGCTTCCGCAAGAGATGTCTTGCTGCTGAAAATGGTGTACGGTAGATTGGGCTTCTTCTCAGGGGAAACCTGGCCTTGAGCTCAGGCAGGATGGTACGAAGAAAGCAAGCCTTCCCTTCTGTGTTCCATCTCTATCCAGGGGATATGGGAGGAGACTTTTTTTCTCTCCACATAGCTTTTATGAGAAAAGACTGACCCGCTTTAAGCTTCTAAAGCAGCCCCTAATTTCAAACTAAGATGGATCCTTATCTGCTTTGGTGGGGCAGGAGTTAGAACCTAGCAGAAATATCTCTGTTTTCAGCAAAAACGACCTACCACATCATAAATCACTCCTGGCAGCCAAGAGCTGGTCATGGACATGGCAACAAGCAGTGAGTGAACCCTCCTTAAGCAAAATTGGCCCAACAGGCATCTCATCTCCCTGCTACCCAGAGCGGGAGATGCAGACATAGGAACGGGATCAAGAGGCACTCTTGTGCTTGCTCAGTCACACTCCCAGGACAACCAGCCCATCCAGCCTTGCTAAGGATCTGACAGCAGCAAGGTGCCACAGAAGGGCACCCTCGGCACACTGAGTTGTTTTTTTTCTTGTCCAGATTAGCATTGCATTTTTTTTAAGCCAGGCTGGTAGTTTTTATCTGATCTAAGCGAACAGTTGATATTGAATGTACATTTCCGTATAAAGTGGTGTGCCACCTCCTTACATCTGGGGACCTGGAGAGGTCACTTTGGTTTCTTAGATTCCCTGCTCACCTGAGTATCCCTAGGAGGGACAGCAATGGGCTGCAGGCTCAGAGAGACAGGTCTCTCCATAGAGGAGAGATATGGGGACAAACAGCTGCAAAGAGGTACCAATAACCTGCCCAGGAAGGTTTGGGCCTGGGCCAAACAGAGGTGACACATTGCTTCTCCAGAAAAGGTCCCTTAGGCCCCTGGTGTTCTTATAGATGAAGGAGAGAAACTTCTTAGCATGGGACTTGGGAAAAAAGTTTCTTTGGGAGGGACAAAAAAAATGTTTTCTATGTCTTCCGGATGTTTGTGAGGAGAAGACACACATTTTACAGCAGGGCCCTCTATGCTTCTGCTTTCTGGCTACATGGGAAGGAGAGGCAGAGGTCTTGCTTATGTCCTTCATACCTGGAGGAGAACAATGCTCTACTGTCTTGGCAGAAAGGAGGACTACTGTTAGATACATGAGGGCAGGGTTTATGAGCACTGATAAGGTAGCTCAGCTTAACCTGAGTAGCCCAAGATCTTGTAGTTTAAGACTATTTCAGTTTTAGCTCTGAGTCATGAACATTTCCTGTCACGCCAGGAAACTGGACTGCTTGTGGCAGTACTGCCCCAATACACAGAGATGCATACAGGATGGCTTAAAAGCTCCTTGGACTAGCCCTGAAACATCTGTCTCACAGAAGTTTGGGGACACCAGCACCCAGCTATAACCACACAACCTACAACCAACAGTATTCACTGTACTCCAACACTGTAGTTGTTGGTATCCCTTTGGGAAGAGAAGGTGATGGCCTTTTCCCACCAAAAGCATCTTAAGTTGTGAAAAAATTGTAGATCATAGGAAATTGTAGATCTGGCCCATGTCAGAAGGAAGAGTTGATGGAAACATCTCCAGCAAATACGGCTTTAAACTAGAAGAGGGCAGATTTAGATTAGATATTAGGAAGAAATCTTTTACAGTGAGGGTAGTGAGACACTGGAACAGGTTGCCCAGGCAAATTGTGAATGCCCCATCTCTGGAAGGGAAGTGTTCAAGACCAGGTTGGATGGGACTTTGAGCAACCTGGTCTAGTGGAAGGTGTCCCTGTCCATGGCAGGGGGCTTGGAACTAGATGATCTTTAAGGTCCCTTCCAACCTACATCATTCTATGATCCCATTAAATTGCTTCAGAAGGGAAACCTTGAGAAAGGCATGCATGCCATGTTGTTTGCCTCTCGAACCTTGGGAATAGGAGCAGAGGCAAGAAGGATGCTTTCATATGTACGTAGTGGATGCCTGAGTAATAGATAGCTGAGAACATACAATGAAAGAACACACATACAATGAAATCAGGTGTCATGTGAGGCACATGATGTCTAAGGGGTGCTGAAGAGCCCCAATCTGTGTAACACAAAGAGCTGTGGGACAGATGTTACAACAAGGGGCACTCCAGCTGGGATGTAGCTGCAGGTTCCAGTAGTATCTGGACACCTGAAATGCCCATGGCGAGTACAGCCCAGGCAGCCTCTCGTCTGAGTTTTCCACCGTAATGGTTTCAGGATGGTGGAGGTCCTGGCTGCTATACCAACAGGTGCTCCTGTGGGGAGGATCAGGCTGCAGCACTGCAGCACCTGACACAGAGAGAAGATGGCTGAGATGAGCTCCTGTTCCCACAACATATGGTTGGGCCATGAAGGGTTCCAAACCCAACCTCTATGGCACAGAGCAACTGTAGACATTTAAACCACTGTTGAGCTTTTGCTGCAGTGGGTTTTTATTGTTTTCCCAAGCCACACTAGCACTGTGGATCTTTGGGGATTAAAGCGTGCCTTGGGTACCTGAACACTACCTGTCGTCTTGTGGCTATGGTGTGGAAATGGCCAGGACATGTGGTTAACTTTACTCATAAATAACACTTAGGGCACTAACACCTGCCTGTGCTGTGGCTAACTGTGCATTGGGTGACATGAGTTTTGTAAGGATGAGTCACATTTTCATTAGAAAGGTGACAGACTTAGAAAGAAATGGACAACCTCCCAGGCACACAACTCCTTCCTCCAGGCAGAAGCAAGAACAGCAAACAGTAAGCTTATCCCTTAAATTGCATCATTTCCTCTAATGAAATATTTTAGCTCTCCCTGCACAGCTTTCCTTTTCTTGTATTTTTATAGCTTTATGCAAAACCAAAAAATCCGGTTTGGCACTGCCATGAGGTGATGGGACGGCCTTTGCAAGCATAGGGGGAGCCCCAAACAGGGGTGTTGGTATGTCCCCAAATGCACCGCCCCGGCATCCTCACAGGCAGAGCTGTCTCAGAAAGGCTGCCCATCTCTGAAAGAGTTAAGAACATCTTGTCAAGGATATGCAGTTATCTGGAACTTTTGTTTATACAGAGAGGCAATAAAACATTCAGCGCCTTAGACCAGTGTAGGAAGGGTCAATACAAGCTCCAGCAGTTGTATATAAATTAACCTTTTAAGTATGGCCTAATCCATAATGATTCATTGACAGGAATTATTCCAGAAGGCTGAGCTGCAACAAATTGTAGCAGTTGTAGCTAACTACAGTACCTCACAGCTGCTGAAAGCTCGTCTGCCTCTTAAGACGAGATATCTAAGGGAACATTTTAAAAGGCTTTGACAATGTATTTCCACAATACTTGTTAGAACTAGGATGTCTCCAATGATCTTATGTTCCTAAAGCGGAATAAAAGTATGAGGAATCTGAATATATACATGAAGGATGTTTTGAAAGATTTTTGCTTTTACTGTAGCGCTGACAGAATATGAAAAGGATGCTTCACTCCTACACACTGGAGTGGTCACCCAAGAGAGCTCATTTCTTCTCCTCACTAGGATTTAGCCAGGATAGTGCAATGAGCGTTTGAGCTGAGAAGCCTGCAGCGTATTTGCAATTGTCAGAATTAAAAGTGAAGGAAGACAAAACAACCTCTCCACTCCCACCCTCTGTCAAACACGCCTAATGAATAGCTCTACATGCACTGTATCAGAAACCCCAAACGTTGACGGCGACGCGAGGCATTAATTTGTTAGTTATCATATCTGACAAATTGTCATCATGGTTCCACTCCTTCAGAGGGTGTTGTGCGTGTGACCCGGGGAAGGGCTCTCAGGCTTGAGCTAATGGGTGTACGACTTGGAACAGAAGATGATGTGCCAAGATGGGAACCACAGAGTGGGCTGCCAAAAAAGAACAGTATAATTATCTGTGCATAATTCACGGCCGGAGAATAAGCTTTCCTCCAAAGTTGTCTGCTGTGGAGCTGTACCAGATTCATGGCTTTTTCAGTGAGTATTCACAAAGTAGTGACAATCTGTGCAGAAATGTTCACTTCTCCAAACTTTTTTTTTTTTTTTTCCTTTTGGACTAAAATAGACATTTCTATAGCACTCTGCTCTCAGGACTGGTCTGTTAAGACAAGTGATGACTCACAGATGTATATTCTTACTTTCTTGGATAGTTATCTCTCCCCTCACCCCACCTAATCCCTTCACCAATGGGATTTGAATAAAAGAACTTCTGCAGGGGAAAGCACTAAAAATACAAACTATTGCAAGAGTATTGGCTCACTGAGTCTTCAGAGTTGCTGTTACACTGTGACAACAACGGTGGTCCTAGTTCTCCGATTCTCAGCACAAACACTTAGACAATATGAGCCAAAGGAAAATTTCCTTTAATTCTTAGCACTTTTAGGCAACACAACTTGCCAGTTCAGGTTGTGTTCAGCAGATGGCAAGGTATGAATGCACCTGTGAGAGTGCATGTGTACAGCCCACTGCTCTTTCAGTTATTATTGGACTGTATGTGCGTTATTTGGTTCTTTTACCCTCATCAGAGATGCCACCCTTTCATCATTGTTATGGAAGGTGGATGTTTTGTCTCAGCGATGAGCAAAAACTAATTTCCAAACTGCATTCATTTTCTTGAAGGAGATTCAGCTTATGAAAGAGAAAGCTCAGGAAATTCCTTAGCTAGTAAGTCCTTCTGGAGACAATCAGAGTGAAGGACTGGATGTCCTATAAGGGCTATTCCGAATGGGAAGGAGAAGGCTCTTACAGAATGGCAAAGGAGATGGAAAATGTTCCCATAATTGCTGGCAAGGAAGATGCAGATTTTGCTCGGGCACATTTCTCTTTGAAAGCTGATCCTGTTTTGTGAGGGTAGACAAGGAAGAGTTGCCAAATTTGTAGGACAACGAAGTTTGGAAAGCACTGGCAAAATATGTGGAATTGGATTAAATTTGACAAAATGTCATATTGCTTTAAGGCTCCTCAGGGTGTCCTGAACCATTTTTGCTCCACGCAGTGCAGATTCTCTGTAAGGCTTTGGCACTGCTGCCTGCGTCCCGAGCTGCTCAAAAATGTTGCTGTGACCGTGCCTGATCCGTAGGGACCCGGTCTCAGGGGTATTTCCCCAAAGAATTGGTGCTGATCTCCCTCTGGTCCAGGGGTAGGAACACCCATAGGGAAAGTCCTGGTGTTGTAGGGAGCTTGTGGGTGTGGGCATGGGGTCTGTGCTGTCCAAGGGGTGCTTGGGCAAAGCTCACTGGGTCCAGTTGGAGAACCAGAGCGGGTAGGGCTAAGTGGACGAGAGAGTTTGGATCTGGAAGGGATGTAAAGCACAAATAAGCTTCCAAGCCCTCACCAGTTAGTTCTGGGGATGGTTGTGTGGGATGATGTTTGTGCATTTGTGGTGCAAGCCTGCCCTGCATTGCTACCTTGTCTTCTGTTACTTCAATGATTTATAATCACGAAATGAAAATTCAGGACTGGAGAAAGATATCCTGGTTCTGGCAGAGCGCTTTGGTCAGTGGAGTTTATAATTTTAAGCACATGCTTAATTGCTTTGCTGGATCGGGGTGCAACTTTCCTGTTAGATACTGCAAGACTTCAACTTTCTAGGAATGCTCTTGGAAGGAGGAAAAATACCAACATTTCCTCCATAAAAGTTTGTAGAAAATTACTAAAAATGTGTGGCTATGGTGTGGTGCCACACCTGAGGCTGCTGTGCTGATACCCAGATCGCTTCAGTTTCCAAAGATTTCAACCAGAGAGCTTTCATCAGCATTGCATCCACTGAGAGGAAATTACCAAAAAAAAAAAATAATAATCATAAAAGTACTGGAAAATCAGGTGCATGCATGTAACCAGGCCCAGCATTGATCTAACTTAAATGGTAGCTCTTATGAGGCAGATAATCCAGCTTCTCATTGATCTTGGCAGTACTAGTAGGGGGCAGTATTTACATTTAGTTGAATTGCTCTTGGACAAATTTTCTCCACAGTATTAAATACAAAGAAGCCTTCCATTAACACCAGGAGAGCAGGGCTTTTCATTCATCTATTTTTTTCATCTATTTTTAAAAAAATACATGGCCTGGTTCTCTATTCTGTTGCTGGTCTTATACTGGGATAGCTACACTGAGTCAAGGAAGTAGCAACTACATCAAAGGCTGCAGCAGAGAAGAGTTGGAGTCTGAATATTTGCAGCAAACAGCAGAAGGAGTTTTCTTCTCTTTTAACTACAAAAGAACACGGAATTATTATCCTCCTTCTCCCAGCAAAACAGAGCAAAATCAATATTCTTCCCTGGGTCATTTCTCTAAGCTTCCTTCTTTCCCAAACACTCTCACCTTATGCTACCTCCATTCTGGAGATATGCTGCTCCTTTGATGAAAGAAAGAGGGAAAGATGCTTTGGGGTTTTTTTTGAGAGAGTAATTCTTTGGATGCATTTTAGGCTGAGTTGAATTGCAGCAGAAAGCATGTGGTTATTTCCAGGTATGAGAGAGTTCAAACTCTGCAAATCTGTGTGTGACTGCACAAGTCCCTCCCATTGCATCTGGGCAGTCCCACCATGTCTGGCCAGTTTTTATCCTGCTGTCTGGTAAAGATCTTGACCCTTTATTGTATTCAAGTAGAGAAGAAAAGAGCAAAGGAGTCGCTGTCCCTGCACATCCCACCCCAGCAGCTCCAGGGTACCCCAGCAGTTCCAGCTGCCCCCTGGGAACACGATGGAGATGCAAGTTGCAGGACAGGAGGGTTTATCAGCACCAGGAAGCCAGTGTCCGTGGCGTATCAGCATAAACAAAGAAATTGTCTTAATAGGGAGCCACACCTAGAAGCATTGCAGTCCTCTCATGGGGTCACACAGCATGTGGTACGTGAACCCGGGGAGCGAACCCACAGCAAGCAAGGAAAAGCAAGTTTATAGAGCAGCAGCTAGAAAGAGAGCAAATAAGTAACATGAAGGGAGACAAAAAAAACCCCTGATACAATAGCAGGGAAGCCAGAATGGAGTCTGTATGCAGAGCTGACCATGAGAGATAAAGATGAGAAAATGAAGGTAAAGATTTTTACTGTCTCACTGGGAATTAAAGGACAAGAAGCAAGTGAGATGCCGTTGCCAGGAATAATGCCTGAAACACTGGAACAGCTGATAAAGGTGTTTGATTAGAATCATGACCCTGTAGACAGAATGAGACTCTGGAGAAATATTGTATCTTTTACCCCACCCCAAGAAGCAGGAGCTGAGGTAGACACCTCAGCTGCAAAATCTACAGCTCTGGTAATGTTAAACACTCCCTAAATGGAGCCAAGATCATCTGGAGGACACATGAGCCCCTCTTACAGAAAAGTATAAAAAGAGGAGATCTAGCCCTAGAGAAACACCTCCAGATAGCAAGGGAACAGCTAGCTGTCCCAGGAAAAGGTCAAACCAATACAGCAGAGGAAGGCAGGGAGCGGGAGGGAACAGCCTACCAATAACACAGGCAGCAGAGCCTGGTGTAGGAGCTCTGTTGTGAAACAACAAAAAAGGCTGAAAGAAAAATGCCTGTCAAGGGCAAAGATGCAAGAGAGGAGGAGAAACAAAATGTTTGTCTCGATCCCGCAACCCCCTGGGGAATTAAAAAGCAGAATGCCTTTCAGATAGATACCTGCAGCATGTCTTCAACTGCAGGAGGGACCTTGGGACTCCTCACACCCTGCAGAGCGTGGCCACCAGCCTTCAGGGCCCATATCTGCCCTTACATCAACAGCCAGGTCAGAGCCAGCTGGGTGATGCAGCGATGTCGTTGAAAGAAGCGATAAGCAGCAATGTCTAACCTGAAGAAATGTGACCACATCACGGTGATGCACAATAAAACCACCTTGAGGTCAATGGGCAAGGCAGGCTGTGGATAATAAATCCGTGAAACAAGGGATGTAATTGCTCAGAGTTTATAACAGTTGACACTGGAGATCACCACCCAGGGCAGAGCGCGGGGGCAGTGCACGGCCTCCCTACGGTCACAGTACGAGCCCTCGGTACCCTCCGCTTGTATGGGGAGACAGGCAATCTCTGCGGGCCACGTCCAGGATTTGAACAGGACTAAAGGGCACAGCTCTGTTCCCTCTGCCACGTCAGTAAAGATAACGTCGCCCAGAGAATCTGGCCAGGACACTGTCTGCATTGTGATCAGACACCTCCTGACTGTATGTCCCTGTGTGCCATGTATAAAGGGTAAAGAGGGGTTAAAAAATTTTGTCCTGACCTGCTGGCTTTGGGCACTCGTTTTTGGACATGTCTGACTGCCTATATGAGCGAGCAGACAGAGATGAATCAGGTTCCGAGGTTGCATGTCTCTGTTTCTGCAAGTAACAGAACATAAACTTTACAATACATCTTACATTGCTAATTTATATAATCATCAAAATTTGTTTCTTCAGCTTGTATTCTCAAGAGATGGATAATTTTGTGGTTTGCCTACTGTGCCAAGAGCCTGGCACGTGGCCACATTCTTTCACACATCTCCTTGCAGACTATGGGGTCAAGTTCTAAAACCAGGGGTGCCATTCCACAGCTGAAGCAACTCCATCTATGTGAGCTCAGGTGCAATCGCAGTGGGACCAACCGCCTCTTTGTTTGCCATCAGGATGTATAAATATCTGACACTTCCTATGCAGGTATCTATATATTTCAAAGTAACTGACATGCTAGAATTATCAATAAAAGAAAGATAACTTACACAATAATCATCACTTCCTGACAGCTGAAATTTCAGAGGAATCAGGTCTGCCCTTCTTTTCATAAAATTGAGTAACAAAATCTTACCTATGTGAAGTTTGTCTCTCACTCTCAAAATAACTCAGCTGACCTGTGTTAAAGACTATGTAAGTCTCGTTGAGAAATAATAGGAGAGGAATAGGCATAGATTTTAAGCTGGACATTCTCTCCAGTAGATATAAGACAACAGAGATGACCTAGGTTTAAAACATGGTTTGGCTGAACAGCTGCTTTTTATTCCAATACATACAAGGTAAAGCATAAAACATACATTTAAACGTGTGTCTCTTTTGTAAATACAATTTTTGAAGCACAACTTGAGATAAGACATCTGTGCAACAACTGTAGATAAAAATATGGTGTTTAATTCTCTTTGAAAAGTTATGCTTCACAATATTCTTCAATGGAGAATTGTGGATTTTTTGTGCTGGCAAGGTACAAGCAAGATCCAAGAAGACAATCCCTTGCAGAAAGTGCTTATACAGCACAAATCAGTTTCTTGTGTATGAGGACAGTCGCTTCATTCTGCTCTAAGTAATATTTAAGCGAGAAGCTAAGGGGAAAAAAATAGAGAAGCTTGTTAAGGTGGATGCTGATGCTGGTAGCGGTTGTTACTAAGGTTACTAAGGGTACCTGCCTCTCATGAGTCCTTTTTGAAAGGTATATGTGTCCCCTAAAAATGTAAGTAAGACCTCAGTGGAGTCTACAAAGGGAAGTTCCTGGCTGATATCTCTTCTAACAGAAACAGAAAAATACTGGGCATCCTCTGGTTTGAAGGAAAGTGGAGATAATAACCAAAGGAGAGGGGGGACAAGGGTAAATACAGTGAAACCTCCAGGATGCAAGGTAGCAGTGATAAGGATTTGGGGTCTCTGCAGTGATGTGGCAATTCCTTTAGCCTGTGGCAGGAATATCTCTCACTGGTTAGAGCTAGTCAGGGAGGATGACATTTGAGCCATTTTGTCCTCCTCAGTAAATCTGCCTTTGATGCAGGCTGGTTATAGCACAGCTCTGGTTCTAAAATGGGTGTTGAGCGTCCTTCCTTCACTGGTCCATTTAAATAAATACAAGCAGATCTCTGGGTCTGTTATGCACAATAAATCTATTTTGGTTCCTGATGACTGATTTCTTTGGCTCTGCGAACGAGGTGAGAATACCAGTTTTGTTTCTTTTTAGCACTGTAAGGAAGTCTTGTGTAATTTTGTGAGTGCTGGAAAAAGTTTAGAAAAGAGGTAAAGAGGCGATTTGGACTCTGGATTCTGCACCTTTTGTTGGGGGACCACAACTGATTCATCGGTGGGAAAGCTCAGAAATTTCATGACCAGAAATTGGGAATGACTGGTATTGGGAAAAGGATTCAGTTCTTTGTGCTAGCACAGATCAGTGAGATCAGCTGGTTGGAAGCTGTAGATGGACAAACTCAGGTTGGGAATAAGGTACATTCCCTTTTTAATAAGGCAAGTAATATGCTATTGAAACAGTTCACTGAGGGTTGTTGTGGACTTGTCCTTAAGTCAAGACTGGGTGGCTTTCTACAATTCCAATGGGAGCTGTGGGTTTGGTTGCTCGAAAGCCTAGGTGAGGTTCTGTTGGCTGCATTGTGGAAGTGGCCTCTAGCCTTCAAACCAACTAATCTGAGCACTCCGAGCAATGGGCAGATAGCCTAAAGTTGAAAGGGTTGAATTGCACATGCCCCAGAGACTTGTGATTTGAATACCAAATGGCCACTAAATGAGGCTCCGTGGGGAATTCAAACATTTCACCATATTAATCAGAAAAATTAAGACCTCAAGCATATGGGAATGTGCCTGTGGTGACGTGTGGTTAAATCTGAGCTGTACCCAGCAGTGTACAAGTGCATGTATACTGCATCAGGGAGCTGCAGACACTTTTGCACGGCATTGTGCAAGGCAACTGGCTGGAGAAGCCAAAGCCAGGTCAATGCTGGGCTGTGCCAGGCCAGCCATGGGCCTCCCATCTTGCAAGGTGAGAGGAGCACGACTGAAGTCTGACTTCCTATGCAACCCATCAGACTTTTACTGCTGCTTTGTTACTGTGCTCTGAATTGCTGCACCCCAGAAGATGGTTTCTGGTCAGCCAGAGCCCCCCCACCTCTGCAGGTTTCTGTCTTGGTGGATGCTGGTCTGTTGGGGAACAGTTTCAGGGTTCACACTCTCCAAAGCACACGAAGCCTGAGCTGATGCAGAAGAGCAAGATGGCAACCAGAGTCACTCGGGATTTGTGAGGTAAGCCTGAGCGCTGTGCCTGTGACTCAAGAAGCATTTGCTGTTTTAGTTCCTTTTATTGTGTTTAGTAAAGTGTCCTTTTTTTTTTTTTTTCTCTGGAATGCTGAGCCTTTTGGTTGGCACAGTTTGGGCTTTTGGCACATTTAAAATTTTTTTTTCCTTCTGCAGTTAGGAAAAGCTCTTTTTTTAACTGTGAACTTTTTTCCCTGAAAAAAAATGCCCAAATCTTAATAAAATCTGAAGGTGGCAGCAACGAAACAGTAGCAAGGCTACGGCTACAGCTTCTAGGGCGGGTTTGCGTCATACAATGAAGAGATCCCCAACCCACTGCTGAGCTGAGTTTGTAAGGTCTCGTGGCTGGGCAGTTAGGGTCTGGAAGGGTCCCTGGCTGAACTGGTGAGCCCAGACCTTCCAAGCAGGACTGTCCGACCCTGGGCTGGGAAGAATGGTCCTTGCCCACCATGGCTGCCTTCGTAGAGTCCATGGGCATGTCCACTGTGTTTGAATGCCCTTCTGCAAAGACGAGGACGGTCGAAGACGAGGGGTGAGAGTATTTGCAGGTTTTCTTGGTGGAAAGCTGATATGTGCAGAAGCAGGACAGTTTTACGGTGCTCATGTTTTATATCCTTTATAATCAGCAGGGTGGATCATGCTGAAACTGTAAATTGATTTACATAGGTTGGTCACCTCGGAACAATGTCCAGCCTGCAGCAAACAGATCTGCTGTACTTAGGTTCAGAGATAAGGCATCTCTTTGTTTGTCATAGCAGTAAAAGTGTTATCAGTGGTGTTGCTGGCCCGTATCCACGGTCCAGAGCTCCCCACCTTCTCTCCTACTAGTCCCACGCCTTCTCTAACTTTCCCCACAGCCAAAGGGAAGTGTGGAGAAACTCAACAACGTTCACCCACCACCACCAGGACCTGCCCAAGCAGCGTGGCTGTGATAGAGGGTGATAAAGCAACAGCTATCACCATGAGTGACCGTCACGGGGTTAACCATAGTGAAATCCACCCTGAAGAATGTGGCTGTGGGGTTTCATCCTGAAAAAAGGGCCCAGAATGGCTCAATATCCCAGCGAGGTGCCTCAGAGGACAGGGGACAGTAGTGCTTCATGAAGGCTGTTTGGATTCCCTTCCCAATAGCCCCATTGGTGGCAGGCATGGCACCAAACAACAGCCTTGGTAAGGTCTTTGTAGAGGGAGGGAGGAAGAATATCCACCAGCTGCCTGATGCTTGCGTCCTCAACCGCAGCGAGTCCAGAAGGCGCCCGAGCGCTCTGGCTGCGGGGCTGGCGCCTGACTGCCCCCAATTAGTTGCGTGATGGTCGGTGGGACAGGAGGCTGAGGGGGTGAGCGGGTCCTCCTGGACGGCATGGTTGGGGGATGATTAGGCAGGGACTGGCAGCGTGCTCCTGCTGCTGCTACTGCTACCGTACGGTGCTTCACGGAGGGGATGCAGAGGCGTAGCAGGCAAGCAGCAGGAGAGTAGGATGCCACATGGCGAGGAGGAGGAAAAGAAAGAGGTGGAGGAGTAGGCAGAAGGGAGATTCAGTTTAACATGGCATGCCAGGCCTCCACTGCTGCTTCCCTCCCTCAGGCCTGCTCATCATGAATTTAATTTGCGCATGGGGTGAGGGGGATTTTGTTGGCATTGTTTTATTCTTATTCGATGTGCTCCTTTGCATGGCAAGCGCTGGTAAGTGTGCTCATCGCTGTGCATATAGGCAAGCGTGGCCTTGGGTGTACTTTAGTCTAAGGCCCTGATTCTGCAAACACATGAATAATCTGAAAAGCAAGAGGACTTAGTGATATCCTTAAAATGACACCTGCTTTTGTCTTCAGCTCTCTTTCCTTCCCCCTCCCCATATTCTTTTGCTTCTGGACAGCTAATTTGGGCTCAGTGTCTCAATTAAAATTCTATACTGATAAGACAAAGATTTTTAAAAAAATATATAATAAAAATCTCAATTTAGAGGCTGACCTCACCTATATATATTCAGTAAAACAAATAAAATCCACTTGTGCCCGTCTCAAGTAAGATTCAGTGTAAGACACCTTCTCCAGCAGGAAAGGCTCAGGAGAGGTCAGGCTTGGAATGGTGGTTGATCCACAAGGGCACTGCCATTTGGAAAGATTTGTCTTTGCCTGACCCAGAGGAATTTAGGTATGTGCTTCAATACATGTTTGTTTGCTTTGCTTACGGGCATCAACTTGATGTCTTAAAAATTGTATCTCTTGGATTTTGGAGCAATTTAGTAGAAGGCAGAGCAATTACCTGTAGTTCTGCAGGAGGATCAGAAAATTAACAATAGTTGGAATGAGCACATATATATATATATATATAAAAAATAAAAAATACACATATATATGTTTAAAAAAATAGATTTCAAAAAACATTCCTGGGCTTTGGTGTGGAGGCTCTGAGCAGCAGCACACAGCCCCCTCTTCTCAGTAGCTGCAACATCATTACACAAAAATACAGAGACACAGGAGCCTCTATTCAAATGTAGCCCCTCAACTTCGTGACCACAAGTGAGTTCTATTTTGGTCCTTGCTTTTGAGCCTGCTTTTGATGAAGGGATCAGAGTTTTTCAGCTCCCTGCCATTACATGTTGCTGTTGACCTCTACCTGCTTCTAGCTTTTAGAACTTTGTTTCCATTTCCATTTCTTTAGTGTGAAGGTTGGGGGTGGGAATCTGTATTTTTAAAACCTTGGTGCCAACTGCTGCGTGCTGTTGTACTGTGGCTGACTTTTACCTCCCTTATATTTCCTCTCGTGTAATTGTTCGAGGTACCTGCTGGAGTATGGCCTCTGGACCCACACATCCTTCTCACCTGGGACACAAACTGTTGTACGGCAAATCCTAGCTTGATCAAATTGGCAACAGAGCCTCAAGAATTACTTAGGCACCTAACAACCACTGATTTTGGTAGCAGGTAACCCCCAAATTGAGAATCTGTGCATTAGTTTTCCTGTGGCTTGATGTGTCCCCTCCAAAATCAGCCATTCCTTGGCTGCCTTTATTTTCTTTCCTCCCTTTTTGGGCAGACCATGGCTTTGGGATATCCCTGCGCTCGTGACATCACCCCTGGACAGCCCTGTTTCCTGTGGGCTGTCATACATCTTCAGTCCTCTTGCATTTCATGTTATCTGCTGGCAGCCTGGCTTACAGTGCAGTCCGTGGGGAAGCCAGCAAGGGAGCGAGACCCTGCAGTCACCGGGCACCTGCAGGTCCCAGGGTGGGTGTGCAGGGACAGGCACAAGCCTCACAATCAACAGAGGACATGAGGGGAACTTACCCAAACTGACCCTCTTCTTGCACAGCTCAGTAGCCTAATACTGAGTAACACCACAACATTTTGCTATTGCTGTTGTTGAAAAAGAGAGGTTGTGATGCTGTCAAGAGATGGATTTTTAGCACTGGCTTTTCACCTTTGTAATCTTGCTCTTTTGCTTGTGTCCCACAGCTTGGCTGGGCAACCTGTCAAGGTTAGGGGAACACCTTTTATGCCTCCTTTTGCTCATCACTAAGAGAAGTTTCCCAGTTGTTACCCACCTTCATGAATCACCTGGAGATGCAAGTGAGACATAAATGCAAAAATAATATTATTGGTATTGTATTACTATTTTTCCCAAGGAAATCGCTGTTTTCCACAAAGCAGAGCACGTGATTTCTTGTTTATTGTGTAATAATAGCCCTGTGTTGTGATGGTAAGTAGGACACAGATACAGCTTTTCAGTGATGTACAGTACTCTTTCTTATCTTTAATTAAATGCTATTCCCTTGTATTGGAACATATTCTGTGATTACACATGTTTACAGTCTCTAAGTAACTTACCATCAAATACACTAATAAAAATCAGTGCCCCAAAGCGACTTGTGCCTTTTGTCCTGTACCATCCCACACCTCTCTCATTTTGTATTTTTTATTATTATTTCCAGTTTCCGTTTTAAAAATTAAAGGGTTGAATTAAACACTGTCATATGAATTTCCTCCAACCATCTCTGCTTTTGATCTGGGGACATGTACCTATCTAGCTCTCTGCCCTTCCCCAGAACAGTAACCCCTGGGGATACCATAGAGCATAGAGATGATACAATTTAATAAAGTCACAATAAAACATCCAAGGCCTTTCATACTTTTTCACTTTCTTTAACTCAATTTATTTTTCATTTCATGGACAGAGATTTAGTCCTGGTATTAGTTTATGATTTTGCTGAAAGAATTACCGAACACATACAAAAAGGAAATATTATTTTTATTATTTATTTTGTGCCATGTATACCATAGGAAAAAAAAAAAAGAGTTGAAATCACTTCAGTACCGCTGTGTTTTTCATTACAAAGTTATTACATATAGAAATTACTCCAAATTATCTGAAATGAATGGAAATTATGAGGTTTAAATTCCCCAGGTTACTGCAAGCACAGCACTGGAAATTTATTTTGTCATCTTGCTGAACATAATTGCTACAACAAAATTTTTTCCCATTTTACAACCACAGCATAACTTATTTATACCAGTGTTGTTGTAATTTTACATCAATAAGTTGCATGGGAAGGAGTACACAGGTGGTAATTGAAAACAATAATTTGTAGCGGGGTCCAGGTGGAACAGTTGGCTCAGGAAAGACTTCATTTGCTGCTCCGTCAACGCTTGGCATCTCCGTGGCCTTTGACTAGGGTGCTATCAAACCTCTGGTCCACCCAGTGCCGAGGTGGCCTGATCATCCTAAATTACATTTCCAAGCATCAGCGGAGGTGAGAGGAACAAGCGACCTACCATCACGGCACTGACCTGCAGATCACACGCGGAGGCAAAAGCCAGGTGCCTGGGGAGAAGGAGAAATCATAACTGGGAAAAGCGGCAAGCGCGGTCCCGGGGGCGGGAGCGGCATCCCTGAAAGAACCCAGCTGGAAGGAAACACAATCCGGGTCTGGGGTGTGCGTGTGTGTGTGTGGCACACGCGTGTGCTCTCAGGGTGGCATGGCCAACGCCGGCTCTTGCCCCCGGCTCTTCAGCTCAACTGCCTTCAGGGAGCGTGGCCATAACGCTGTCATTTGTTTGTGGAAGGGAACGCTGTTATTTGATCATTTTCAATTAAGATGTGAGTAGTTGCCTGAGACACGAGCAATGACGTTCACGTTCATACTTTGCTCCACTCTTTATGAACAGGAATGTGTAATTTGGGTGCAATACACAAGCGCTCCCAGGCCAGGCATCCACACTTCTCCGTTCCGTAATTGTCAACAGGAATAATGAAACTGCAGAGGCTGGTACCGAATCCAGAAACTGATGAATTTCCCTGTTTGAGTTCCGCTGCCCAAGTTAAAGGAATAAAAATAATAACAATAACGTTGATAATGAGTTACTATGGATATACCCAATTTAAATAAAGTAGGAAGAACATAGAGGAATAAAGAACAAGAATGAATGAGCCACCGTTCGCTTCTGATGTTCAGATTTGGATTTTCGTGATTCACAAGAGACAGGCTGGAACGTTTCTGTCATGAGTTCAAGCTGAAGATTTCATTGCCACATTCAGAGCTTAGAGGCCTTTTGTTATTTTAAACAATCCAAAGATTTCAAATCCTCTTAAAATCATCTGAGAAGGAGAAGGGAAGAAATTGGTTGAAACCTGCACTTGAAAGCAGCAGAGAGCTGTATGGATCCCAAATTTCAGGTTGTGTAAGTTCTGAGGAGCGCCTATGGAGGGAGGAAGGGTTCTTTGTCCCCTCTGCAAATGGAGTTGCACGTGAATCCCTAGAGAGACACAATGTTATGCATTTCCATAATGGAGCAAGTTTTAAAAGTACCTCTTTAGATTAAAATATCCCTCATTTCTAAGAGTTTTTCAGGGATCTTTTTTTCTTTTTTTTTTACAGCAAAACTAGTGCTGGTTCACAAAACTCAGCTTATTGCACCAAGCAATGATGGCATCTGTTTTCCAAAGACACAAACAATCCTTGGACCGAATTCGTTAGGAAAGATGTGCCAGCTTTTTTTAAAAAAGCCTCCCCAGCAACAGTGGATTGTGCCCATATTCCTTCTTTTTTTTCTTTTTTTTTTTTTTCTTTTTTTTTTTTTGGTAAACGGCAGCCCTAACTCAGGTGTTACTAGGATGCACAAGTGGCATCCTTGGTGGGACGGAGCATATAGAGCAGATGGGATGCTTGACTCCTATTTACTTTGATGCTTCTAAAGCGTCTTTCCCTCTGCCTTCGCCTGTCGCTGTGTGCAGGCAGATGCAGGTGGTCGGTTGCAGGGTGAGAGATGCTGCTGGAGAGAACTGTTGTCTGACTTTCAGCAAAACCCTCAAGTTACAGGTGTAGGGGCAGGTCTTGCTCTCACTGCAGTCCCTGGGGGTCCTGCAAATGATTTCAGGGGGGACACAACTTAATCTCTACTATCAGAAAGTTTAAAGCTTGGACAGACCAAATTCTGCCTATAGGAATACACCTTTTAAACAATGCACCTGAAAAACAGGGCCAAATCTTGCATTTTATCCAATTAAAAAAGAAAAAATAAGTTTTTTTCTTTTCCTCCTTGCTTGCTGATTCCTTGATTATTTCTTCAGGGGTGGGGGGAGAAGTATTAGTTTGATTTTATTTATTTTAGTTGAAAAAAGGTGTGGGAGAAAACTGGCCCCCAGCATTTGGACTGTTATTTAATATATTTAACACTTGGAAAGAGTTGGAAAAATGAAGGACTTTGCAGGAAAAAAAAAACAAACCACACACACACAAAAAAAAAAAAAACCCCAACCCAAAACCCCACAGACCATTGACTGAGCAGAGGACTCCAGGGACGGTTTAGAATGTAACTGCTGAGGAAATCTCATTTTCTAAATTCACTCCTGAAAACACGAGCAAGTGACAACAACAAAAATAAGGGGACAGCAAATGTCTTGAAAACATAGCAAAATCTGCATCGCTTTTGCTTCTCTCCAAAAAGTCTTGGGAATGGGGCAGGGGATAACACATTATCCTCTTAAGCCTTCATTTCACTGCACCCTCAAATATACCAGCATCATGGGAAAGAAAATCAAGTGAATAAATGTTGCAATTTATATATATTTGAATAGGTAACAAGAACAATTTTACTGTTTGCCATAAATGAAAAACCCCACCAAATCATTCCTCTGATTGAGGTTCTGAAGCTCTGTTTATGGCTGGAAAGTGATTTGATACAAAAAAATTACACATTTTGAGTTATTATATCACCCAGAAATTTGATGCCACTTAACTATGTAATTTTCAGAAATGATATAAAACCACCGCAGAAAAATATTCAGGGAAGCCCAAAAGACCTCTTTTTATCTTTTTTTTATGGGTCTAAAATGAGAACTCGCAGAGATCCTTGCACTGTATGCGAAGGCTGAACTGCCACCTCGGGAGCTTTATTAATATGTATGTAAATATGATCTGGTTAGATCCTGTGTTTCTGTGTCTTTTCACAAGGTGGAGCGGCTAACTAAGACGATCAGATTAACGCCCTGTGTTTATTCCTTTTTTTTTTTTCTTTTTCCCAAGCAGCAACATTTAAAGATTCAAAGAGAATGAGGACAGCAGCCTCATTTATGTCAAGATTGTCTCAAACCTCCTTCCTTCCTTCCTTTCCTCTCTCTTCCCCCCACCCCCCCCCCAACTCCCAGATCTGTATCAAAAACAATTTACTTCTAACTTAGCATGAGCTTTCTCAGTAAAGCCTGGGAAGAAACTAAAATCACATCACACAGAATCTGCAGCTCCAATTTTTCTTCCACTGAAAAGTTATTTGAGCAAATGGGGAGAAAGTGGAAATGCATTCGAAATGTGTCCAAGTGACACATCAAGCTTATCCTCTATGAGGATATTGGGACTTCCTCTTTACACTGAAGCCACTGTTATTTATGTATCTATATCCGTGCCAAATTTTAGCTAAAGCCATTGCACGATTTAAAAGGAAAAAAAAAGAAAAAGAAGAAAAAAAGAAAAGAGAAACCCAGAAGCTGAACATGTGTGTGCAGAGAGTTCTTGACTCAGCATGCCTTGTTGTATATAGGATAAAATGGAGTATTTAACATCATATTAGCCTGCTCTCCCCTATGGTAAGGACACTGTTTCTAGATGAAAAATCCTCAAACCCCTGCTTTATTAGGAAGAGAGAAAAAAAGATTGCTTTAACACAAGACATTTTGTGCATAAGACTCCTTTCCCCCCTAATTTAAAACAAGGGACTATAGCACTTACAGAGCTAGCAAAATGCTTGTTCTCTTATTGTGGGTTACGCTCCCGTTTTGCCTGTTTCTTTCTTTATTTGAGGGATATTTTTTTTTCCTTGGTTTGTTTGTGGCGGGGTTTTTTTTTGTGTGTGTGTATGTGTGCTTTTACATTGTTACGGGGAGCTGCCACCCCGGGTTTGCGGGACGGCGGCGGGAGGCCGGCTCTGTGCCGCAGCCCCCGGGACGGTGCGGGGGGGCACAGGACCCCCCCTTTCCCGGCTGCGGGAGCCCAGCCCGGCCGCGCAGCCCCGCGACAAAGCGGGCCGATGGCGGGGGCCGCCGCCGCCGCCCGGGGCAGCCCCCGGGGGACCCCGGCCCCTCTTGCGGGGCTGCTGCCACCGGCTGCGGCGGGGAGCGGGGGAGGGAGGGAGGGAGGAAGGGAGGGGGGGGACACAAGCGCGGGGCCAGCTGCAGATGGAGGCGGGTCGAGGGATAGGTCAAGGTTAGAAAGAGCCTGCTATTGATCCGGCTTTGAACGCGAGACAGGGAGAGCAGAGAGACTAAAGGGGGAGCTGTGAGACAAGACATTAACAGCTTTCAGTGCTAATGATCACAAGTGCCAGACAGGGAAGGAAAGAGGAGACTGAGAAATCACTTTGGAATTTTATTTTTTTTTTAATTCCCCCCACCTACCCCCCCTCACCCCCTATTGGGATGTATTTTCGGCGGAGGAGGAGGCGGAGGAGGCGGCAGGCTGGGGGCTCACCACCCCCCTCCCGCAACCCTGCCCGCAGCCGGCCAGTGGGATGCGGGCGGGAGGGGAGGGGGGGGGGCGCTCCTGCGGCCCCACCGCCCCCGGCAGCCGGGGCCGCCCGCCTGGTCAATCATTGCCGGCCCTTATCTCCTGCTCTCGGTGCCCACTGGAAGACACTGGTTAATCAACAGATGATGCCCAGTAACTTCCCGATAAGCCGCGCTCCGGAGGGGTGCAGCTTCCTGCAGCTCGCTGAGAAACGGCCGCAGACGCTGCCAGCCGGACTTTGCACCCCCGAGGGTGGAAAGTGACATCCCCCGTCCCCTTCCCCCCTCCCCTTCTCCCCCACTCGTGACCGCGGCTGCAGCCCCGCGGAGTGTCCTCTGTGTGTGTGTCCCCCCACACCGCCCCTTGCCCCCCCGGGTCGGGCCGCGCTTTGCACGGCAGGCACAGCCACACAAAGCCTCGCCAGCCCGGAGGAGAGGAGGGGGAGAAGGCAGCCCCCTTCCCCGCGGGTGCGGAGGTCAGCGGAGGGGGGGGCCCTTCCCTCCGCCCCCCCGCAGGAGCGGACAGTGCAGCCCCCTAGGGCCGGCCCCGGGGCTCCCGGTGTGTCGTCCCCCACCCCCATCCCTGCCATCCCCACGCTCATTTTTCTTCGCAGGACCCTGAGAAACAAACCAAAACGCACAAGGCGAAGAATTTAAACAGCTTAAGCGCCGTTAAATGTCTTTTTGTCGTGCGGTGATAGAGGCGGGGGGCTGAGCCGGGGCAGAGGGCACCGCAAGGCTGGTCCGGAGCCCACCGCCCGGCCTGGGAACTGTGTGTGTGGGGGGGGGAATGGGGAGGGCCCGGCTGCCCTCGGTGTGTCGTCGGGGAGGGGGGTGTCCGGGGGCTGGCAGCGCCGAACTGAGAGCTGTGAGCGGGCGGGTGCGGGGAGGAAAAGGCAGATTTGCTGGAGGAGGCGAGAGCGTTGCCGTTTAGCCAAATTCTACTCAAAGCTGATTTAAGGGCACCGAGATGAATTCTGGTCGTCCCGAGTGTTGTCCCCCCCCCTCAAGGCTCTCATGCGATATTATAATAATAATAAATAATAATGTATTCATTTAACGTGGAAAGCAAATGACAGGACTGCGGAGCGGCTCTCCTAGCCTGCTCCGGGTGGAGACTGGGGTTCTTGGGTTTCTGCTCCATCTGCTTTCAAGCCCCTAACCACCCCCTTCTCCCCCCCTTCCCCTCGCCCTGTCCAGCCCTGGTGCTGAAAAGCTGTTTGCACCGAACAATTTCCTCATCTGGGGAGAGAGAGAAGGACAAAAAAAAAATTAACAATAAAAAAGAAAGAAAGAAAAAAAAAAAAAAGGCAGGAGATAGGCTGGGAGAGCGGCGGCAGAGGGGGAAAAAGTTGGTTTCCAAGACTCTCTCTCCCAAGTTAGGAGCGCACGCAGTCGTGGGCATTTACCTGCGTGTGAAATAGGAGGAAAAGCGCACCGAGATGCGGTCCCTGGGAACTCGGCGTCCCTCGATTCGTGGCGGAGACTTAATTCCTCCACGGAAAAAAAAAAAAATATACAAAATCCTCTCTGCCAGGATTTTAAGGGAAGGGAAGGAGGGGAGGGGGTGTGTGTGTGGGAGAAGAAGGTCGGAGCGTGTGTGCGTGTGCGGATCGGGAGTGTGTGCGCGCGTGTCCCGCCACCATCACGCTGCGGGTAGGGAGAGAGGAGGGAGGAATGGGAAAAAAAAAAAAAAAAAAACAACACAAAACCAAACCCTCTCCCCAACCCACACAGATATTTGTGGTGTTGTAAAACTGTTTGAAAGAAATGCAGGGGGACCGTGCTCGCCGCCCGGGAGCTGCGGGAGGGAAGAGAGACCCCTCGGGAGCCGCCGCTCCCGGGCACGGACGGCGGGGAGCACGACCCAACGCCGAGCCCGGACGGCGGAGACCGGTGGCCGCAATGAGTGACGGCGAGGCGGCACCGGCACCGGCGGGCAGCGCTCCGCAGCCTCCCGCCCGCGCTTCCCTTCGCCACCGGCCGCGGAGCCCAGCGCGGCACAGCGCGGCCCCCGGCAGCCGCCCCCGCCCCGGTCCGCCGGGCTCTGGGAAGTTTGGCCGTGCGTGAGGATGCGGATTTATTCTTCCCCCCTCCCCCCCTTCTCTCTCCCCTCCAACCTCCCTCCCCGCTTCCCTTCGCTGCCGGCACCCCGCGTACCCCAAAGCGCGGAGCGGGTCCCCCAGCCCCGCATGTGCTTTTAGTTTGCGTGCGAGCGCGCGCGCCTGTGTGCGTGTGCGTGTGTGTGTGGAGTGTGTGTGTGTGTGTGCGGGTGTGTGCGGTGTGTGCGAGTGGCGTTTCTTGTTCTCTTGCAGGGTACAATGTTAAAAAGCCACCGCTAGTCGCCCCCAGTGCTCCTACTCTCTGGGTCTTTTTGTCTCTAGTGCAGATTAAACGTCACGTCCGCACTTGAACTTGAATTTTATCCCATTGTACAGAGGCAGCCCCAGCCATAGAGAGACAGAGCGCTCCCAGAGAACCAGGACTCCGCCATCTTCACATTGCAATATATAATAGTAATAGCCAGCACCAGCCCAGCTGCACTGGGGGCTTCCTTCCTTCCAGTCCCAGTGCCAGGCGAGGGGGGAAGAGTGCAAAGTGGTGCAGGAGCACTGGCAATCCAAAAGCACCAGGGCAAAGCAGTGCCACTTGAACTGGGAAAGAGGAGACACAGTTTTGGCTACCCCTTTTCAAAAAAATTCTCTCTATATATCTACCCAGCAAGGGTCAATCTCTGAAAAACATTTTTTTTTTTTGGCAATTTTTCTCTGTGGGGGCAATCCCAATTCCAGTACTTTTTTTTTTATATTACTGCGCTTTTTTTCCTTTTTAAATTTTTAATTTTTTTTTCTTTTTTTTACCCTCCTGGTGGAAAGGCGCACTTGCCAATTTGCCAAGCACTCTGGAAAGAGGGAAAGAGAAAAGTGCCACTGGCGGTGCATATCCTCCCAAGTTCAAGAAGAGATCTGGAAGTCCAAGTGGCAGAAGCAGTGGAGAAAAGACAGAGTGTATGAAAGAGAGAGAAAAAAAGAGCGAGAAAGAGCTTCTCCTGATGATGATGATGATTTTTAATTGAGAGGGGATCCCATCCAGTGCAACACAGCAGCAGCAGAAAAAAAGGAGGCTTTTTTTTTTCTTTTTTTCTTTTCTTTGAAAGAAGAAGAACTCGATAAAAAAGAAGAAGAAGAAGAAGAAAGGAAAAAAAAAAAAGGACGAGGAGGATC
Source organism: Gallinago undulata (assembly GCA_026546715.1). Classification (NCBI taxonomy): domain Eukaryota; kingdom Metazoa; phylum Chordata; class Aves; order Charadriiformes; family Scolopacidae; genus Gallinago; species Gallinago undulata. The sequence continues at coordinate 9,171,976 of JAOTQQ010000041.1, read as the reverse complement.
GCCCCCCCCAACACATCCCCCCAAACCAGTGCAGCTCTCCAGGCGATGCCAGTGTAAATGCCAGGGCAATGTCCCGTCGCAAGCAGGGAAACCCGCAGCACTTGTCACAAAGAGAGATTATCACACGTAAGTTTGAACTTGGAACCAGACCGAGCCGAAATCGAGGAGCAAAAATTAGGGAAGGGGAGGAAGCGGTTCGGGAAAGGGGGGGTGTGGGGGGGGTGAGGGGGGGGGGGGAGACTCCAGGAGGAACCAAAGCTGGTAAATGACTTCAGAGAGAGGGAGAGGAGAAGGGAATTAAAG
>JAOTQQ010000041.1:9156689-9171097 GCA_026546715.1 Gallinago undulata | reverse complement strand
GGGAGGGGAGAGAACTCTCCTCCAAAACTGGGGGGGAAGGCAGGCTCGGGGGGGTGTGGGGTGTGACGGAGGGGGTGTTGAAGCAAGAGCAGGAGCTGCAGAGGGGCCGGCGGGGTTGTCTGGCGGTGGCGGAGGGGGACACGGGGAGTCACCGAGGCGGGGGAAGGGGGCTGCAGGGAACGAAATGCGGGCCCGGGCAGCGGCACAGGCTCCGGAGGCTGCACTTTGCCGAAGCTCCCATTGTGAAATGAAAACACACACATACCCTCCCCCCCCCCAATATATATATATATCTATAGGGAAGGAAAATACAAAGCGGGGGGAGGGAAGGAGGCGCCCCCACCTCTCCTTCTATCCCCCCCTCTTCCCCGTTCCCACCCCTAGAGCCCCGGGAGAGGGGCGAGCGCCTGCGGGCAGAGCCGGGGGCAGGTCCCCGCGCCGGGCGCCCCGCTCCGCTGCTCCGCCGCTCCCGTCCCCGCGGGGCTTGTGCTGCCGGGGGAGGGGGGGGGGGGAGGCATGACACGGGGAGGGGTGGGGGGGTGAGGGGTGAGTCTCCCGGTGCTCGGGGTCCCCAGCATTACCCGCTGCTCCGCCGCCACCGGGATACGGGGGGGGTGGTTGTGGTCAAGAGAGTCCCCATTTCTCTCCTATAGCATCAGACCCATTTTCGGGGGCTTGGTGATAAATGCTCGGTGTACCGTGCGGAGGTTTGGGGTTGGGGGGGAGGGGGGGGGGGGAGGCCGGGCTGGGGCCCCCCCGGGAAGGCCGGCCGGCCACCCCCCTTTCCTCCCTCCGTCCCCCCCCCCCCCCCCACTTCCCCAAGAGGAGCCCGCAAGTTGGTGGTGCTGCGGGGGGCGGCGGAGCGCACGGAGCCAGCCCGGGGCTGAGCCTGAGCCGCGGCGGATCCGAATATTTATGTTGAGATTTTAAAGAATTTAAATAAATAAATAAAATATTCCCCCGGCTTCTCTCCCCTCCCCTGAAAGCCAAGAATAGGAGCCATCTGCCAGGAGCATTTGGTGCTTGCGAGCTCCTCTCTTTCTTTGTTACCGGTGATAAATTTCTGTTTGTAAGATTTCCTTGGCAATCAAGATATATAAGTGTATATAATTTTTCCCCCTCCTGTGATATTTTTTTTCTTTTCATAGCGTCCGGTTGTGAGGGGACGGTTTGAGTCCCGAAATTTCAATTTCTTTCGCTCTGTCTTTCCCTCTTTTTTTTCATCTTTTTTTTTTTTTTTTCTGGTGTGCGCCTTTATTTTTTAACCCGTTCCTCCCTCTCCCCCCTTTCACCCCCTCAAGCCCATCAGCTGGTGGAACACAAATGAAGATGCATCTGGTATTCAGCTCTTTCGGGGGTGGGGGGGTGTTTGGTTTTAATTCATTGTTATTTTGGAGTCAGATTTGCATCACCATAAAAGGTGGATTCCCCCCTTTCCCCCTTCGTTAATTGCATTGCATTTTTGTTTTTAACCATCCGTTTTGGAAAATGTATTTCCCACTTTTTTTCTTGGTGGATTCTTAATTTTTTTCTCTTTTTTTTTTTCTTTTTTTATGAAAAAGCATCACCATTCTAATCCGTCTAAATCGCCCTGTGCAATTTCTCCCACTTCTTTTCTGTCTCAGTTGCGAGGAGATGTGGGGTGTTGAAAGGGGGTGTGCGGAAAATCTGGTTTGTTGCGCACGTCTGAATTTGTTTAAAGGGGTGAAACATTTTTTTTCTCGCTGCTGTTACAGTTTTTTTGGGGGGGGGGGGGGGGGGGGGGGGGGGGGGGGGGGGGAGAAGAGAGCCAGGTAGGTTTGTTCTTCCAATTTGATCTCCTTTTCTGAGCGTTTTACTTGAAAGTAAATAATAAGGCAGGAGAGCATTAAAAGGTGCCGAAGAGCTGCGTGTACAATGGGGTTTAGCGGGGAGGCTGGGGAGGAATGGAGAGCAGAGCAGTTCGCAGCTTCCCTCCCTCCCTCCCTCCTTCTCCTGTTGTATCCATCTCCCTCTCCATCCCGAGGAAGCTGGCGGAGAAATCAGGCTGCATACTGAACAGTGGCAGAAAAACCCGAAGGTATCCAGGGGAGGAGGGGTGGGAGCCGGGGAGTGTGTGGGGGGGAAGGGCTGGGGTTGATGCTGGGGGGGAGCAGGAAGCGCAGGCATTTCAGCGCACAGGCGCGGAGCCTCAGCTGGAGGCTTGCAGGAGGGGGGGGGTGTGTGTGGAGGGGGGGTGGCGGTGTCCGCAATCCCCGCACTCCTCGGGAAGGTGTCACTCGTGGAGGAAAAGCAGGCAGGGGGACCATGCCTTGCAAGGGGGAGTTTGGAAAGTAGCGGGCAACGGAATGGGAAACCGAACCACTTAAAACTAAATAAAGCCAACCCCAAGCCAAGCCCCCAAAGCTGGGATGAATCGATTCTGTTTTCTGAAATCTTGCGTTTATGTCATGTTTAGCTTGGGCTTTTTTTTCTCCCTCCCTCTCTCTCTCTCTCTCCCTTTTTGGCATCTGTCAGAAGAGTTGCATTTCAGGATGGATTGAAGGTCTGTGCCAGGCAAGGAAAAAGAGATTGGGAGAGAGATGGGGGGAGAGAGAAGGTTTTTTTCTGACGCTGCTCAGCTGGAGCTTATTGGGTTTCATGCTCTTGGTGTTCAGAGAAAGCGCTTAGATCCTGAGTGTAAGACAAACAAACAAACACAAAAAGCGGAGAGGCTGCCGTGTGTGTAGTTGTGCTGCAGAGTTGCAGCCTCTCATTAACACAGTGGTCTTTAAGACTGCGAAGCAGAGTGGCCTGTTTGTCCTTGCCAGGCTCACCCAGGCAGCCTTGTCATGGATGCGTGTGTGGGACAAAAAGAGGGGAAACGTCCAGAGAAAAGAGCAGCCCTGCACCTTTCCTCGGTGGTGGTGGATGGAGCAAACTTGGTAGCTCAGCTCACTTAAAGAGGTGGACAAAGCAAAAGGGGCAACGGTGTAGGGAAGAGGAGGCTGGGCTGTTGAGCTGCTCTGTGCAAAGAAACGTTATTTTGGTTTGATTCAAATTGCTGATTTTCCAGCTTAGGATCTTCTTTTTTTAACTTGAGAAATCTGTTTTCGAACTGGCCCTGCGTTTTGCATTTGAAGGAAATGTGAAAGGCGAGAGCATGTGAAAAGCTCGCTGATAGCAGTTCTGCAGAAGGCGGCAAAGCAAGAACATTTCTGTAGAGCAGCAGCAAAGATTGAGAGGGAAAAGCACAGTAAAATCCCACAATTCCAGGTAGAAAGCCAGTTTTCCCAAGGAGGTTTCTCAGTGCCCGGTCAACAGGTTCCCTAGGAGAAGTAATAATTTCCTTTATCGCTTTGTATTTGTATGTGGTTATTAAAAATAATTAAAAAAAACCCTATGATTTTTTTCATGTTTAAGTTTTGCAAATTGCTTCAAGGAGCTTCTCTTAAAATGCATTTAGATTTAGTGCAATTAATGCTCTTTTTCCTACAGAAAAAACCCCACACCAATATAATCAACTCTAATACAAAGAGACCGTAAGCTGTGACCGAAGAATTAGAGAGGAAATTATTATTGTTTTGGAGATGACTGACTTTTTCATAATACCCACATAGTTGTGCACAGAAAGCTTAACGTGGTTTTAAAAGCTGTTACATGTGTTGGCTTAAAATAGGACAGGGAAAAAAATAACATTGTGTGCTGTCGACTTCCAGGTCGCCTTTCATTTGAATTTGTTTGTTTTGGACTTATAAGATTTAAGTAAAATACTGGCACATTTTCATAGTTTCTGGTCTTTTAAAATATTTTTTAAAAACTGGTGCAGAGTAACTAGATTGTGGATCTAGGTTGTTCCATCCTTTTTGGTTGATGTGCTCAGTGGCTTAAATAGATGTACAGGGGGTGAGAAATAATTTTGCATTTTTTTGCTGGTCGGCAGATGCAGAGCATATTTTGTCAGGCTTATTTAAATATTGAGAAATAAAAGTCTTCAGGATTTTACAACCTGGCTGCCTTTAATGGGAATGTCTTGCGCAAAATGTATGTTTCTCTGCAGAACAAAGGGCTGTCTTGTGGCATATTTGACAATAATTATGACTTAGAGGAGTGTGCGCCTGTAGAAGTAGTACAAATTATTGATATCAGTTACCGACTTCAGTTGACACCTCTTCAGCGGCTCTTCCCAGGGCTGAGCTTGCTGCCAGCACATCTTTTCGCTTAAAAAAACGCCTCGCAGAAGACTTTTGCTTCTCTTCCACGCATTCCCTACCTGCGTTGCTTTGCGCTCCGCGTTGTCTGCGGGTAGGAGAAGGAAAAAAAAACCACAACAACCCACCACCAAAAAAAAATAATCCCATTCCAAAATAAACTTTGCTGGCTTTTTTTTTTTTATTATTTTTTTTTTATTGGAGTCTCCTCGCCAGCCTGCCTTGCCTTGTGGCCCGGCTGCCAGTGGCGGGTGTTGGCGACTAGGGGGAGCTCACAGCCTGTCGCATGGCTGGGCTGGCTCCGGCGCGGGATGCTCAGCCCGCGGAAATCACAGCCACCGCTCCCACAGCCCACGGGGGCTGCAAAATCTTCTCCCTGTAAAGTTGTAGTATTGATTTTCACGCGGAGATCCATGTAGCGCTAGCTGAGAGGGGCTGCGAGCGAGACGAATCTATTTTCAGCTAAATCGCGGCTGATTAATCGACTCGGGCGGACAGGAGATTTTAATTAAAATTAGTTTTTAACAATGCCTTTTATTGTCAACATACAGTGTTTAAATTCTCAATTTGTTATTGTCAGATAGCGATCAGGGTAATGATACCTGTACATGAGCGAGTCTGTGTGTGTGTGTGTGGAAAACCCTCGGAGATCCATTTGTTTGTTCCAGTGGATGTAAAAACACAGAGGGAGGAAGCTGGAGTTCTAGGAGAAGGTGTGTACAGCAATAAAGCAGACATACACGTACATAATTTGGCATTGATTACATGTCAGAAAGCCACATGTACCCCTGCTGAGAGGATTTGATATTAGATAGTTTACTGTACTTTGATCCCCAGGTCCTTACAGCAAAAAATCTGCAGTTCCTGCAAATGAAAATAGGCCTTTTTTTTTTATTTTATTTTTTTTATTTCCTAGAGAAACAAATACAAAATCACATCTATCATGTAGAAGTTGCTGCTGAGCCGCTCACAGGCTGCTCCGTCGGGCTTGTGCTGTTCTCTGCTGCAGTCAGCTTGAGCATCGTGGATGGACTTTAGCGGGACGCTTTCTTGCCCAAACATTTAATTTTGCTGGCGTACACATGAGAAGCTTTGATCAATGGATGTTTAGTTCACCCAAATTCGTCAAGCTATGGTATCGTTAACATAGCACAAGCGTCTTCTTATTTTTAGGGCGCAATATGTGGATTGAGGTTATCCCGTGACAGGAAAGCACGTTTCGTTCTAACCTGAAAGAGAAGTAAATTAGGTCAGACAAAAGATCAGGGCTGTCATCAGCTGTACAAAACCCCTTCACTCTTGGGTAGAGAGGGCCAGCAATTTATCTGATGATTTCTCTACTTCATTTAATGTTTGAATTGAGCGAGTTGGAAGCATATAGACAGCAGCCAGCTCGTTTGACAGACTGGTAAGCTGAAGAGCACAGTGCCCGGGCCTCTGATGATGCCAGTGTTCCCCAGCCATGGGGAAAACCTTCCCTTCTCCCCTCCCAAAACCTCAAACTTCACTGACTGTGGCTTTCCTTCCATTCCGTGACTGTTAACTTTTACCAAGAGAAACAACGCTCCCCCTCCCCATCGTCTCTGCCCACCCAGTGCACGCACAGCTGTGCTCCCCTTCCTCCCGCTCCTTCCTCTGCTTCCCACCCATCCCACTCCCCCAGGATGAAGCCTGGTGGAAAAGTCTCCCCGTGGAAACCTGCTACCCCAAAATGGCTCTCTGCCTCCTTGCCGGAGCGTTTCCTTCCTTTTGGTTGCACTTTGGTTTCTCCAGGGTCGCGTTGCAGTTCTCGCTTGAATTTGGTCTCCCCTTGGTAGCTTCCAGAGAAAGAATGCGGAAAAATAACCGGGGGGCTGGGGGTTACTGCCTGCTTTAAAGTTAGCGTTACCATAAAAGCGCTTGGTGAAGCATCAGCATTGGCTGTGGACGAATTTATATATATATATCTTTTTTAACGAGGGAGGGAAAAGACATCAATAACTGCGTGCATTGATAAACGCATGATTCATTCAGCTGCTCTTACTACAGCACCTTCCTCTTTCGTGTTTATTTACTTTCTTAAAATGTATCTGGGCAAGCTGCACACCGTTCCTCGGCACCCACAGTTAACAGCCTCAGAGGCAGTTGTGTGTTCAGCTCCTGAACATGAGTTAAATTTGCTCGTTTTCTGCTCTCTCTTCCAAAAAGCTGTTGCCGCTTTGGTGCTGTAGACTCTTGCTGGAGCTTTAAGTAGCAGCTTTTTTTTTTTTTCCTTTTTTTTTTTTTTTGTCTTCCAAGGAATATATAAAAAAATGCCTAAAGCAGGCTATTCGAAAACAAATTAAAGCAGAGGGACACACTTCACGCGTTGCAGGCACGCGCTAGTAGAAAGGGGTTAGAAGAATATCATCATTTTACTGGCAAAAGTGACACCAGATCGGGGATTTGATTAATGGTGCAGCATTCACAGGGACTTAGTTCTGTATTTTTGACATATGCAAGTCTTTTGTGTAGTTGCCTCAGTGCAAGAAATTATGTTTTTTTATTTTCCTGGAGCAGCTGATAATTTTTGTGTGTGCTGGATATGCCCAAGGTACTTTCCAAAGACTAAGCACTAGACAGCACAGTATAAAAAAGGAATCCAAAGTTAAGGGAGAGGAAAAAAACACACTCGTTTACTTAACTTTTTTATGACCCCTTTTACTAAGCCACTGGAAGAAGCCATAAATTCACTGAATGTTATAATGAATATGCTTCAATGAAAGTAAAAAAAAAAGGCTTAAGAAAATTGTATATGAGCAACAGTGTGCCATACACAATTGAGAAACACAGTCTCTTTTGAGCCTGATATTTAAGAAAAGAACAGAGCTGTTGTGTGTTTAATACATGCTCAAAACTAATTACTTAATTTTGATCATGCCTTTTAAATCCTTGGGTAAGAATCTGTGCTTCCAATATCCTTTTCTATGCCAGTTAAAAGCCTGTACCCAAATACTGCTCCTTCTCCTTTTGTGGCACCGAGCGCTCCTTTCTCTCCTTGGTTGTCGTTTAGTTTTAAATAAAACAAATGTATTCACTGGGGAACAAAGAATGCTTTTATATCACATCATCACATCCCATTTTATCTGCGGAGATTTACAGCTTCTGCAGTCTATAGAAGAGCCTATGCATTTTCTGCTCTCAAAAGCAGTAAATATTTTTTTATGAACATATAGTTTACTTATGAGGAGACACGCCACTCCCTTCTTTAACACCATACATAGTTTCTGATGAAATAACATCTGACAAGTGTTGGAGATTCGTGCTGATCCTTGGATATTCCTGGCTTTTGTTCCGTTTTGGTCCGGTGTGGTTATTGTGCCATTTTCCTTCTTCTTTTCCCTAAACCCTGATGCGTTTCCTGGCTCTTTGTGGCAGTCCTTGGGCTTGCTCCGTCTCAGGTGTGCACAGAGGGTTAAACTGCTTTCTGAGAGATTTGGGCTACTTCTGCAAAAGGTGTCTGTTGCGGGAGAGTCTTCTAACTCCCAGCTGTGCGTGGGGGCTCGCTAAGGCGTTGGAGCAAAACGGTTTATTTCCCTCCACCCACCCTTCCTCCACCGCTGGATGCTGCTTTCCCTCGCCCTCGGTACCCAGCGGGGGCTGCTCGGCGGGCTGTACCCCAGGGGAAGCGGGGGGGGCGGTGGGCTCCATCCCGCTGCTGCGGGCGGGTGGCCACCGTTAGCCGTGCTGCCGTCCTGCCCGCGGGGATGGCGGGCCGAGGTGCGTGCGGCGGCGGATGACCGGACGGCGGCGTCTCGGCAGCTGCACGGCGGCGGAGGTTCGCCGCTGCCCCGGCCGCCTTTGTGCACTTTGCAGATGCCTGAGGGTGGCTGGGGAAGTGGGGCAGAGCTGCTGCGGTCCCCCCCTGTGCTTTTGGGGGGGCTTCCCCCCCAAGAGTCGCCTCTTGCGGCCAACCCAGCCTTAGACTTTTATTTTAAAAACGTGCATGTAAAATGCTGCAAGCAATGCGTTTTTCAGCCCTCAGAAAAATTGAAGGTTGATGGCAGATAAGCGGCGCCTAGTACTGCTGCGCGTGGCGCTGATGCAATAGGGAGGCATAAGCTCAACTCTGCACCTTGCAGCTGCGGGGAGGCTCTGGAAACAGGTTATTGATAAACTTCGACGGCGAGGAGCCGCGCCGCCCGCTTTGAGCAGCGTTAGTCTTTGTGCAGCGAGGATCCTGACACCGATCTCGGCGATAACCCAGCTAGAGAGCGTGTGATCCGAGCTATTTCCGTTAAGCATGTTGATGTTACAGTAAATGTGACATGTGGGTGTTGATTGAAGGGACATCATTTTCAGGCCTGCTTTTGGGCCAACACCCTGAAGAGCGAGTCACTTCTTTGTGCTCGCTCCCCAACTGGGCTGAGCTTTTTCTGGAAGTGCCTTCAAGACAGCAGCGACTGTGCATGGAGAAGGGAGCGCTCGGCGTGCTGTGGCACGCTTGTAGGTGGCTTCCCATGCCTGGCCACCATGGTGGACCCCGGGCACCCCCAGCTTGTCCCATAGATGGGTGGCCCCTGGGGTAGCCTGTGCTTTGCCCCCCCGGGTGGGCAGGAGGGTGGCGGGGGGCTGTGGTGGAGTGCTGGGGCAGGCAGGGCACCCGGCAGCACCTCTGCGGCGAAGGCACCGGCAGCGCTCGCCTTAACCACCCCGTTATCGATCTGTGCAGAACCCGACCGCGGAGGGGAGGTTTCACACGCAGCGCTTTGGCCCAGCACCAAACCGTTCCCTCTTCCCCTCCTTTTCTCTGTCTCCTTTTGGTACCACGGGATGGGAAAAACAAGGAAGAGAATAGGTTGGCAACTTTTCGCTCCCTTCTCACCTTGGTTCTGCAGTGCAATAAAAAGGCAAGAAAATAAATTACTGCCGCCCGGACGCAGCCTCACCCAAACCCCATGAATTAGCACCCGCCGTTTTGTCCTTGGAAGCTTTGGAAATGATTTTGAGTAGCACAGTCCTTTTCGCTGTTAATGGGTATGATTTCGAGACATCTGACAGGCAGAAAGTAGTTAGCATGTGCATTCGCTTTAATACTGGGCATGAGAGTATTGTTTGCATGGGGCACATATGCTCTAATGATGTCACCACGCTGAAGCAGGAGCGCTGGTGGTTTTGCGACTGTGCCTTTACGGAATTAAGCAGTTTGTCCACTGTATTTTGGTGTGGTAGGCAGCCAGGGAGCTTGGAGGTGCTGCTTAGAGTCCAGCCAGCAAGCGCAGTGCCAGACTCTAAGTAAAGAGCAAATTCTTTAGATTGTCCAGCTGCATTAATGTTTTGAAGCCATTGGGTAACACCGGTGTCACTCCGTAGATGGCCCATCCCCAACTCGCTGTGCTCCCCCGGCAGGCAACACCAATGCAATCCTCTTTGGAGGAATCGCTGGCTGCAAGGAAAATGCTGGGCACACCTTAACGCACCTGGAAGAACCAGGGCACGAGTCCTGGCTGGAAATAGCTCGTTTGCATTTTTTTTCCTTTTCCCACGTAAGGGAGATGAGGTGTTTTCCATTCTCCTTTTTTGTGGGGCTTGATTTCTCCTTTTAAGAAAATTTATAAATTAATTTTTAAATAAATACTCGTGAGGAAACACCCTCCTCCCTCCAAACCCAGCTACCAACAAACAGCAATAAAACCACTGAGTTAAATTCAAATAATGTGCAGCGACTCATTTGAAACCCACAGACACAAGTGGAGTCAGAACTTTAGATTGAGACTGGCCTAAATTGCCCCATTGGTATTAAAGGACTCCTTAAACAGCCTAACATCTTGGCTGTTGTATTAACTAGGCATGACCCGATGCGTTATGGGCTGGACTTGCAGGCTTTTTTCTCTTTCCCTTTGTGGGTTTTAAATCTCTCCTGTAATGTTACTTGAATGTAGGTTTTTAATGGCTTAATTGAGTTGTCAATAGGAAGCCTTTTCTTTTCTTTTCTTTTCTTTTTTTTTTTTATTCCAAGAAAAAAAAATTAAATGCAAATTGACATGGATAAAATGCATTTGAAGATCTATTCAGTATTTTGTTTTTCATTCTTTTATGTCTGTTTTCCACGTCCCGAATAAGGGGATGTTAATATAGCTTCTGCATTGTTGGGTGTACGGCTGGTCTCATGCTTGATGATTTATTAAGCTGAAATCAGAAATAGAGTCGAGTAAAAAAGAATCTTTTGATAGTTTGAAACCCAATTACTACTGATCACGAGGGCTCGGCGTACCAAGAAAACGAAAAGCTGATTTTCGGTAATGTGACGACTGCCAAAATATGAAGGAATACCAGATGTTATTTTAAAAAAGTGCCATTGCAGAGTCCTTGGAAAGAGAGAGTGAGCGAGTGTAAGTGAATAGGCATATGTGGATTTAACTAATATTCAAATGAAGTGCAGAACTGAAAAGAAAGAATTCTCAAGAGTTGAGCTGTTTAAACTTCCTCCATGTTTCCACAGACGCCTGGTCAGGAGCCTTATCAAATGCAGGGGTTTTGCTATGTTTTCTGAAAAGCGTAATTCAAATCACAGGCAAAAAAAAATTAAAATCTTTACATCAAAAAGATAATAAAGTCAAGATCTGTCCTTTTATTTTTATTTGTTTTATATCTATAAATGCCAAAATTCAGCCTTTTATTTACGAGACAGGCTTTAATCTGAAGGCTTTACGGGAATGGGAGGTGAAACCAGCAACAAGCATTTTCCCCCTCTGCCACCTTTTTTCCCTGCGACCCTTGGTTCAGTTCCTGTTTTCGTGTTGTCTTTTCCAGCTCTTTGTCCCATCTCCCGCGTGTGTATCTGCGTGCTTGTGTGTGCCTCTCTCTGTGTGGGTTTTTTTTTTTTTTTTAATATTTTGACACTCCGCTCCCCCTTAATAGGGATTCTTCCTAGAAGTAGCGCGCACATTTCTAAAGGACCCTTTTCACAGTCCTTTTCTTTTGGCTTTAAAATGATGTATATGTAATTGGTAATTAAAGGTGCAAGCTCTCTTCAATATAAACAATATTGCTCAATGTTAGATCATTAAAGGGAACCGCAGCACTAAATAATTACCTTTTGCATCGTGACACTCTGTTCGCAGGCATCCGCTCCCTTCCCAGCAGTCCCTGTGCAGTGCAGGGCTATGGTTACATTTTCACTAAAGCAAGGAGGCATCTTTTCATGATATAAATTGGTGAATTAATTATGTAGCATTGTCTTCAAACTCCTTTTAAAGTTAGATTAAGGGGGGGGGGGGGGGGGGAGGTAATTAATGGTTTTCAGAATGAGTATTGTGCTGTGTATTTGGTAAGCTTGGTGTGAGTTAGGAAACCGAAGCTTTCCCGTGCCCATGGTCGGCTCCAGCAGGACGGTCCCTGTTCGGGCGCTTCTCTGGGGTCCCCATCCTTTTGCTGCTGCAGCTGGTGCTGCTGCTCTCCGCTTTGCTGTTAGTGAGCTCTGATGCAACTTGTAATACAGCTGGTGGACACACCGATCGATTATTTATTCTGGAAGGCAAAAATGGGGGTGATTCTTTTCCTAAACTGCCTTTTTCAAGGCTCAGCCATTTTTGATGCCAGGTAATACATTTCGCCTTCTACCTCTTGTCCCTTTCCTATGTGGTGTTTTTTTTTTTTTGTTGTTGTTTTGCTATCTGGTGAAGAGTGGGACAAAATATTTGGTTTTGGCCAGGAGGAAAATCCAGATCTGGATTATAACATCTGTTTATCTTGGTCTTGCTTTTTTTGAGATATTTGTGTGACTTGCTTTCCCCAGGATATCCATAAGCAAACCGCTTGGGTAATAAAGAACATTTTTCCTCCTATTCCTTTAATCCTGATTCGATTAGAGGTCTCACTTGCTGATTTACATACTGTTCGTTCCTCTGTTTTGTTCAGCCCAAATCCTATAGTCCTTGCAGAGGCAAAACAGCCTTAGGCAAAAGTCAGTGGAAATTTTGCCCGAGTAAAGACCAAGGTTTGTATGAATTGGCAGTTACATGGCAGTACAAGAGAAAACAAACCAAAAAAACACGTTTTGCCCCAGAAATAGATTGTGATCCACAATTATTTTATAATGTAAGAATTATCTTCAAAATACCCACTAAAAACGTACTGTGTTTTATTAATTGTGAAATGAGAAGTTACTTATTCTTTGGAAACTGATGCAGGTCACTCAGAAAGGCTTTCCCAGTCTTTGGGGATAATGGTATGAAATCCATCAGCTCTGCGGGCAAGATTTAAACAAAAAACTTTTATTAACCTATAAAGCAACGGCAGGGGTATTTGACATCAGGAAAATGAGTGGAAGATTTCAGGCTGGCCAATATTCCAGTATGTTAAATAAGTGCTTAATTCTCTTTCTCCCTATACTCACTTCTGAAAACCCTTAACTTCTCCTGAGACCGTTCCCTGCGTACCTGCCTCTGGCAAACGCTTTGCTGTAATTTGTGATGATGGGTGGTCATTTAACCTTGTTGGTATCTCTGTAATGGGACAAGGTGGTACTAATTTTGTGTGCCACATGGAGCCTGATCCTGCTTGTTCAGAGCACGTGGGCACTTTTTTCCCCTCTCTCTGAAGCAGGAGAGGTTTGGGTGCATTGGCTTTGCTGGATGGGGCCCTGGCCAGATGGCTGGAAGGTGCAGTAGGAATGAGAAGGTGGGATAAAATGGGAGGAACTCGGGTCTCGCGTGTTTGCAAAATGGCTCTTTGCTGATATCCTTGCAGCTCTGGCAGCAGTGGGAAGGAGCTGTCAGGAAAGCCATGCCAGGTCAGCCTTTCCATTTTGTTTCAGGCAGGCTTGGTTGCAAAATATATTGAAATCATTGTGGGAGAGCGGAAGAGCTGAAAAATAAAAGAAAGATCTAATCAGGCTTGGCTTCTTTTGGGGGGGGTGAGGGGAGGCTGGGCCTCTCGTGATGTCTGCGAACATTCAAAGCAATCTCTTTCTCTTCTCCCCTCGTCCCTTTCCTCCCTCTTTCTCCTTGTCCATGTAAAGCAGAGGCTGACCATGTGGAACCGGCACTCGCCGACGAGGATGAGAGCCTGGCAATAGCAGAGCCGGGTGGCATCAGCATCGCCGCAGGTGGGACAGACCCCGACTTGTTAACCTGTGGACAGTGTCAGATGAACTTCCCGCTGGGAGACATCTTGGTTTTTATAGAGCACAAGAGAAAACAGTGCAATGGCACTGGTGGTGCCTGCTATGAAAAGAGCATGGATAAGAGCAGCCCTCCCCCCTCCTCACGCGCCGAGCTCAGGAAAGTGTCAGAGCCAGTGGAAATCGGGATCCAAGTCACACCCGATGAAGAAGACCGTCTTCTCACGCCTACAAAAGGAATTTGCCCCAAGCAGGAGAACATTGCAGGTACAGCATGTTTTACACTCAATCAACTGCCTAGGTAATCTTTTAACGAGAGCCCTCTAGAAAGTGCCATGAAACAGAGGCTTCAGTAACAGGTATTTATAGGAGTCATGGTCTGGAGGATCCTCACAGCTACGCAGGACTCAGCAGGGCTGCCCACCCCATGTTTAATTCAGTGCAGCAATCTCTGCAGGGCCAGCTCCTGGAGAGAGGGGACCCTCCATCCCTCAGGAGAACCCAGTGGCAGCCTGTACACATAGAAAAAAGCATAAAGTTGGGGTCAGAAATGATTTCAGGAGCATCTTTAAGCAGGTAGCAGTGGTGTTGGGATAGGCGACTTTATGAGATGCTCAATTCAGTCCAGATTAGACAGTCTTTGCAACATGCAGACCCTCTGGAAAGGCCCAAATCCTGACTCCACTGAAGAGAGTGCAAAAATCCTCTTCCCACTGATTGCACTGGAAAGAGGATTTGGTTGTGAGGGTTAAAGCAGGGGTTCATTAAGTCCTTGCATTTTCCTTCTGCTGGGGTAGATGTCAACTTCCTGGCCTGCATTGCCACCTGTCCTGGGGCTCCGTGGATGGCTGGAGTTGGGTGGGTGACACCTCCATTCGCATGCCCCCCCCAAATGGAGTTTTGGAAAGTGGAGACAAGAGCACAGGCTAGCCCAGGCAAACAAATTGCAGGCATTTCTTTTTCTAAAACTCTCAGACGCGGTGCAGTTAACTGAGCGGACCCCCCAGCTCCGAGGCAGGCAGGCGGGCGATGGCATCCCCCTGGGCGAGCTGCTGCGCAGCGGTTTCTGCAGAGCACCCAGTGTGGGGCCGCTTCCGTCGTGCAGGGCGTTTCTCCCCTCTGCAGCGGTGTGCTCAAGGAAGGCTCTGCTCCCTGCT
>JAOTQQ010000041.1:9086950-9156589 GCA_026546715.1 Gallinago undulata | reverse complement strand
GTGTGGGGCCGCTTCCGTCGTGCAGGGCGTTTCTCCCCTCTGCAGCGGTGTGCTCAAGGAAGGCTCTGCTCCCTGCTAGCGAGAGGGGGTTTTATGTTACACAGCAGGATCCCCCCTCAAACAGGCCTTTTTTTGTTCAAACCAATTGTATCCCATACAGAAGACCAGTGGCGATTTGTCTTTGCTGCTGCTACCCTAATTTCTCTAGGATTTGTCCCATGGGATTAGATCTGACAGCCCAGGATCCTGCCTGTAGTAGAGATGTTCCCTTGAGGGGATCCCCAGAAGACTTGTGAGAGGCTCCTCTTTTTATAGATGAAACTTAGGAGATTCCCTCTTTTAGCACTGGAGGTCTCCGAGTCAGTTCCCAGCATCTCAGATGGGCTTGGCCACCATAAAGATGAGGATGTGGGCTTTGAACTGCTGCAGTCTTCAGATCTCCAGATGATCTGCCTCTTAGGAGAGGGCACTTGCCACCCATTGACTACCTTGTTGTCTTCTAGGAATCTTTGGGGCTTTGAGGGCATTAGCAGTGGCAGCCTGTGCTGTAGTGTTGTAAGCAACCCTATTGTAAGACCTGACCCCATCCTTCCCTCATCCTTTTTCTGCTTTCCCCATCCTTTTGCAGTTGTGAGAGTGTTTCTTGGCAGAGATGACTACCTCATGGTGTAGCAGCTCTGAAGGCTAGACTTCCTTCCCATTTGGTGGGAGCAGAAGAGAAGTATTCAGGACCTGCTCCCCCAGCTGCTGAAGGCCTCCTGAATGGCGCTGAGCACTCTCAAGAGCTGTTGAACTCTGTGCAAGCCCCTTGCAGAGGGTGGCCAGTGTTTAGTGAGGTTGGTCCAGGAGACCTATGCTGTAGTTGCAGTCCAGATCTCATCTTTTACTAATCTCTGCCCAAATTCAGTCTGTAGTGAAATACCTCAATGGCTATACCCAGAGCAGAGGGTGCCATCCCGGCTTCTGGGCATCAGCATCAATATAGCACTTCTGCCATGCAGAAAATCTGCTGGGGGAGGGGGTGAAGGGGGTGTTCGCATGTGGAAAAGGCATAAAAAAATATTTAAAAGCCAATCTGGAGCACCTAATCTCTTCCAGACTAAACTGAATATCAAATGAAAGTATGTAGGAAAGATTTTGAATTGAGAAAAATAAAAGGGTTTATCGTTTGATTGGCATTTTCTCAGCAGTGCACGGAGATAGGGACATCCACTAAATAGTGCAGTAATAATGCTTTCTCAATTAGGAGCCCAGCTCCGAGATAAAAAGGTGCAGTGTCCTTCCATATTTTTTTTAATAGCAGCGGATAGTTTTCAATAGTAGGATAAAAGCCTCACATTACAGCCATGGAGGGTAGCCATGAAAAACCCACAGAAGTCATTCACTGGAAAGGCTTTAGTGGGATATACCAAACCCCTTATTTATATTTCAATAGAAAGGCTTTCTGCATTAGCCAAGAAAATCAGAATCTGCATTTAACATTAAAGGTATTTCCCAGTGAGCGGCTGTAGAGCATTGTTGTTAGATTTGTTAAAAAAAGAGACTAAATACGATTTCATAAAAGGGAAACTTAATCTCTAAGGCAGCTTTCTCCCACCCCACCACCCCCTCCCTTTATTTTTTTATTTTTTTGGTAATAATGCAACAGCCTACAGTATTTTAACTTTATATGTGACGAAAGATATTCTTAGCCTTTCTGTACTGCGACAGGAAGAAAGAATTTCTTTATTCCACCAAGAAATATGTAAAATAATCCCTTAGAAGTATGGGGAGATATGTTTGTTCAAAGCATTTAAAATGTTATTTTAATCAAAGGCACAAAACACTCTACATGCTGTGTCAGCTAAAGGAGACCATTACATTTTAACAGCAAATCATGCTCTTTTTCCCCCTCCTAGCCACCCCCCCCAGCTTTGAAACTAACTTTTTTTTTTTATTAAATAAAAAGGCAAAAAAGATTAAAGAATGAAAAAACTTCAGTGGCTCAAATGTATAAAGTAATTTAATATGGTGGAAGCATTAATTATTTTAGCTTAATTGAATTCTGAGGACTGCAGTAGTTGCATTTTTGTAGACAAGCTCTGTTTATTATTTCTTTGTGTAGATTAACAGTAAAGGAAACATAGATAACTTTTAGTTATTTATTGTAAAATAAATGTGTCAATTCATGTGTAAAGCAAGCTGTTCAAAGATAATTGAGTCTTTATATTTGAAGAGGGAAACCAGAAATCACCCACTCGCCACTCCGGCTCCCTGAAATATGCTGCCACTGCTGCTGCCCTCAAATAGGTTTCAGCTCCTCTCCTTGATCTTGTGTTATTTTTGTAGACCTTCTTATTTGGTTGAAATGATTTGTGAGGCCTTTTTCAGGTGTGCCCAAGCTGCCAAACCTCAGAGCTTCCCATGGCTGAGTGTAGTGAGGGTATGTCAAACACTGAGCTTGGCTCTGCCGTCCCACCTCTCTTCCCTCTGGGCGTGAGGATGTTGGGATGTAGCACCGCGCTGAGCGTTCACCCTGACGCAGGGTGCTCCAGATTCCCGAGGTGTCTTTCTTTTTGCCTTTTTAATTTTGCCTTTCTTTCTTGGTAAGTCTGCCTGCTCTGGTCACTGAATGTCTCTTGACCACACAACAGACTTTGTGTTGCTTTGAGGTAGGCAGGCTGAGCTTGGGAGTCTGCAAGAATTTGCATGCACGTAACACAATTCTCCAACTGACATTTCTAGATATCAGTAAAGACAAAGGCAACTTTTTCTCTGCAGCAGCTTTTAAAGACCTTCTGATAATGAAGTCTGTCATCTTTTCCTGACTCGTAACTTGCAAATCCATGCCTTTCAAGGTGCTTTCGTTTAGTTACTGCTGTCCGTAAGGTGTTTGGTAGTGTGTTAGCTGGCACTGAGAGGACTTGACTTGCTTAGGAGCAGTCTGTCCTGTAAAGTGTTGTTTTTTTTTTTTTCAAATTGGCTGACCTGTTTGAAAATCAGTTCTGGTACAGAGGGTGTGATAGCATCAAACTGATGTAACAGATTGTCGTATAGCAAAACACAGCCAGGCCAATGAGTTGCCTAGGAGTTATCAGTCACTGCTTCTTTTGCTTCACCGCTGGCAGGTATTTTGGAAACAATTAGGCCACCGTTGTATTTTATGCCTCTTTTTATCTTTCATATTTATCAGATCTTGGGCGTAACCAGGTGACCTGTCCTGACTGAAGAAGGCCCTGGGAAGGTGGCTCCTGCTGTCCTTTGACTGATGGTATCTCCTCACAGGCCCTGCTGGGCTCACAGGCCACCAGGCTGTTTGTTAGCAGGGCTCTCTGAAATGATCCAGAGTAAAGAAAAAGTACTGGTCGGCTTGTTCTTAATGCTGGATAGTTTCAGAGAACCGCGGCAGAGAGGAGAGAGCCTTGGTGGGGCAGGCACCACGTGGACTAGACCTTCTCCAGCTTCACTGGCTGAGCTGCATGCTCCAGGCAGCATACCCTTGTGGCCAGATAACCACACCAGCAGCAGAGGTTCATTAAGACAGCGTAGTTAATTTCTGCAACGATGGTGCTAGGAAAGGGGAGGGAGTTGATTGGAATTCCTCGTTCATCCTGTCCCGGTCACCAGTGCTGGGCTTCATACATTATGGACTTGAACTAGATGTGCATCGTGAAAAAAGGCTCCCTGTCAGAGGCAGGATTTAACTGCAACCTCTGCTCCATGAATGTTCATTTCAGGCTTTTGAATGGTAAAACTGCCAGTGAGAGAAACTAAATAACTCGCATGTGCTGGAAGCCAGAGATAAACACCGCCGCAGGTTGCCATGAAATAGGCTATTTGATATATTTAGAATTGTTATTTTTCTCCAAATTAAGATTAGTTAAATCCATGTGTGTTGTGTGAGTGATTGTTAACTCAATGGCATGGATTATCCTTTTTTCAAATCATGACAGCTAATTATTATTGCTGTCTACCCTGAGACATTCACTTACAATGTACCATTATGGACCCGCGCACCCATATTAACTGTAGGACTCAGGCAGCCACGAGTTGCCTTTACACGTGAGGGGAGGAAAACACAAGCTGAAATAACCTGAGGCTGGTGGCAGTGATACTGGGCAGGTTGGGAAGAGGTGTCCTGGGTGGTGGCAATGTCTGGCAGGTCCTGAACAATGCTGAGCTGGCATGTGGGGTAGGGTAGCCATCCCTTCCCGAGGCTGCCATGACACCAGGTTGTGCTGCCAGCATCTCCCCAGGGAGGTGGGTCATACAGGAGTGACTTTTCAAAGCTGGCCAAGGAAAAATGCTACGTGAGGACGAAGAGGCTTCCAGAAGTATGTGGTAACACAGCCTGAGAAATGCAGGTTGCAGCTGAAATAGTTTTCGTGAGGCTCTTCCAGGCTTGTTTCTTCCCTTGCGTCTGCCAGGCTTTCCCTGAGCGTAGAGGAGTTACCTGGCCTCCTCCTCCTCTGCTGCTTCACCAGGTATTTAGCAATGTGTTTTGCTAATTGGTGCGGCTGAGCAGCATGGCGGGGGGGGGGTCATACACACACAGGGAAGGTGTCAGCACAGCTCCCCTGAGAGTGGTGTTAACGAGCAAAACCTCCTGCCCCCGGGGACCTCGGCTGCAGGCCTGACTTGGGTTCTGGGGAGAAAAACAAGCCGGGTGATCTCACCCCGAGCCCTGCTTGTGCCAGGGGAGCCTGGTTCTCCTGTGGGGACAGGCCACCCCCAGCCCATGGCAGGGGACTGCGGTGGCAGCTGCCCTTCCCTGGTGCATTGCAGCTTCAAGCACGAGGAGGGGCTGCCAAAAGATTAACGTTTAAAAGTTTTAAGGGTGTTGGTGAGGTCAGGTGGAGGGGAGGTGATCCCCTGTTTTGGGGACCCTTAGAGGGGCTAATGTGAAGGGTGTCTTGTGGTGGCTCGGTGGCCCTCCATTCCTGGCCTGCCCCCCCAGCCGGCAGCGAGGACAGCAGGGCCATGGCTGCTGGGCGCTGCCAAGGCCGGGGTGAGCACCCTGCTAATCCCAGCAAGAGTTAAAGGTGAGAAACCTGCCGGTTACAAAACCCTTTCTTCCCCTTGCTTGAACTCCACCGCACCCATGTGGCTCAGCTCCAGCACTCCCTGCTCCAGCCCCGGCCCGGGGGCCACGGGGGCCACCGGCCACCCTCTCCCTGCCGCCATTTCAGCCTGCCCCCAGCTGTGTCCTGCCTGGGGTCCGGCCAGCTTTCCCGGCATCCCAAAGAGTCAAGTGTGAAATTAATCATGCCTAGTTTTAAACAGGCTAAAAAACTTCACCAAGGAATATTGTGCCCTCGGTTCTCCCTGCTGATTTTAGCTTTTTGTTTCGTTCCGTTCCTCTCACCACCCTGTTTTTCAAAGCCATTTTCTGGGCCATGTGTGCCATTAGCTGGACCCCCACCCACCAGGCCAGTGCTGCAGGATCTGTGAGGGGTCCTGCTCACCCTGCTCCCACCTGGTGTCACCCCTCAAACCGGGGGTGCCATGCCACATCAACCACATGGGGACCTGCCCCCAAACAAATGGGGTGCCAGACGGTGAAACAGGAGCTCGTTGTTATTTTTCTATTGCTCTAATCTCTCTTAGTTATAGTCATCTTCGGTTTTATGTGTGTCAACGCTAGGTGAAACCTTTTCGACAGAATTGCCATTTTGCAGGCTGATGAGAGGGGATTTAAGAAGGTCATTCATTACACGTGGCCAGAGTCGTCTCCCTCCGGGGTGGATGCCTATCAGAAGTCACTCTTTTAAGAGCAAAACTTGCTCATTTACACCAGCTTGGCACTGCTGTTATCTTTTAATTCAGTGGAAGGACTCTGGACTTACTTAGAGGTAGAGCCCAGTCAAAACAGCAGCCAACATAGTGGTTTTTGCCTTTATTCATGCTCTTGTGAAATTACTTGGGCCACGTGTGGGAGACCAGAAACCGTGTATGTATCTCTGATTATTATTCGCATGGAAAGACTGGTAGATTTTTAGACAACACTAATGGTAAATGATAAAAAGGCACTGGTCAGCCAGTCATTACTCATTTTTCTTTACAACTTTGCGGGCAACTGTTAGGAGCAAAGTAAAACTAGTGCCCAACCATCCTATAGACTGCTGGAGTATTGATTGCAAGAAAGGAGTTTGTGTAGTTCGCAGGGGAATTTTGCACTGGGATGTAGCCTAAGGAAAGATGGTTGCGTGGAAATAATATAAAACAGAAAAGTGCCCGTATAGATAGAAAAAGCTGCTGTTCCTCTCTGATGGTGAATAAATTCATAGAGGGACGGAAATGGTTCCTTTGCTTCAGCAGGACAGAAGTGCTGCTATAGCATGAGGCTGCCTCCCTTCATGCCTTTTCCATAGATTGTTTTTCTTTCTCAGCCTGTGTTTGAACTGCGCTGCCTAGACACACAGTGACCAAATCGGCTGTGACATAAAGGTTGAACCTTTATAGGGTTTTTTGGAGATTGGAACATTTTTCTATCATAACTGGAGAAAAAAAAAAAAACCTGTGAAGTAATCATACTTTTTGTACAAGAAAGGCTTGGATTTCTGTGTCATGTCACATAACTTCAAAGGGCATAGATTTGGGGCTGAGTTTTAGTGCTGCCTTCGGTGGCTAAGTGGGAAGATGGGAATCCAGAGGGTGAGAAATAGAGGAGAGAGGGCAGGTACAGCAATAAAACTGTGGTTTTCAGCAGACAACCCTAGAAGCCCAGAGAAACTGGGTATCTCGGTTTGGGAGATGTGCGTGCTCGCTCCAAGGAGAGCATCCTTTTCAGCACGTTCCTTCTCCCCGTTCCCTCCCATCCTCCAAATGGTAATTGGTGGGCCGTGCAGTAGAAATGTTATTAAAAAAAAAAGGGGGAGGAAGAAAAAGTGGGTGGGTGGGGTATCTAGGGATTTGGTGTCTAAGCTCAGGAGTTAAGCCGGAAATCCCAGAGATGTAATGAAAACAAAACGGACTTTTCACTCGCGCTGTGGCATTCTGGCAGTGAGAACGCTTTCGTGAGCCAATGTTTTCATTGTAGGTTTTCTCGAGAGAAGTAGTGGAAACGAATCGTTAACCCCTTAACAGGAATGAATGTGGTTGCTGCAGCCGGGAGAGGAGAGCTGCCTTGGCTCCTAGTTGCCACGTTGGAGAGCTTGGGGGTGTGTGTATGTTTGTGTGTAGTGGGGAAGGTGGGGTAGATACCGCTTGTAAGGAGTTTAATAATCTTAATGGCAGATGTGAAGTGGTTACTTAGCGGTTGTTGTTTTTTCCTCTTTGCATGTATGCCTTTGCAGAAAGATTTGAGTGTGATCAGCACAAACCACTGTTAAGCCCAACAGCTCTTAAATTCACTCTTTCTTCTGGCATTTGGTAGCATATTTCTTGAGCGAGAAAAGGGGGACACTGCTCGCTCATCCCTCGGCAGGGTCATAAATGCTGCAGTTGGAAAAGACCTACCAAGTAGCAGATCCCAGTTTTCTTGGAAAGTGAAAGTACAGGATGTGTGCCTGTCACAGGCGTGTTATGTATATAGCTTTAAATGTCCAGCAGCCTTGGACGGTGTTCAGCCTTAGAGGAGTAAGACCCTTCATTAAAAGCAAGGGAGTCTGGGGAGGAAGAGAGGTGGGAGTGATTAATCTAATTTACTTTACCAGCCACTTTTGGTGAAGAGATTGTGTATCCCTGTCTTCCGTGCTCTGATTAGGCTGCATTTTATTTCGATGTTTTATTTCACCTTTTGATCGCAGCTGGCACTTACCATATTTCTTTCTCCACTCTCTCATTAGGGAATTTTATCTGCACGTATTTTTGCAAGCGGTATAGACCATCAGCCCCCCCCTTCCCCCCCCCCCCCCAGCTTTAGCTAAAGAGCATCTCATCTACCCTTTAGCATCTCAGAAGAGCAATTAAAATCATTATACACCTTCTTCCAGATGCCCTAGATCCTCCGGTCCAGCCCTTGCATGCAGGTTGTGGGACTTTCGGTGCTGTGCAGACTTTGGACATAATTGCATAGCTGCTGCAAGGGGCTGCGTCTCTGCAGCTGACCTTGCTCGGTGCCTCTGGCCCCTGAATAGATGTTTGCCTTCTTTCTTCCCACTTTGACAGCTCCCCCCCTCCGCACTCTAGCCCCTCACTCCGCCCCAGCCCACTCCTTGTCTGCTCACGCTGAGAAAGCACCGCGGTGGCAAGGTATTTGTGGCTGAAACTGCCTTGGCAATGAGCAGAGGATGAGGAGAATGTTGGTTCTCGCGCACACCCCTGTTTGAAGAGGAGAAAAATAAGAAAGGAAAGAGATACTGCTGAATAAATGATGGTTCTACATGTTTTTTATACCACGTTGCTTTCGTAATGGTCGTTTAAACAAGGTGGAGTGGTGGGGGAGGAGAGAACAAGACGAGACTACAGACAAGGATTAAACAGCCCTCTTCTTCTTTTAACACATTTATTATTTTCAGAGTCAAACCTGTAGCCAGCTAATGTAACTGTAAAAGTCTCCTTTGAATTATTGGCGAGGCACTCTGAAGTCTTCTATTATAGCTGATGTACTTGCAAGCAGGCAAAATCCAGTTTTGAATTTAGCACCTACTTGTTTTATTTTCTTTATTAAACCAACTCCCGGCTCATTTTTTCCTTTCAATATCGGCTTTTCGTTTCCCGTTTTTCTAGAGTGCCCTATTACTAGCTCATAAAAAGAGTTAGAAACTGAAGGGAAGTTTCCTGAGCAAGAAGGAATTTTTTTTGGCTTTTTTTTTTTTTTCCCCCTATGGCTTGGCCCGAAGCCAACCTGTCTTTCAACAAGTAGAGAGCCATTCCAAGTTGAAATTTATAGAGCAGAGTCCAGGTTCAAGGGCTGAAGCCCGCCAACAGCTCCAGCCTCTTTGTTACTGATTAATTCCGCAAGCGGTTCAGCTGGTTTGCTCACTTCTGCCTGCTCTTCACAGCGCTGCAGCGCTTCCAAGCCGGCTGCCGCTGCTTCCCCCTCCCTTGATTTTCAGCAGCCCTTTCTCCCCTTCACTGTAGAGCAAGCCCCCAAATTAATTTCAACCCCATGTGGTCCAAACTGCATCACGTTGGTTTTACAATAAAATTACCAAAAAATTTTTCCCTCTGCTTTATTTTTCCTTTTTTTTTTTTTTCCCCCTAATTTTAAGTCTGGAGCTTCCCACTTAACTTCAGCTCATATTAACAGTTGCTTCTTGGCATCGTTTGGAACCCAAGTTCTCAGGTTTTAATTGGTTTACTCAAACGCACGCAGCGGGGCAAAATAGTTTCTTTCAGCTTTACCTGCAAAGGATGTTTCCCGTCTCAGCGAGGGGGTTTCCCTCGTGGAGGGATTTGAAAGGTAGAAGTTTTCAAGTGGTCTCAATATGAGGCCCCACAAGAGTGAGTGTGGGAGGTGAGGGGGAGAAAGGGCAGGAAGAAAGAAAAGAACTAAAAAAAAACCACCCAAACCCAACAAGTTTGGGAAAGTACCTTGAAATGAGGATGGTCCCAATCCTGTAACAAACTGGATATGAAATCATAACCTTATTGACGTCAATGGGGGTTTTGCCATTGGCTTTGGCGAAGGCAGGATTTCATCCTTAGCCTGCGCCGAGCTGTAGGTATGCCAAGGGTCCTCTCGCAGTCAGCGGGATTACTGATGTGCAGAAAGTTAAGCATGTCTGTAAGCGTTGGCAGGATTAAGATCTGTGCTGGTATTTTCAGACCAAGTGAAATGCATGTGGGAGGTTTTTAAAGAAGAAAGTGCATGGGAGTTTTAAAAAAAGAAAAGTATAGCAGAGCCTGCCATTTTTAAGTGCCTTGGGGAAAAACCTGGGTTGCTATTAAAAATATCGGAGGACTAATGTGTTACTAATTGTGACACAATTAACTTCTTAAAAGTATTCGATTACGAGTCCCAAGAAAATAAAAAGATGGGGATGAATAGCTAGAAATTCAGGCCTGCGTTTCTGTTTAAACATTTTTTTTAAGTAGAAATAAAAACAAGCCTAGACGTTCACTTTACCGTGCATCTTGATTACTTTGCTCCTAGAAGTCTACTTTTGAGTAGGTTATTTAAAGAATTAAAAAAAAAGGACAAGAACAAAGAAAAGAAGCTCAAACCCAGTAGCTGTCGGAGACCCCTATATGTGGCTTTACCACAAAGCTGTTAAATTCTTGTTTAAACATTTCTCCAGAGCTGTTACTCAGGAAATAAAAATGTGTGCTGTTTGTCTATAGCAGATTAAAAGTTTACCTTTAATGTGACGGCTTCTCAAATCTAGTGTCGGAAACATACCTCTATTTTATGGTATTATGAAGCAGGTCTGGAGCAGAAGCAATATATTTAACTAAGAGGGAACGAGATAGAAATTGTGGGTTTCTTTCTTTAATGGTTTATTACCAGAGACCTTTCCTGTGTCTGTCTCTGAAACTTTTGTGCATACAAGTGGCCAGCACATGTAAACCACACTTTGAAATTTAACAGTTAACCTTAAAAAATCTTAAGTTCAGCAAAATGGAACTTTTTTTTTAGCCTATGGACAGCTCTTTGTAATGATCTGGCAGAAGATTCTAAGGTTGGTTTTTTTTTCTGCTAAACATTTGTAATTTCAGCAGTAGAAAACTGAAGCACACCCAAGCTCTGAGAAGGCGCGCTCTCACATCTGCCTCTGCCTGTGTGCTGATTCCCAGGAGTCCCATTTATAACAATCTAACAAGATAGAATCTGCCTTTGAGTATCAGTAAATATGGCTAAAGATCACAAAACTGTACTCATAATTGTTCAAGACTAAAAGGCAGAATATAGTGTTTGATTAATGCTTATGGTACAGGGCCTTCTTGCAGAAGGAAGTTAAAACAGTAACCACCAACCCCTCCCCTAAAAAAACCCTGAGCCCCCCTCCAGCCCCCTCAGACTCCACAGAAGGATGCGATCTTCTTCGTGCAAAGTTCATCATTTAAGATGATGCACTTTGTTTTTGATTTTGAGGTTGATCGAGGATACCTGATCAGAGCTGTTTCTTGGAAAGGAACTACAGGGTAGTTTTCTTTTAGCAGCGCTAGTACACAGGAGCCAAGGACATCTTCTCTGGCCACCATAAGCACTCATCCTTCAGGTCAGGGGGCTTTTGAGAGCGTGTTGTCCTAGATTTGCCTCATCCCTACCATGTCTGGTCTGTGGGTGAAGAAAAACACCCTCAGTCCTCAGTGCTCCCTATCTGACAATTAACATTCGTAGAAATATTTAAGCAGGAGGAGGTTATGGATGCAGTGGTATCTGTCAGAGACCCCTAGCAAAGGCACCTGCTTGTTTGGGAAGGACTGACAAGCTGGATTGATGAGGTCCGTGTTCGTGCTGGAGCCTTGGCGCTGCTCGGGCTAGTGTTTGTGCCAGGTGGCTAGCAGCTTGCAGCAGGCATTACCTAGGTGGGGTGATGCACCCCTTGTCCTCACTCTCTCGGTGGGAATCTTGGGAACTCCTATTGTCTTCGCTGTTGGGAGACTTCCCTGCTGTCTGGAAAGGTTTATTTTTTTGAGCGATAGTGGGTGGAGAATACAATACAGATGGATCTGTTTCTCTTTCATTAGCTCTTTTAAGACACTTGTTTAAATGTGTTCGCTTTGCTTTTCAAATGGTAAATGTCAGTGTTTCAAATATCACTGTTAACAAAAAAGAATAAATTAAGAAAAACAGATCTTTGAAAAAGCCCAGGCCAGGATTTTGTTAAAATGTTGGTCTAGAAATGGCAAAGGTGACTCTGGACATACACAAAGCGGGGAAGATGTAGGGAATTGGGGCTCGTTTATATTCAGTGCAGGTCCCTCTTGGGAGCAGGTCCTGCCCAGGCGAGAGCTGCGGCCAGCAAGTGAGGCTGGGTGCTGGTGAGGGTGCCCAGGGCATGTGCTGAGTGGGGGGCTGTGACTTTTGCAGTGAAAACCCCATGTTTTAGGGAACAGGATAAGGGTACAGAGAGAAAACCTGGAAGGGCAGATGTGTGTATGCTCCAGTGGAGTTTGTTTCTTCCCAAGGAAACTGTGGCCTTTGGGGCGAGACACTAGCTGGGATGTGCACAGCACTGTGCTAGCAGAAATACCACCTCAGCGTGCCATCACGGGAGAACCCTGGCACTTCGAAAATCACGCTTGAATACTTCTGTTTCCCACCCTCCTGTCCCTACACTTCTCCCAGCCCTGGCTGTGTGATGGCAGTGCTGAGCAGAGCCTAAACTCCGTACCCGTAACCCTTCTCTAGGGCAGGTCTGTGTGGTTTGATGGGTAAAGCGCAGGAGACCATCAGCCCTTTCTCCAACCCTGCAATCCCACTTTTGTTCCCAGGAGTGGAGCAAGTCCAGGAATTTTTAGTGCTTGTTTTCTGTTGGTTTTAACCCTCCCATCTCTTTGCCAGCGCCAGCTTTAAACCGCCCACAGGAGATATGCAGATAGGCACTCTCATTTCTCAGATAAGGCAGAAAAGATGTGAATGGCTTGATTTTCCAAAGTGCCTGGCTGTGTCCGGCAGGGGCTCAGGGCATCCTGCTGTGCTCAACACCCCTCTGGATGAGGACACCATCCAAATGCTACCATCCAAAATGACAGCAGGGAGCGGGTGACGACAGTGGGTCTATGGCTGGGAGAACCTGCCCTCTGGTTCACTGCTTGCAGCCCTACTCTTTTGTGCATGCATTGATATTTTTGAACAAGCTCAAATCCCTCCAGTTCTCCCTGCTGCTAGCAAGTTTCCTCCCTCCCCTCTCCCCCCCAAAACTCCTCGGTGAAAGGGTCAGATTAAACAAATGTGAAATCACAGGGAGGGCAGTGGGGAGGGAGACGACTTCGCCCGACCCCTCTTGCAGCCCGCACAATGCCAGTGAGGAAGGATGGAGGATGAGAGGCTTCATGCCACTTCCCGGAGCCTTGGCAGCATTGTCACCGTGGGCACAGTGCCAGAAGATGGCTTCTACCTTGTAATTGAATAAGGATCTAAGGAAATTTCACTTTAGAGCATACGATAGAGCCCTTCCCCAGGTGGGGAGATGGGAGCCCCAGAGCCGTGTGCCTTGGGCGAGATCCCGTCCCAGTTTGGCTGGGTTAGGACCAGGCTGGGTACCCTCACCTCCCCTGTGGGTGCTGGTCCCACAAGGAACTGGGGACTTCTCTGTGCTGCATCCCAGTGGGTGCTGAGGAAGAGGAGGAGGCAGGGGGGAAGGTGGGGAGGTGGGGGGGAGAAAAGAAAAGATCTGTGACAAAATCATGCAACACCCACGTAAATATTGTTTGTATGAATTGGGTCCTTCATCTTTTGTTAGCGGCAGCTTGTTAATTAACAGCAGATTAGTGCTGCTTTCTTCTGACACATGAATATATTTTGGGCTAGAAAATACTTGTACTCAATAAAACTGTGTGACTGAACAATTCAGAAAGTACCAGCGGAGCGCCGTAATGGATTCCCTTTTCATCCCCTCCCCCCTGCCTCCTCCTCCTCCTGCTCTAAATGCAAGCAGATTTCTGCAGTCTAGTGCAGAAGAGACATGTTAAACACAGCTAAATAAATCATGTTTACTCTTGGCGTTCTTGGTAGTGAAAAATCTGTTGGCTGTTTTTACTTCCTTATTTCTCAGCATTTGCTTCCTACCTGTTTTTGAGCCTGTGCCCAGAAATAGTAGTTTTGTCAAACGAGAGGATTATGCCAACCAGCAGTTCCCTCTGCCAAGGAAGCTGCTGGATCGCAAAACCTGGTGACTTCTTTCTTACGGTGACACTGAGATTCTCCCCCTTCCTCCCCCCCCCATTAGTATATAAAATAAAAGTATTAAAATCTGGAGAAGGAGAAAATGTAATCAGATCCTGGCAGTTTAAGAGCCCAGATTAAGGAAAGTTTAACTTCTGTTCCAGAAGCCCTCCTTTAAGCTGTTTGTGGAGGTGAAAGTGCTGGAGATAGCAATAATAGGAACCAGACATTTTCTCTTTCTCGTTATCATTCCATGTCCCATTCCTCCCACAAATGGGTGTGGGTTTTGTTTCAGCTGTTGGTTTTTTTTTTTCCCTCTACTGAGAGCTTTACAGCTGGGAGGGAGACATAACTAAGCCTTTATTTTAACCAAGTCGGCTCACAAGCTCTGCTGGCAAGTGGGCGAACTCAGGTTTTGGGGCTGAATTCTGCTCCACAACCTGCGCTCCTGAGTGGTCCCATGGACCTTTTGCTTGACTGAGAGCTGCTGGTGAGTGCAGACGTGACAAACCTGTGCAAAGCTATATCTGCATGTATATATTTTTTTATATATGTATGTGGCACATCTTTCGTCATCAGCAGGGCTATGTTGAGTGGAGGGGAGTGTAGCCCAAAAGGTAACTATCACTGTTTTGATGCAATCTTGGGTATTAAGTGCCCCTCTTTGACCTCAAGTGGCAACTTTTGAGCCTGGACCATCCTCCTTGCTGCTGTTATCCCAGATGTCAGTGATCCCAGATGTGACTGTAACATGGATTATGAGCCTAGTGGACTCTCCCTGTTTGGTTTTAAAATTAGAAAAAAGATCCTTTTTCCCATCAGAGCTTTGCATGTATTTACTCTTTGATCACATTGGAAGGGCCTTATCCTGTCTCCAGAGGAGCTTTAGTTCTGCTTTCAGTAGTAACAGGGATCTGGCCCGTGCTGAATATTAGCATTTTAATGGCTTACTTAAAACCCCGTCGCTGGTACACTCACAGGGCTCCTGGCACGATGGAAGTCCAGCTCTGGGGTTTTGCAAAGCGATGTTGCAGGCTGCAATGCCTTCTGAAAGCGGAGCGGGGATGGCCCGTTTGTCATACACTATTAGTATTGTCAATAATAACATGTCTACAGAAGCCAAATTAATTCCTTCTTCCCCTTTGCTAAGTCCAAGAAATGCCAGATCAGTTTCAGAACAGGGGAAAAAAATAAACAGAATCAAAGTTTGTATGTTATGATTCCTCTGAATTTCTGGTGGGAATACTCTGCGATAGAAATGATATTTCCACAGAGGCTTTGGCTGCCAGTTTGCTTAATTACATTAAATAGTGGTATAAACCTCGGCAGAACATAAACCTCTCTTACAGCCAGTCATTAGAATATTGAATCATAAGGAATAATGATACCAGTGCTAACGTGTTATAACAGTCTTTATTATATTAGTGATTGAAATGTTATTTAAAAAATAGGGTTTGTTGTGGCGACTTAGGTGTGCATGCATATTTTCTCTGATCACCTATTAAGAGACTGAAGACTGGATTTGAATTTATTACAGGGAAATAAAAAGCTTGCTTAGAGGAAGAGCTACTAGATCGCTGCTTATGATTTTACAATTTGATTCCGCTTGTCCTTAAGGAAGGTTCATAACGCTTATTTCAGAAATGCCATTTACATCTAGAAAATTAGGGTTAAAAGGACTACTTTGTTGAAACTAATTACAGGCTAGTTCAATTTTTTAGTTGGTGACATTTTAGAGATTTTGCTTGTAATGTAAGAGGTTATAGAAAGATTTGGTTAGGCTGTGATGTACAGCAATAAGCTGCCGTTTGAGTGTATTGACATTTTAACCAGAAACAAAACAAAAACCTCCTACCCTTTATTTTACAGGGGTGATAGGTATAAATTTAATATCACTTCCTTATCCTGACCATGGATGTTTGAAGGAATTCTTTTGCTTTACCTCAGTTTGTACAGTATCTCTATTTTGTTCTTTTTTTTTTTTTTTTTTTTTTTTTTTTTTTTTTTTTTTTTTGTGTGTGCGTGTGTGTGCTTTTTTGTTTCGTTTTGTTTTGGTTTTTTTGAATATATTTTCCTGGCTAATCAACTTCAGCTTCCATTTTAAACATATTTGATAATAAAAAGCCTTTTAGTGCTTTACACTTTTATCTTATGGAGAAAGATGCTATTCCATACAAAAAAGTGGGTGAATGAGTTATAGGGGGATCTGGTCTAGAAAAATATACCTCACAAAAATGTCTTGTATGCAGAATGGTTCTTGGATTCTTGTAGTTGGTTTGCTTGTGGTTTTGTGTCATACTGAAAGGAGTAAGGGGTTGTTTTTATGCCGTACTTGCATTTTATCTCTCCTGGTAGAGGGTTCACTTATCCTTTTTAATTAGCGGTCATGACTGGCCAAATTCTGCTCAGATCCAAGTCTTTGGGTGAAACTTTTCATTGTGCTATTTAGCAGCAGGATGGGGCACAGGTTCACAACACACTTCCTTGTGCAAATGAAACATCAATTTATTATTTCCCTTTTTAACTTACATTATACTCTGAATGAGATTCCTAGTTGCTGGTTTATTTGTCTGCTTTCTTTCATTATTTAAAAGGTAGTTAATTTTCTAGCCCCTTTTCCATTCAGAGAGCATTATTTACTCAGTTGTGCTGATGACCAGTAAATTGAGGACTGAAGCTTTACGTTCTCAGGGTTCCCCTTGTTTGGTGGATTGTTTTACCATCTCCAGTTGATTGCTCCACTCATTTAATTTGACAGATTCAGTTATCAGACTTGGGCCCAATTGTACACACGCAGCTGGATTGGTTTTCCCCTGAGAGATCCAAAACACAAAGGGAATCCTCATTTTAAAAATCTCTGTTGTTTGCTTCCACCATCACCACCACCACCATCATTCTCCTTGCTTTTGTTATTTAAGTTTGCTTGGTGTTAGTGAAGTGCTCTGCTGAGTGTGAATGTGCTCTGTGCACCAGGAGAAATTTGCAAATTATGAACATGCACATTAATGAGAGCCCCCCCTTCCCCCAAACCCTGCTATGTTACTTGAAGTGTAATGCTTGTATTCACACTAGGCAGGTAGACTATTTTTCACTTTGAAATTCAGCACTTACAAAGTGCCTCCACTTACATCGCTTTTTTGGCAAGGGGTGAGCCAAAAAAACAGGAGCTGTGATTCTCTCCCAAAGCTAATTGTGCCTGTATATTAAGTTTGTCCATCTGTGCTTTGCAGGGACATCGGCATCATCTGATAGTCCAGCACTGAAAGAGTTAACAGTGCTGCTGCTTAATATATTGCTGTTACAGATTCTTTTTAGTTTCCAGGACATTTAACAAAATCAGGTGGATATCATTAGCTGATTTTCACAGATGGGGAGACTGAGGCACAGAGGGGCAGAGTGACTTCATCTGCCTCTCTTTCCCCAGGTTCCCTCCCCTTCCAGGAATTGTTTTTGCTACCAAACAGCTGAAGAGCTGCTAAAGCCTTGTCCTGCCTCATTCCAACAGTGATTTATTATTATTTTTTTTTTTTTTAGCGTGGGCTAGGGATAAAATTCAAAAATACTAGTAGAAGGCAAACTTTGGAGCAATGAAGGAATACTTAGCCAAGCAGCAAATCCTGCTGCTGTCTTTTCCGGAGGGGGTATTCTGCCTGAGGATAGGTATGTGCAGTGGAGTGTCTGCAGGTGGAAGCAGGGCTCAATCCTGCGGCCAAGGCAGAGGAGAAGCTTTTACTGACTCCTGCCTATCCTGGGCTTTTCCCTGGCCACTTCACTTCCTTGGTTTTAGCCTCTTGACCATGCTCTTGTGGTCAAGCCCTCAGATTATTTATAGTGATATTTCTCTCTCTAGCTGCCTGTATGTATTATTTTGCCCTTTGGAAACAGCTCTTTTCATCCACTGAGTTCCTTTATTAATTCCAGGGCCTGTTAAATCATTGCAATTATCTGTTGGGGTGGTTGTATGTTTCAATTGCATCAGGAATATTTGCTGGTATATGGAAATATTCATGGTATAATCATGACTAAAGATTTTAATCCCCGTAAGGATTTTTACAGCCATTGAAACTTCCCAGGACTTAATTACAAGAGTTGGGGAACAAACTTGGGAAAATTGATGAACTGTTTATTGTCAACCCTTTATGCTTTTTTGGGAAACAGACTCCACAAATCAGGGTGATTATTGTTATTTGTTAGTTTATTGCAGTAGCTTCTGGACATTGCAGCTCACATCAGGGCACCATTGTGTTAGGCGCTCCGCACCCCTGGAGTGAGAGCCAGGCTCTGCTTGGAAGCGTTTTGGGGCTGAACACACCAGGCAAGTGAAAGGTGGGAAGGGGAACTCCGAGCTCTGGGAGGGCACTGCGCCCTTGTGTTTCCTATGTTATATCACATTTGTTGATGTGCTGTTTTAGGCCCGATCCTGCCCTTGTTTCCGCTGCTTTTGCTCCTGGTTGCTCTCATAGCAGAGGGATATGGTCCTCCTTACATTTGTGGGATGGGGAGAAGGCATGGCAGGAGGAAGTGATGAATGCAGCCTTGGGGTGGGCGAGAGTCCTTTTTCTTGTGTGGTTATTTGAGGTGAGCCAAGATATTTTGGGTTTTTTTGCTTAGCTTCGTATTCAAAGCACAGACAAGGGAGCAGGTTTGGATGAGCATCAGGTGGGAGGGAGAACGGGTGGTCCTGCAGGAGCCCCCACAGGATCCTGGCTCATAAGGATGCTGCCGTGTGACACCTGTCCCACCCCCGTCCCAGAGCTGGTCCAGCGACAGCCCACACCCCCATTTCCTAAAATTCGGGTCTTGGCACTGCATAAGCAATCTTGCAGGCACGTAGCGTGGGCTACGTCTGGGAATCCACATGATCTCTTTACTTTAGGTAAGTAAAAATCTCCACAGCCTGCCCTTGATGTCTGAGCCTCAAAAATGCCACGCACAAATATGTGGACGACCTAAAGTGTGGATTTTTATGCAGTGAGAATAGTTGCATTCTCAAAACAGGATATTTAGATAAATTAGGATATTTATTAACCACACGGGGTGTTCCAAGTTCATTTTATTTATCTTTGTAAAGTGCTTCCAGATCTTTGCGTGGAAGGCACTAGAGAAATGAAAGGCGTATTATTATTATTATTGTTATTATTGTTGTTGTTGTTATTATTATTATTACAGCATCTAACTACTGACAGGAAACCACAGCTGCACGCTCAATTTGAGCCACTTAAATTTAGGGGCTGATTTTTACTATATTGACTCTTAATACTTTTTCCCATTGACTCCATATGCTGAAATGTGTGTTCACCTGCCCTGCTGAAGTATCATTATTCTCCAGAAATATGTAAATGGGGTGCTTTTAAAGAAAGGAAGAAAATGTGGCATAAATATTAAGCATTTACATTTATATTGTAGAACTTAAATGCCATTTAAGAAGGGCTTCAAAGCAACCAACTGTATGAGATAGTAGTTGTTTCTCGGTCATTAAAAAAGAAAATGCATTGATTAAAATAAAGCCAAGGAATCTCATAGACAAAGGATAACATTTATGGTGTTCAAGGCTGTGACACGAGCTACGACCAGCACAGGAAATGGAGAGCTGAGTTTCACAGTCAAGCGCTGTGATCAGCACGGTTGTGCACGGCCGCTGCCGCCTGTGTGTTGTGTAATATCACACTTCACCCGCCTACGCACACCTAGAGACAACAGGCATCTTCAAAAGGTCTTGGCATTATTCAGAGGAAAGACTCCCAGCAATACCCGTGCATGGTGTTTAACCTTATCTTTACTTACGTTTAGGTGTTTCTCTTTTTTTGTTTTTTTTTCTCTCCTTCCTTTTTTCTCCCTCCCTCCCCCTTTTTCTTTCCTGTCATACATTGATAGTGGGTACTTTTGTATCTCCAAAAATGGAGCAGATATGGGGGGAAAAATCCCATTAACTCCATGATGTGTTTTCACGGCAGCTCTGAAGGTTCCAGTCATGGCCGTTTTGTGCATTTTATAGCATTGTCCTCATGATGTTATTATTATTACTATAATTTCTTTTTTAAAGTAGAGTTGAAATGTTACGTTCTGAAGACACCAATTAATTATTAAATGGTACCTAGACTATGCTTTCTTTAGATTTTTAAATAGGAAATAATTAACCAGAGGTTTTAAAGATCCACAGAAAAGCCAAACAGGCCTGTGAAACTCCAGGATCTAATAACAAAGAAGGTGAGTCGGTTTTCCAATGCCCTAAGAGTTTGAAGACATCCTTACTCTGTTTTTTGAGTAACAGAACGAGCACAACCAGATTTCATCCTGGTATAAGGTAGCCCTGAAGTTAACTGGTTTTCCAAAAAAGAAGGGGGAAAAAAAAAAAAAGGATGTCACTGGCTGCTAATTAGATGTATTTTAACTGCAAAGTCATTTTAGCAGCTAATATTGTTATTATGTGCTTCAGTGTGAATCCTTAGTGAAGCTATTAAACTGTGAGAGCCTGAACTTATCAGACATTTTATAATGTGGCTGAATTTTGTATCTGCGTTCAGAAACCTGGGGGGAGTAGAGGACCTTTCTGGCTCGGACACGGAAAACACATTTCTTACCAACGGATTGCCCAGGTGGGCAGCTGAGACCTCCTTGCACCCTCCTTTGGCACTTTTTTGATTTTACTCCCCCCCCGCCCCCCCCCCGGCAATAATATTTCTTCTTTCTGCTGCCCTCCCTCACTCCTCTCCCAGACAGTGGTCAGGACCCACAGTGCACCTTCTAGCCAAGGAAAGGGATTTAGTGGTGGTGACTGGTCTTGGTTATTTCAGGATACTTTGATTTCTGCCTGTCGTATACAACAAGTTGGCGGTTCTCTGTAGCCGGTAGGCTCTCAGCATCGGGCAGGCTCCTGCTTTTGAAGAGCAATAGCCCACAGTAGACAGTGGACTTGGCCATCGTTTTCCTATTGGTTTCTCACCCAGGCTTCTTACTTTGTAATTGCTGGGTTGGGTTTCTCAGGGTTTGGATTTCTTCCCCTGTCTTATTGCATCAGTTGCTTTTATTCTCCTTTGCACTCTAAAACAAAGTGTCTGATACAATATCCAAACTGATGAAAAAGAAGGGTATTTTTCCCCCCTTTATTTGCTCAGATTTGAATTGGGTTATCTGCCTATCTTGTTTATGAAATTTTGTACTGTCTTTTCTGCACAGACTGTGACTCCCAAATCTTCCACAGCTCCATTTCCATATTCCTGCGTGCTTGTTCTTTGTTAATCACTTGGCAAGCGCTTATTTGAATATTAAAAATTTCTTTAATCATCAAAGGCAGGAGCACAGCTTCATGAATATTCATATTTTTTTCCTCCTCAGACTGGATTCTAGTTCATTACCCTGCAGTAAAGCCAAACAGTCATCAATCGCGCTCATTACCGCCGCTGGCGTTTTGATTGGCTGCCTGCTGCTGGTAGCCCGCGTCCCCCATCCTCCCGCTCTCCTCCATGAGCTGTCGTGTACCTGCCAACAACAACAAAAAAAATATATATGAACAATGCAAGAATAAATTTCTCCAGTTGAAAAACAACTTTGCAAACTTGTCAAACAGTCCTCGTCACTTTTTTTTTTGGGGGGGGTGGTGTTACACCAAAAAATTTAAAAAAAAAATTAGAAGGGAGAAACTTGAGCTTTAGAGATGAATATTTGTCAAGAGAGTTGACGTAAGTTTCATTTGCATAATGACTTTGTACTTCTGCATTAATAAAATTTGCATATGAAGCCATGTTAATTACTCCTGATCATGCTTTTTGCATTCATGCATAGTAATTTTCTCCGACTTGTGAGAATTAATGTCTTGGCATGGGGGGAGGAAGGGGGGGAGTTGGGGTACTGTCAAATTTCTGTGCCAGTGCCCCTCACTCACACTCTTTCTCCTTCTTGCTCACCACGTCGCTGTTCTTGATCTATGACTCATTTATGCATTATCATTTGAAATTCTTGGGAGAAAGAAATGTATCAATTCAAAGGGAATCCTTGTCTGCCAAAAAAAATAATTAAATAAATCCCTGAGCAAAATATAACAAAAAATCCTTTCCCTGCCCTCCTTCTTCTTTCCCTGGTGCAGTCTTTCCATTTTCAGCTTGAGCAAAGTTTTAATCTTAGCATCGTAAGTCGGTGCAGGGGAACTGCTCCGAAACCGCTGTGTGTGTGCCGGGGTAAGAGGATAAAGGCTGGTGTGCAGGTGTGTCTGGCTGAGCGCTGGACTCCGGGCGTGAGGGTGTATAATACCCTGTCTGCCTGTACCACCGAATCCTCCTGCCTTTCCTGGGGGATGCTGTGTGTGGCTGCCGCTTGCAGGGTGTGCATGTGTTGCTCTGCTTGCTGCTGTTGGAAATGTTTGTGCCTCTGTGCATGTATATATTTGCGCTTGTGCATGTTTGCTTCATCCATGCTCTTGGTGTCTGTGTAAAAAGACATGGTAGAAAGATAATAATGTCAGGTAGGAAAAGTCTGTGTAGTGTAATACAGATGGGGTAAGTTGTTTTAGGAAAAGCTTGGGAAAAAAATCTGCTGGAAAGATTAGTGAATAGATCTGTCTTTCACTTTAGGATGTGCCTGTTCAAGGCTGCTGCAATGTTAAATGTAAAACCCATCTCAAAACATCTGCAATGCTCTCCCTGAACATGATGGGCACAGGGCAGGGAGGAGGCTGCAGCCTGCGCTCTGAATTTGTAGCCATACACTGTTTGAACAGATGTTTTTCTTTTTATTGAAAGAGAGTGTTTTAATAATGGAACTGAGCTTTAGTCTCTAACCAGCTATTGATTGATTTTCCATCACCAGACAGGCGCAGAGAGACACTCGGAAGAACTTGGTTTGTGCCCTGTTAAGTGGCTTAGATGTCTGCCTGTGTACCTGCCGGTCTGCCTGTGTGCAGACACGCGCCCCAGCACCCACCCAGGCAAGCACACAACCCCCCAGGGTACCACCAGTTACATGTAGCTGCTTTTCCAGGTGACATGAGATGTAAAGCAAGATCTCTTAAATTAAGATCGGGTCGCCTGCTCTGAACCAGGCTGAGGTGGGACATTGTGAATGCTGCTTGCAGCTCCAGCTTTGTGCTTTGCTCAGGGACTTTTCCACAGATGTGCCAGAGGAGTGTGGTGTTTTACATATACCATATCATATGGCCAGTCATGCCTAGGCTCAGGGAGAAGGACAACAAAAGGATGCAATTTATGCCTTGATTGTGGCTTTTGTCATGTTCATCTAGGCTCTTATGCTCATTTCCATCTTCTGGGGTCATGTCCAATTTACTGTATTTTCTTCTTTGCAAGTTTAAAAATAGCAGAGAGCAAAAAAATTACTTTTAGCGGTGCCTGGGAGTCAACATAACCTGTGAGCTACTGCCGTGTACAGGCACCAAGCCTGCATGAGGACAAAATCCTCCTTTACCATCAGCAATGCAGATCTTTTACTTACATGGTGGCAGTCCCTGTTCATGTTTCACACTCATGCTACGTACAAAACTCTCCTTCGCATCCATGCAGAATGAATGCAGAATATATAATTGAGATCTGCAGTGCAGGTGAGTGATTTCCCAGTGCTGAACCAAGAGGAAAATCGAGACTCACAGATCATGTCAGCGATGTCCGAGAGACACAGAGCTGTATGTGTGCGTCCGCTCACCCCAAGTCAGATTGGATTTTTGCCTCTAAGATTGCAGTGCAGTTCTTGCAGTCTGCTTTCCCTCCATGCCAGTTGTGGCTGTGCTCCTTGTGACAGTCAGGGGCTTGCAGAAACATTTTCTTTTTGAAACCAGTGTGCAACATGATGTGGTTGATCAGCTGTAGAATTCCAGACACTGGTTCCCCTCCCTCGCCTGGTGCTGTGTGGGTTGAGCAGAAAACTCTCAGCACCACCTTAGGATACAGTCTGTCGATCTACCTATATCTGTTTATCTTTTAATCTGCTCGTTCATTTTGTGTTTGTCCGTCACCTGTAGCAGTTAAGTTGAAGAATGGTAGAGCCCCGTCTTAATTTTCAGCTTTAAATAGAGCCTTTATGGGGAAAAATCCCATGGAAGAAGAGCTGGAGAGGTAAAACATGGGCATGTTCCTAGCAAACACAAGCTGAGGGTTTCTGAGCAATGCTCTTATTCTTTCTATAGCTATGAAGAGATATCACATACCTAACGTTGGAGCACTCCTTTTCTCCATGCCTTTCCTCAAGGCCAGTAGATACGATTTCTCTCTTTGTTATTTGCCACTTGATCTGATTCTATAGGACTGTCCTGGTTTGTGACAAAGAAGCAGTCCCTAAAGTGGCAGCAAAGAGGAGGAGGAATCATCTGTTTTGACTTTGCTTGTAGCGGCAGATGCAGCCTCCTGGTCTGGCAGCCCTATGATCTTTGTCTCTTAGCACTGCACTTGGGAGTGGTGGTGGGACTCCCTGAAGATCTGCCAGAGTCTCTCTTTGTCCAGTCTTCTTCTTCCTCCTTACCAACCCTTTTCTTTCTGACATTAGGTTAGTGATTTTTAGATTTCCTCATGCATACATCAAAGGACAGAAAAGGATCTTCTGAATGATATGTTCAGTTCCATCCCTTCAGTGGCAACTGGTTTTAGTCATCCTTCCCATAAATTTCTTAGGCTCCTTGTTAAAGTGGATTGCTGGCTTGCCCACTGTTGCCTCTGTTGGAAGGCTCTTACAGGATGGTTAGAAACCTCCTATCTAAAATGTTAATTCCCTTTCCACGCTAGAGGAGACATTGGACAGGAGCAGGGAGGACCTCCCTGTACCTAGTTGGTGAGCTCCTAGCATCTTCTCAGATGTTTCAGGACTGCAGATTTTATCAAATTCAATGCCAGTAGAAAGATGGGGCCCACCAGGACACAGGAGCGTTGCTATCCTGTTGCTCTCAGGGTAGTGTTGGACCTGTGCATCTCCCATTAAAACCCCCATGCAGTTGTGGTTGATGGTGCACTTGATGAGTATCATACAGTTTCTCTGTTTGAGAAGCTCCCTCAAGACCCATAGTACATCTCCATGGTGTGCAGAGGGCCAAGCGACTGCAGGACCTGTGCACATAGTTGTGGCCACAGGCATCCAGGTGTAACCTGTGGCCCAACTCTAAATCCCGATTTGAAGCTCAACTTTCCCAGCAAGGACGAGTGCCCAGGTGGCTCAACATAGCCTATACTAGCCTAGTTATTTTTATAATATTAGGAATATAAGATAAAATTCTTAAATCATTGGAGGAAATCTTTGTTACTTTTTGCTTGTTCCATGAAAAAAGCAAACTTGTTATTCGTGTATGTTACAGTGGCAGTAGGGTGGTCCACACACACATAGAAATCCATTCTGACATCAGTTTCCACGTACTTAGGGCACAGTTCTGTCCAAAATGCAATGTAAGTATGATCTGAATGGAAGTTTTCATTACCTGCTTGTGTAGTACTTCAGGGAGATCAAACAGTTCCAAAAGCCAAGCAACTGAGCCCCCAAAATAAAAAATCCTTCCTCATCCCATGAGCCACAGAGATGGCTTCTATTTAAAACCACTCCTCACAAAAGAGCACAAATTTTATCCTTGATGCTTGAAGCTCAAGTATTTACACAGGGAATTTAGACTCTTCACTTGTGGTTTTGGCAAAAGCTTCACACAAATGTTTTGCACTGGTGGTCTCTTAGCCATTTAAGATAAACGACAAAATCAAACGCAGTCCTTGCAGACTGGAGTGCTGGATGCTGTGCCAAGGATGAAGTATCCCCGTTTGCCTCACATGTGTAGCTGTCAGATCAACATGCAGGCCTAGTTTCCGAATTGGGACTCTTGAGGTGGAGAGGCTCCCTTAGAAAATGTTGTTTTTCTGGGATTGGAAGGAGCATGGATAAATACTTATCCTTGCTGCTACAGTGTAAGCTCCCTTAGAAAATGTTGCTTTCCTAGGGTTGTATTTCTGCTTGCTGCCAGGGTGTTTGCGTGTATCTGCAAGGCACTCACGTATGCACAGACAGAATTGCTACCATTAAAAAAAAAGAGAGCATTTGCCAGAAGATACCCCACAATTAACACACATATTTCCTGATCTCAATACAGGGGGAAACTGTGGTTTCTGATCTACCACTGTGCGGTAACTGTTGGCAAATGCCAGCTTTTTAATGGCCACCACTCCACCACATATCTTCATTTAGAAACTGCCCTTGA
Source organism: Gallinago undulata (assembly GCA_026546715.1). NCBI lineage: Eukaryota > Metazoa > Chordata > Aves > Charadriiformes > Scolopacidae > Gallinago > Gallinago undulata. Next base: position 9,130,724 of record JAOTQQ010000041.1, on the reverse strand, counting down.
TTAGTAGCTACCCTTTATTTAACAATTAAGTAGCAGGCATAGTTTTAAATGAAGGGGGTGGGATTCTCGGTGGATGTAAAGTGGTGCCGTTTGTTCAACTTCCCTTTAAACTCTGCTAATTTGTGCCAGCCAAAAATGCAGCTCCTACCTGATTCTGTGTGCGTGTGTGTGCGTTTGTGCGTATCTGTATTTGTGCAGGTGTGTATCGATATTGAAGACTTGTATCTTAGTTTTTCAAAACCATGGAGCTCAGTCTGGACTAGTGCCAGGAGGAGCGAGTGTTTCCAGCAGAGCGGGAGAAAACTCTTAAATACGGCTTTTAAACAGCAGGTGAATCCTAGAAGGGTTAAAAATGAGTAATATGGTTGGAGGTTACAATATCATCTTTTAGCTACCAGGAAAAAGGTTGCTCCCTTCTTCTCAGGCTCGATAGGGAAGCAGCCTGCGTAATCGGGGCATGCAAAATGCACAACTGGCCGCAGCTCAAGCGGGAAGGCAGCTCAGCGGCCGCCAACGCTTCCTTCTGGGAGCCCGGCTCCTGGCACCTCGCTGGAGCCATTTGAGCTCTAAGTCACCGCGCTTTGTCCAGGCTGGTGTGTGGAGCCCGCTTCAGCGCCGGCTCGGCAGAAAGCCTGCCCAGTTTCGTGTCGGCTCAGTGCATTAACACAGCCATAAAACAATAATCCCCCTTTTGATTCCATCCCTCACAGCAAGTGCCGGTGGCGACGTCCGCCGCCTCCGGCGCTGCTCCATGCCAGGGCTAGCTGTCCCCCCTACTTTGCCCCTCTCTGTGCCCCCCCCCTCCCCCCCCAACCTCTGCCCAGGTTCACGCGTCCCCCAGGTCTCTTCTTGCTCTCCCCCTGCCCGACGTGAGCCCACCAGCCTCAGCCGGGCCTGGAGAAGGGTTCAGACCCAGCATGTCGTGTGGTAGGCAGCCAGCCCCCACCTCGCCTGTTTGCCCTGATGATGCCTCCTCTGTCCCTTCAAACTTAGATCCGACTGACAGTTTTTTCTATTGTTTTTTCTCCAGGGCCGTCCAGGCCTGCAAACCTGCCGGGGGCTCCCATAGCTGCCTCCTCCCACCCTCACACATCCGTGATCACGTCACCTCTCCGCGCACTGGCCTCCCTCCCGCCCTGCCTTAGCCTGCCCTGCTGTGGTGCACGTGCAGTCTCAGTTGGCGGGACTCAGACTGAGATTCAGACTGAGACGTCAGGCACATTTGGATGTCATTGTCAGTTGTCAGGTAATAGAAACATCTTTTTTTTTTTTTTCTTTTTTTTTTTTGTTGCTATCTGAAGGTCAGTAGTGCTGCCAAGTGATGTCGTCTGTGCTGTGGGAGAGCTGCTTTCGCTGGGTCGTGTGGGGAAAGCAGAGAAAATGCCCTAAACCAACCCCCTCCCCTTCCTCCTTCCCCCTCCATGCTGGTGGAGGGTGGGGAGAGGGAAAGGGACTGCGACTCCCTCCATTTCCCCATCCCTCCCCTCCTGCCTCCCACCATCGGTTGTCACCAGCGGCCACTGCCAGGTCGTTAGTGCCACATTGTGAACAAATGTCTGAGACTCCTGACAGAATGTGATACCCCAGTATCAAGATTTCATCTCTTTGGGCTGTTTATTTTAAGCTTAATTGGATAACATTTAACATCTGAGGTATTTCTCCCCATCCTTCTTTTTTTCCCCTCCCTCCCCAATCATTTGTATTAAAAGCTCTCTTCCACATCCATATGCACACAGGATGTATGTGCTCCATACCGTTTTCTCCCTTGCTTTGAGAAAATGCTCCTTGGTAACTTGCCACGCATCCCTCGCCTCTCCCCAGCGTCAGCTTTTCTTTTCCTTTTATTCCTTTTGGATGCCTGACTTTTGTCACCGCGAGGAGGGGAAAGTGATGTGGAAATGAGGGCGCACCGAGCTAGCCAAAGAGGACATGGACATATTGTTACCAGACCCCATCATTTCAGACCCAGCGATCTCTTTGAAATCAGTGGGTGTTTCTAAGCGTGGCTCAGTTGCAAGATTGGGTCTATGGTGAACTGTGGGCTGAAGAGGTGAAAATGGGGAGGGCTTAAAAGAAAATACAGCTGTGGCAAAATCCGCAAGCGTTTATGGAGTCTCACTGTGGTGGGCCAAACCCTGCAGCCCTCGTTCATGCTAACGTGTGTGGAGTTTTAATAAGGAGTTCCCAGAATGATGCTGGATAAGTAATGCGTGAGGCCCAGAGGATTTAGAGAGACAGAAACGACTGTCAGGAATAAAGCCTTTGGGAAATGGCTCCTCATATCCTCCTGAAGCTGGCAAAACTTTGCTGTGTTACGCTTTTTGCTTCCACGGGCAGTGGTACCACCTGGTCACAGCACACTATGTCTCATGAGAGTGTCCCTGTACATCTCTCATTGTTGTAATAAAGCGAGACAGAAGATGTTGTATCTTGGAAACCCTTGGTCTCAAAAGACAAAATGTTCTTAGGAGGAGGCTGAGAGCATTCCACAGGGTCCCGTTTGGACCTTGGGTGAAGCTCAGGGCATGTGAGGAAGGCTCCTTGTGCTGGGGCACAGGCACTGGGCTTGCAGCAATGCGCTGTGTGGTGGGGTGCAGTCAGCACATCCAGGGCATTTGGTCAGGTTTCCCATCCGAGCTGCAGTGCACAGCGTTGGGGGGAGATGCTGTTTTAATGAGGCTCTGCTTCATCAGCCCCAGCGGTTTGACCAACTGGCCTGAGACGGGTGTAGAAATGGGCTCTTCCAAATGGTGAACACTGGATCAGAGAGTCAAATAGCTCCCCTGCCTCTCCGCTGCCCTCCTCCCTGTAACCAGTAAACCAAACTGGAACTGATCTCATGCTTTGGTGTTCTCTGTCTTCACTAGTGCAGTATGCACACAGGTGCCTTTGGTAGGCAGGTAGTAACAGTGAACTGGATGCCCTGCTTCCCTGTTGCTTCTGATGCCAACAGCTAGTGGGGAGGGAAGCAAGTACGACTAAAAATAGAAAAGGAAGGAAGGAATAACTTATTAAAGAACGTGGGAAGGCGAGGCTTTTGTACTTTGCGTACTTTGAGTTCTCACTTTGGAGTTTTGCGCTGTGAGTTTTCAGAACTGCCTGTTTGCTGGGAGAGCGATGCCAGCTCTGTGGAGAGAGAGACCTGCTATCATGGCTTCCTGTAATTACTGCTGCAGTCTGCGGCACTTAGAGGATAGGTTATATCAAAGTGCATGCTACATGTTTATGACAGTAGTTGGTCAAGTTCTGCTTGAAAGAAACATTTTCTTCCCTTGAAAAAAGAGATTATGTCTACTTAACCGTTTCTTAGCTCCCGTAGTATTCACTGTATATAAACCTGGGCATGGTTTAATCCCAGTGGCAAGGGTTATGGGATTTTTCTAGCTCCCAAAATGTTTTGTGGAAATGAAAGAAAAGTGAGTTCTTTGTGTTGACTAATAATCTTGTGACGATCCCTGCATTGTGCCCTCTTTTTAATATAGACGTTTACAGCAGTCACTTGCTCCAGCTTCAGACATCTCCTTGTCTCTCTGACTTGATTGGCCTTTTATTCTGTCAGCCCTGTTCTTGCTTCTGAGGAATTGTTTCCTTCTTTGAACAAAAGCCATCAACAGCTCCCGCCTCTCCTTCTCCATCATTTCTTACCTTTCCTGTTTTTCTGCATTCATTTAATTCAGGAGCTGGAGGTTTTTGTGCAGTTCTCAAGCAGGCTTCGAGTCTGAAGGCTTGAAGTTGCAGATCCTTCTAAATCTCTGCTGGGCACTAACAGATCAGGCCCTCAAGGGTCCCAGCAGTTGTGTACTGTGGAGAATTTAAACTTCTGGCTACTGATGGAATTTGGGGTATGCATGTTGAAAACTGCATTTGGAAGTCTCCGATCTAGATAAGAGCGATGGCCCTGGAATGCTGAGTAGCATTCAGTTATGCATAGAGGTAGTTGTCCTGCCTCATCCAGAGCTATTTTCGATCTTTAGAAAACCGTACTGCTGATAGTTTCAATCACAGTAAATGATGCTGGGAAGTCCACCTGGGGTCCACTGTGTCACTTTGCCAGTGCTGGTCATGATCCCCTTGGTCTTTGTTCAATTCTTTGTGTTCAGGGCACCACAGGATGAGGAATTTGCAAGTGAAGGTCTATGTTTTTCCATGTGATTTAAAAAAACAGCACTACCACTGGAACAATCTCTCCGTTGGTCTCTTTATTTATTTTTTTTTTTTGCCTCAGAGGCTTCTGTCTGTTGAATTGGGTTCTCCTGTTTAAACATTTTTAGTGCCTATTTAATTAGAAGTTGGAATAGAGTCATGAAATTCACAGGGTTGTGTAGCTTGGATCTAAAATATAAATGGGCAAAGCATTCATTTTGCTTTACCCCTTGCCAGATTAGGGTGCTTTTTTGAGCCTGTTTTTTATTTCATTTCAATGAATTGCAACTGCTCAGAGTAACTGTAAAACACACACAGGTTTTTTTTGCATAACAGAGACATGCAAATGATTGTTGAGAGACATAATTATGTAAAGAAAAGTATATACCCGTATGCATGCACACATACACTGCAATGCTTTTTGTGGGGCTATTTTTTCACAATACATCTTCATAAGGCTCTTTTTATGATGCTGATTTATTAATATTGTACATTAAGGCTTAAATTGTCAAAGCTGCCTAAGAGATTTGGATGCCCGTTTCCCATTAAAGTTAACGAGAAATGAGCTTTGAAAATCTCAGTGCAGAAGTGCATGGCACTTTACAGTGTGCTCTCCAAAGAAAAAAGTCCCTGCCCTGAAGATCCCACAGTGCAAAAGCCCCAGAAATAGAATTATAATCGTGACAAGACAAAGGGAATTTTAATGGCACAGATAATAATTTATCCCCTACACCTCCATTCAGATATATACCTGATCCAAAATCTTTGGACCTCGGCCCACAAGTGAGGGTTTTATGTACCTCTGTAAAGATAATTAAATCTGTCCAATACACATATATTCAGCTAACGGCTGAAACTGCTTCCTTCCCACATATAGGCTGATGGAAGGAGGTGGAAAACAATTACGGTACTTAGTTGCATATATAAAAACAGCAAGTGGGCATGGACAGCAGTGATTAATGGATAGGGCTGTGAACTTTAAGGTCTAAAATAGAGGAAGGCATGGGGCCATAGCTCAGAAGAGAGAAAGAGGTTCTGTTAATTCAAAGAATCAGCTGTATTAGTCATTAGGACATTCTGAAAATCACAGTCGTCTTGTAAAGTTAATATCAGTTTACTTGGCTACTGAAATTCCACTTACTGCATCATTTAACTAGTCTGGTGTTTTCTTGGCAAAGGTTAAGGTGACAGCAAAGATAAAAGAAGCACCTATAAGTAAATAATAGGTTTTAAAAGAATTTTAAAAGAATACTTTCCCCTCCTTCAATTGTATCACTGTATTAATTCTGTGTTGGTTTTATAACTGGAATGAGCCAATAAGAAGAGCTAGATTAGACCACCCTGCTGTAAAAAGCTTGATGCCGTTAATACAGTCTGTCTAGAAAGCAGTATTATTTCAAAAACTTTTATGTTAATGATATGGTATGCACTCGGCACATTTCTTACTCGAACAAGAAGCAAGCTTTTGTTCACTCCAGACTGGGTTTTATTAACGTAGAAAGATCAATGGAAAACAAAACAGTAATCAGAGGGGAGAATGCAAACTCATCCAGCAAAAACCTCCTAACTCATCAAGTCCCAGGACGATGGCTCATACTCTACTCTTCTTTTTTTTTGTTGAGCAGCACTGGGTACTTTAGAAAGAAGAACTGAGTATATGTGTCTCAGGTCAGACAAAGACCTATAGTTTCCCCAAGACTATTTGTAAATGTATCTTTTCATTTTTGCTGCATGAAGAAGAGGTTTGCATAAAGTACTGGCTAACATTCAGGAGAGAAGTCCCTATTAGTCATGGTTACATGTATTTATTTATTTCAGTGAAATATTTAATGCATGCTATAGTAGAATTGACTTTGTGGACAGTACTTACAGAGTGCAGGGATGTGTGAGAGATGTATACACTAAAACCGGTAATGCATCAGTCTGAGTGTATGCATCCATCTTTTCATCTGTCTATCAATCTATGTGTTCATCCATCTATCCAAGTATTAAAATCATATGTGACCTGTCTGTCTATGCAGCTCTCTGTCTCACTAGATATTAAAATCAGATCCAAACTCAAAATAGATGGATCTAATCACAAACTGATTTTTTGACTGAATGCTGTGTTTGTCAAGAGACCTTAAGACTGCAAAGAGGTGGCTAAAATTAGGGTGCTGCATGGGGCATTGGTACTGGCAATTTGAGCGTGGCTGAGGCTTTGTTCTAGACAGATGCCCGATCACTATAACTTTGTAAGTCCTAATTATGTCAAGTTAAGAACCAGCAGGAGCAATAGTGATATTTAAAGGTGCTTTAAAGTGGATGCCTGCCATTTCCAGACATCCCAGGAAAAAAAGGAAAACCCTTAATTGCAATATTAATGGTGGAACAGAATCTGGTAGTCTTTGGGACAAAAGGGTTCAAGGCAACATTGCCTGCAGTAAAGACAATGGCTCCAACATTGAGAGAGTTAACTCGATCGCATACCACTACGCTGAGCCCGAGAGTCTGAACTCTTCAAACGCTCCAAATGGAGAGCTAAATCAAAGAATCCTGTTTCAAATCCATCCAAGATGTTGCTGTTTTTCTCCTCTGACAGGAGAAGCATTTGGAAGTGCAGTTTCTTTCTTTTTTTATAGCTGTCTTAAAAAGGAGTTTGGATGTTTAGCACAGCTGGTGCTCATTACATTATGCACTATCAATAAAATAGCATGTGTAATTAATTTTTAATGCAGTGCTGTATGCAGCGCTTTAAAGCAGTTACTGTATGGGGAGAGCCGACACCGGTCACTGACATCAGAAATATTGAAATAGAGGGCTAGATTTTGCATTTTTAAAGGGTGTATATGTGGGAGTGGGGGAAGGGTACTTCCCAGCCAGCAATTCTCTGGCCACAATCAAATTTAAAAATATAGGAACAAGATGGATGAAGGTGATTTTATAATTTGCTTATTGGAATGAACGAATTTATTTCCTTTTAGAGTTTACTGAGTGATGTCTGGGTTAGGGGTAGGTGACTTCAGAGTATAGGCAAGCGCCAGGGGACCGCACAGCAACTGATCCATCTTTGTTAAAGCACGAACAGGCTTGTGTGGTATCAGGTGGGAGATGAGGCAAAAGGGGAGGTTATGGGAAAACAAGGCAAAGATATTTCTGTTGTATCTCATCAAGCAGGTTTTTTTTTACAGGGGTCCTTTCTTGTGCCTTGTTCCCATTAGTAAGAAGCCCCATTTTTTTCCCCTTCATGCAGTAAATATTTAGGAGCATCGGTAGTTTGGAAGGGAGAAAGTAGCTCAGTTACAAAGAGGCACCACTGATGGCAAGTTGCCTGCTGCTCTGACAGAAGACCCAAACAAATCAGAGTCTTCTCTTTTCTTGGCGTTTGTGCAGTACTTTCCAGAAGACACCGGTGTAAATAAAGACTGCATTAATGGGGCACCGTAGGCAAGGTTCAGGCACTGCTGTAGCTTTCAACAGCCGTTATGTCCAAAACCACCTCAGTTGTCCAGAGGAGGAGCAGTCCTATTTTTGAAGTTGTAGTACGGTGCGTGTCTGGATTCAGCAAAGGGACGGGAATGGCTTTAATGTTTCTGCAGCAGAGTAAATGCTGGTGTGCAGGATAGGACCAGCCTCTCCCTGCTGCCACCTCCTTCCCACCCTTTTCAGGGAGTTGAATGCTTCTTGGTGAACACATCCTAAAAAGAGAAGAAATCAACTGCAGGAAGAGAAGGAAGGAAGCAATCACCTACAAAGCGACAAGATTAGGGGTAGCGTTTGTCAGGTGCCTAGCCTTTTGGTTGGGCAATGCACCAGCTTTCTAAGGGCTGGTTTATTTTTTTTATACACATGCACGAGGCATGAATGTTTGCAATTATTCTTTGTTTCTTTCTTTCAGTAAATTGCCATTCATTTGTACATAGCATATGCTAAACAGTTCACTTGTACAGCCTCACCTGGCATATTCAGGATGGAGTTTTCTCCTGCCCCTTCAGCAGTAGCTTTTTGTCATCGCTTTTCTTCTCACTTGCTGTCAGATACGTGCGGATGTGTTTGTGTGTCTGAGCCAGGAAGCGAATCGGGCTGTTCAGTTTGTGAGAACAGAGATAAATCTCTTGTGCACAAATATAATGCTCAGCGTCAAAGGAAGTAGGGCGAGTTATGGTGTATGGTGTAGGTAGCTGTGATGAGAACCGCTCTTTAGTTCACAAGCCAGAGAGGCAAAGGTGGAGGCAACAGTGAGGCATTGTACATTTTGTTGTGAAATAGCTTTCTTTTATTTTATTTTAGAGGAATTTGATCATGTATTTCTGGGGTGGCCCAGGTATAGGCCAGAGACCTGCAAAAATATTACCCCATGTCCCTCCAGAGCTGCCTAATTCAGGGGAGCTGGGTTACTCTTTCTTTTCCAGTGCTTCATAAAAATAGATGAAAGGAAGAGTTCAGTGCTCAGATAGAACGCTTTATGTTCAGAAAGGGCTTTGAGTCAAAGAAGCCATGCTGATGCTCCTTGTGTGTGCCCCACTGGGCTCCTGTGTGCTGCACGTTGGTCCTTCTTTCTGCTGAGCAGTAAACAGCTGAGCAACTGTTAGCAGCATACGTTTTTATGCTGTTTGCTTTCTTTTGGACATTTTTCCAAGCATTTTTGCAGTATGTACAGAAATCTGGTAGGCTAGAGTGTGGTACGTGCCTCTGCTATCTTTATTTCCCTCTTGTTTTTGTCTTAGTCAAACCCTTTCCATGGGTTCCTATTCCAGCTAACCCAACCTGCCGTAGCACAAACTGGGGAAGCCAGGTTCAGTGAGTCAGTAAAACATGCACTTGGAACGAAGCAGGCAAAAATCCCACATAGCGAGGGCTTACATTTTTTATGAATTCAGCTGTAAGAGTCAGAGGTCCTGGGACTTCTGGAATGAGGTTAATGCAGGCTCTGAGCAAGGCAGTGGGGAGACACAGGCGCTGGAATCATGCCACAAAATGGTGCTTTCTAAATTGTTGTCTTTGCTATTAAAATAAAGATTCTCTGTTTAGAGAGAGGCCAGTTTGCACAACATACCTGCAGCTTTTGTGCTTGTTTGAACGTCACTTGGCTATTTGGAGCAAACTGTAAAGGTAATATTTTCAGTACATCTCCTGGCAATACAAAGGGAGCATCCTATCCTTTCTGTGTGCCAGACTGTCTCCTTACGTGTCCTATATTGACCTAGATTACTTCACGTGAGGCCCAGATCTAAACCTGATCCTGATGTCTCTTCCACGACCACATGTCAAGCATGGTGCTTCCAGGGCATGCTGTACAGCAGCCCACTGAGGGCTGGGTTAGGGGCTGCCTAAGGAAGCTTAGCTGAGCATCTTTCTATGAGGTGTTTTCTGACTTTGGTGGCATTGGGCTGTTATTACAGCTGTGAACATGGTCGATGGAATTCAGGGATGTACAGAGATTTAAATAAGAATCAGGGTATTGTTGGGAAAAATTTAAAACTGTCCATGTCATTCAAGGTGAAAAAGAAAAATTCATGGAACATAGTAAGACCTCAACATGGCAGCAGCATCCTTTGCCTGAAGGGAAACTGTTTTTTCAGTTTGCATCTTCTAACAAAGATTTGGGTTATTTTCTCCCCTCCTCTAGTTGAGCAGGGAGAGAAATAATTTCATTTATTATGGCACAGACAGGTTTCTAACACAAAGTCTGTCCAAAAATTAGCTCTGAGTGTTTACGGATTGATTAATCCAAATCCTTTATAAAAATGTGTGAACTGTTGATTAAACTGAGAATAGGATCATTGTGTTTTTGTGTACCGTGAGGACAAGATTACTGAGTAATTTCACCTTTCTGCAAAACCTTATAAAATATAATAATAATAGAAAAGGTGCTCCTCCTCTTTTTCTGGATTCTCCTTAAACTAAACTAATAGCTCCATTGTAAAGTTGAAGTAGAATCTTAAAAACTGCTGAAGCCAAACCCTTCACTCTCATTATCAATAGATACATAGAATAGTTGTACAAAATGGTGTGAAACTGCTCTAAACTCTCTCCCAATTTCCTTCATAGTTTCTCTGCACGTTTTCCATGTGAAAGCTGCAGTGGTGCTAGCCCCTGCCTTCACCACCACTGTCAACGTTCATTAGTGCAGTTGAGCACGCTCATAAATGTCTCAATTCTTCCCATATTTAGAGCCCTTCCAGCCAGCAGATCTTTCTTTGTGCTCTCCCTGTTTTGAGGAAAAAAATGATGGTCAGGGTTTGACCATCACTGGTCACAGGCAGTACCATCACTGCCTTAAAAGATTTGTTTCTTGCCCTTTCCTCTTAAGTTTGCCAGGCCATGTGTTGTGATTATAAGCTGGGACTTCTTAAATTTGTTTCCCCTTAATAGGTAAAGATGAGTGAATGCTGTTTCTCACTTTCTCCTCACTCTTTCTTCACAGATGTCTTTATTCTGGGGCCGTCTGGGACTGCCAGGGAGGTATTACCCAGGGGGTTGCATTGCCCCTTTCCATGGCAGCATGGGGCTGTAGTGCATATAGCTCCTTCCCAGCAAGTCCCAGTGAGTCACCATCCTGCTTGCTGGGCTGTCTGATGGGAACAGGCTGCTCTGTCCATGGCCACCCTGCCCATGGATGTTCTTCCCATCTGTACCTTTCCCTTCATCTATTCTGCCCCAAACTTTCATACTTCTTTTTTTCTTTTAATGTATCATTTCAACTTTGCCATTAGGTAGGTTCTTCATTCATTGCTGTCTCTATCAGTGGTCCCTGCAGTAATACTTGTGGCTTTTTTTTCTATAAATCAAGTCTAAAGTGAATTTTCTTTCTTTTTTTTTTAACTTCACTTTTTTTTTTTTTTAATGGAAATGACTGCTGAAAGTAAACACAGCTTGCAACGTGCAGACTTATTGGGCCAGCATGAATTTCCTTAATAAGCTGGGGTATGCAACTGTGTGCTCGTGCGCGTGTGTGGTTTTTTTCCCTTAAACCTTAGAATAAGAGTGCTGTCTCTTTAAATCCTAACTCAAACTTTACTGGCGATTTTACAGAGCCTGGTTTCATTTATAGTGGAGCCAGACTTGCTGTGTGAGAGCCGTCCGCATGCTGGAATTAGTCTTAAGCTCGCTTCTGTGGCGTTGCCAAATTCCATGTTTGTGTTTTATTTAGAATTCTTTTCACGGCCAGTCGAATCTGTTCAGGCACACATAGGCAGTGTTGCGCCCCATGGAGAAAATAAGCAAGTTTGCGTTTTCTTTGGCATAGGCCATGGCCACAAAAGACTGCGGTCTAAAAAAACATTTTTTAAAAGCTATTTTAACCCATAACAGATGTATAAAGTAGGCACACGCATGCCAGCTTCCTTAGTTTTAATTAAAAAATAATTACGGCTTTAATGGGATGCTAGTGACAAATTTGGATGAATGGTGGGTGACATTATCTCAAGGCTTGCTTCAACTTATAAATTAGTGCATTTCTCTTGGCCAGTGGTACAGATTAAATTAAACGAAGGAGCAGATTAATATTTCTTAAAGTTACATTGAACCAAATGAAAAATCAAATCAAATAAAAACTCAAGACCCTTTCCTCCCTCTCTTGCTTAGAATCCTGTTCGCATGAGATCACAGAACATGGAGGAGAGGTTATTTTCGCTGGCTGATAAACGATCCGGCCAACGATAAACTGGGTTTAGCTTTGTAGGGTACCTGTCCCTTTCGTAATTTCACATCAGTAGCCACATCGCCAAATTATGGTGATTAATGTCAGCAGGCGCTTCTATTTATAACCACTTCTAACTAGCTAACTACCTCTGAGCCAGGAAATCTTAAATATAAAACCATCCTTACATGCCGCATGTTGCAGTGGTTCTCTCTCCATACATACCTCGGCTAACTGGTTGCCTTTTGGGCTGTGATGCCGGCCGTGATTCTTCACATCTTTAGGCTATTTTCAATTTGGGGCTTTTAAGACTCACCAGACCTGGGCTCGATGCACAGGCTTGCACAGGTAACAACAGTTTATATTTATGAAGAAATAAACAAAGGAGTAATAAACATGTAATGAGCTAACCCCAGATGGTATCTCTGCTGTTATTACAGTCAGGTGTATGCGGAGCTGGGGAAGGGAAAGGGAACGATCAGCATGGGAGGCTGTGGATATCAGTAGAGAAAGAGACATCTGATGGTCTCACTCAAAAAAGTGTCCTCCTCCTTCCCATGCAAGCCCCCATCCCACCCATGGACACCCTGAATAGATAATGAGAGGAGAGGCGATAAAGCAGCACATTTTTCCATAGTGTAGAGCAGAACCACGTTTCCTCTGGACCTGCTCGTCACACCCTGGCTCTTTCCAGCAGCAAAGGCAGCCCGGCGTGGGATGGGGCTTTCTGGATGGGAGCAGATGATCAGCTTCATGATCTATGCCACAGGCAGACACAGATCATTTTCTGTGTGGACAGCCAAATCCTGCTTGTCATTCTCAAGACATATTTTTTCATGAAACTTCTCATCTGCTTAACATTTAGCCTCCCTTATAAAAAAAATCTGAAATGCTGCTGATACATGTAATCTAGATGGTGAGAGCTCTTCCTCACTTAGGCATTGCCAGTTTTCTGTAACAAACACATTACATTGTTTCCTCAATAAAAAAAAAAAAGCTTTTTTTTTTTTTACAAAAAAAGAAAAAAAAGCAAAAGAAGGAAAAGATGCAGAAAGCAAGTATCAGGTGTTTGTTGGATACCTGCATACCTTCCTCTCGACCAGTCCAGATTTGTCCTGTGATCTACAGATGTTTTGCTACTAATTTCCATGCAAATGTGGCAGTGTACTCCACTTTGCTTGCTGAGAGGTCTAGTACGTTAAGCAGGGGAAACCCAATATGAGCAAGCAGCTATGCTGTGTTCAAGCTGGTCTGGAAAATTTGAGCTCTTCAGGGTGATCTGCTTGATCCCTCAGGGAGAGCAGTCTCTCTCCTCCTGTGCAAGATGTCCTTTACCTGAAGCTGAACCAGGCCAGACTCTCCAAAGATAGAATTCTTAGGCTTTGTTTAACTCCAGTTAACTCCAGTGAAAGAGGGGGAGATTTTCCTTTGTCGATTGAATGAGGATGTCTGTGGTAACATTTCCCTGAGCTTGAATTCCTCATAAGTGAAAATGAAGTTCCAGCATTAAAAACATGAGTCACGCAGTGCAGATGAGAGTCATTTTTGCATTCCTGGAATTTTTGGAAGGGAAACATTACATTCATGTTAATCCTTTCAATTATAACTTATTGCTAAAATAATCCATGAGGCATTCTGCAGTTGAGCCCTCTGCTATTTGGTTACAATTGAGGCTTTGAAAATAGCACCTGAAAGCTTTTAGACTCCTGTGTGTCAGTGTCTTAATTTTCTTTTTCTGTTGCTGCACACAGGATGGTCTGGTGTCTTTTTTATTTACTCCTTAGGATTTTTTTGTTTAATAAATAAGGCTAATTTGATTTGTTCTGATCTGTCTCAAGTATCTAATTGCTGCTGTAGAGAATGATTAATGTCCAGTTGAAAGGATTCCACATCTATAAATGAGAATTGAAAGCAGATGTTAGTTTGATGAACGTGAGCTGCCCATTCCTTGTCTGCACTGGCTCAGAGAGCAGGCTGCTGAGATATTGCCATCTATCAAAAGAGAGGTGTTCGATGCCAAATACAGTTCAGAGTCACACACCTATCATGAGCTGAGTGAACAGTTAACAAATAATGTATCCCAGGTAGTTTTTTTTCTGTGCTTATGAAATATCTATACATGAGACAGTGTTATCCTCAAATTGTCAGAAATACTTGACAAACTCCAGTTCGGGAGAATGCACCGTGAATTGATTACAACCAGGAGTTTATGTCTCTTTTTTTTACTCAAGAAGTAGTGTTGATATGTTGTCCAAGGGCAGGTAAGTTCAGTTTCCAGTGTTATTGCAGGTGCAGTGCTGATTCTGAAGTTAATTCAAATTCAACCCATTAAAAAAAAATAAAATAATGAAGCTGATACCGTCCTCTTTTCTATTTGTGGACTGGCTAGGTGCTCAAGCATTTCTGGCAAGCCAGACGAATTGCTTTTCAGAGTTTGCTAGCTTGAGTTCATGCAGAGCTGTGGAGAACAGACAGTAAAAGGAGCAAAAGACTGAATTGCCTGGGCACAAGATCAGTTTTTGTAGCATGCAGCCAACGTTGATGTACACCTGCACACAATAAGCACAACAGCTTTTTAGATAAAAGCAGGTACAAACAGGATCTTTTTACGTGGGCTCTCCAGTTTACTAATGCGTGATGCTTTACAGTCCTTTCACAAGCGGTGCTCTCCTGGCCGTTGGAGTACGGCTTCCCAGCCAGTGAGTAACAGCAGGTTAGCAGCCAGTGCCTGTCAGAGTGGAGGAGGAGAAATTTTGGCCAAGGGCAAGCATTTGTGATAATGGCAGTAGGACTGACAGTGTTTCTAGAAAACACAGAGGGCTTGCTTTTTAAAGCCTCTTTTAAAGATCTTTCCTGGTATCTTTAAATGTTCACCAGTATTCCTGTGAATAAAAGAGAAAAAAAAACTTAGCTTAACAGATTTAGTCACTTTGCTTTTTTTTTTTTGTGAAGTGGCCTTTGCATTTTTATTTTTTATGAAATCATCATTCAGATAATAGCAGACTAGAAAACTGTTTCACAGATGGGCAGACGGGATGTAAAGACCAACACAAACCTTCCTTGCTGTCTGTAAATCGGGCTGCTTTAGGATATGTATGTATGGAAGGAGAAAGAGAGAGGAGAGTAAAGGAGATGGACAATGAAAGGTTCAGAGAAAGGACTTGGAGTCGTGGAGACTTGGAGTCCGGCATCCCACAGCTCTGGGGGGATCAGAGCTTATGTACTGTTACATCAGCTTATGTACTGTAGTCATGTAAAAATTACAGCAGAGTCCTTCCAGTGGGACCTTCTTGTCCCCTGGTACATGAATAGGATTCTACATACAGCAGGCAGGAGAGAACATAGGAGAAACTGGTTTTATATTTGGCTGGCTTTTCAATTTGGGGTGTAACTATAACAACATTAATTTAAAATATGATTATTTATTAAAATCTTTGGGTTTTATTTCATAGATGTTACTGAACTGAGCAGCGAGACTTTTTCAGTTAAAGTAACTACACTTTATTGGGGTAAAATCTGGCCTTTTAGATTATTTCTGATGATTTTTTTCTGACCTGTATCTACCTGACTGTGCTATAATATCAACTGTTCTCAACCGATACACCTCACAAAGTGACTAGAAATTTGAAAGTGGACCAAAATAAAATAAACAGTAGCTTTCTCCCTATCAGTTTACATTTTCCAGTTATTAAAAAAAAACCCAACAACTTGCTTTTTGTCTTCCTTCTCTTTCTTTCTCTACTTTTTTCTTACCTTTCTTTTTTTTTTTAATAGGGAAGAAATGTAATAGATGTAAATACGACTCTCCTAAATTATGCTGGTGAGATACTTGTGTGACTGATACCGTTGCTGGTCAGTCTGTAGCACACAGTAAACTTCCATTTCTGTGGAGGTGAGCCAGGACCGAAGTCAAGAGATGGGGCACAGCCTGCAGTGCAGTCAGCAAAATATGTTGCAGTTTTTCTTAGTGTAGTCTCTTGACTGGTTGTTCCTACATCCTTACCTGGGGTAGGAGAAAACACCCTTGAGAAAATGTGTTAAAAAAGCTATTCTTTCTTTGGTAAGGTGGTGGCTTAACATGGTGGCTTTCCTCATTGCAATGAACCCAACCTGCCAAATAAGCTGTGAATGTGTAATTTTTGCAGGACAAGGCTTGTCCCACAGTATTTTATTGTTTCTGGAAGTGGACACTTGAGCAAGTACACATGTGTTATGAGTCAGTATTGGTTTGCTCTGGCTGCTTCTTAGCAGGTTTTCCTATGAATAAAGGTGTGCCTGGCCCTGAGCAAATTGTGGAACTCCCTTGTGTTGGCAGCAAGAAGGGTTTGGGAACTTCACGTGGAGCACATAGCTCAATGCACATCAGAGGCTCAGCATCAGGAATCTCATGTTTGCTCTGCACAGGCAGATACTCTGTTGGCCTTACACAACCGAGGGCATGGCTCTAAGTTTTAATAATTCGTCTAAAATCAAAGGAGAACACCGCACAGGGAGTGTATCTGGAAAAGGCAGCTTTAGGAGACAGACCAACAACAGGCTGTCTATATAACTGGGAGAAAAGAAAGCATTCCTGGCCAGATGTCCCCAGTGATATCAATGAATCTGGCTAAAACAGGAAAATACATGTCGAAAAACATTGTGAGTGGATTTGAGAATTTGCTCTATGCTTTTATTGCTATCTCGTGAAAGGTATTAATAAGAGAAGGAGATTCTTGTATCTCATGTCTTATTCCCTACAGTTTGAAAAATCTAATCCCAAGCCTTGTTTCTCCATTGAATTTTCCCTGTGATCTTGGAAAAGTCCCTTAATTTTTCTGTAGAAATTCTCCCACCAATTCAGTAAGGAATTCCAATTCACCACTCTCTGACAAGAGTATTATCAGGATAAAGACATGGAAGTTGCCGAGATGCTCAAATACTAAAATAATAAAAAGCTACAGTGGTATATAAAATGAATGAAAATAATTTAGGCTAATTTTTTGACTAATTGCTCATTCTGGGTTTTATTGGATGTGATGGAAATGAGTCTGAGGGCCATTGATGGTGATTGATGTTTGTCCAACTAACTGTTACTGTGTTTAAAATACTCAGAAGTGTATGAGAGGTACTGCTGTTACTCCTCTCTGTGAAAACGGTGGATCAAATTGTGCTCTCAGGTACAGCAGCTCAAGACCATTGCAAATTAAGCCACTGGAAATCAATGGGGTTGCACATTTGTAACTGAGATCTGAATTTGGCTTGGCCTTTCGTGGTGCTCTGCGTGTTAATTCTTGCATCTAAACCTGGAAGAAATGGCTTTTTTATTACAGCAGTGCTTGAAGAGACCCCAGGAAAGTAAGGTGTAAATATTAGAGGCTGCCAACAGCTAGTGGCAGTTTCGGCCTAATAAACTGGAAGTAAATAACTTGATGATTAGCTGGAATTGGCAGGCCACTCAAACACAGCGCTGACTGGGTACATGATCTTCCCCGTTCACACCTTAATACTATATAACAGCATGAGGAGATGCCTAGAAGATGTATGAGCCTCAGCAGAACTTGTTCTGAATCTACCTTGACACTTCTATTTGTGAATAATCTTAATAATAATAATAACAACAACAATATATACTTAACTAGAACCTTTCATCCCAAGGAGCCCAGAGCACTTCTAATTTGAAGATGGAACAAACAATAAAAAATGAAACATAAGTCATTACAGCAAGGATAGTTTTGCAGCTCCAAAGCCAAACTGGGAAGCCAGTGGAAATTGAGGTTTCTTGCTGCTGCCCGATCACACAGTCGATCTGTGAAACTGGTCAGCTCCCTCCCCCCCCCCCCCAAGGTGTGTCTCTCTAGTGGGGACATGGAAGGGTTAATAACACATGAGGCTTAATCTCAGGCAAATGGGTATGTGGATAAAGCAAGCAGTGCAAGAACCTAAATAAGATTATTGTGAACAGATTTGTATGTTCAGAGAAATTCAACCCTTGGAGATCCAGTCTAGGAAGAAATATGATCAAATAGCAAGGGAACAAATGAACTCTTTCAGGGCAGGACATAGATGAAGTCCATGGGAGTTATCAGAAAAATCAATTGCTATTGATTCAGTGAGCATTAGATCAGGCATCTTACTCCGTAAATGCCATTATGTTGTATTTCAGGAGACAACAGGGCATTTTGGCAAGGATAGTAAGAGAAAGTTTGGCACAGTCCCCTCCTTTTTGCCATTGCCATGCTCCCATCTCACTTCTCTCTCTTCTTATGTCTGTGTTCCATAACTGGCAAGAAAAGATTCTGGTTCAGTTGTTGTTTGTTGCCTTTCTGAGTCCCACTTTAAGCTCTAATATACAGCCTTGCTTTAACATTTTGTTGTTCCTCTGGATGACTTGACTTTTCCTTTGCAGTGATGTTGTTCCTGCTGCAAGGAGGAATTCCCCTCTCCTATGTAATAAAATGACCAGACTGGGTTGGCATTGTGTTCCCAAAGAGGAAAGGATATAAAATACTCAAACAGCGCCAGTCTCCCTGACAGAACTAATACTTCACAGTATTGTGTCATTCCTTCTGCAGTCTCTCCTTTTCAGTTACCCATCCCTCTTAGTCATTATTCCATTAGTCATTATTTTTGGCAATGGGTGTAGCAATCTGGTCTGATTGGAAAGCACCAGGGTACAGTGGCCAGGTCTGTTACTTATGATTAGAGGCCATCACATTGACATGTATATTCCTAAGAATTTAAAATGTGTAGCGGCCAGGGAGTGTAGTGTTTCTTGACTCCTCTACTCTCTGACATGTAGTCTTTTGGTGGTTCAGAAATGGAGTGATAATCCTTAAAAATGCTGCAACTTGCCTAAGATTGTGTAGCATAGTTCATCTTTGTGGTTTCTGCTAATCAGCCCTCACAGGTGAGTATGACCATTTTACAAGCAGGGAAAAAAAAAAGGGTTTGGGCACAGGCTTGGTTAGTAAGTTCCCAGTCTTTAGAAATCTGGTCTGGTCACGTCGCTACATGAACAATAGACGTAAAGTGAATGTAAGGTTGAACATGATTTTCTTTGGGTTTGGATTAAACCCATATCCAGGTCAGCAGTTATCAAGTTATCTTGCAGGAGATAAGAGTATTTTGGCCCAAGGTAGTCAGAATTCAAATGTATGACAAAAGTACAGTTAAAATTCATACTTAGGAGGGCTAAAACATATGCATGGAGATACTGGAACATTTCTGGTGAAATCATAGGATCTGCTAAGCTTTTAACTTAGTCTGTAACTGAGAGCAGGCAAAATAAATTAAAAAAAGAAGGGACCTGAAAAATTTAAATGCAACTAATTTTATCTTGTTGAGATTAAGTACTTGATACCTTGAGCCCGCTAGGAAAGCAAACCAGGGTTGGCTCTACAGTGTGAATCTCTGGGTTTTGAAGAAGCCAAGAATCTAGAATGGCTGCTTTATGTGGGATTTCTTCATTTCTTCAACCTCTTGGGCAAAAGTCAGAGCTGTGTGAAGGTAGGTGTGTGTGGTATTTTGCAAGCAGACACGAGCTTGTTCTGCCCATGCTTCAAGCCAACTGGACACAAGCCAGCCCTGCAGCGGAAGCCATACAGGCTGTGTGAGTGAGGATGTTGAACCCCACTCCTGTCTCTCTGCAGGGCTTGTTAGCTCGGGTTTGGGGTTGTACTAACCACAGCTACATGTCCTTTGCACTGGTGCTGGCTTGCGTCTGGCCAGGTTGGAGTGCAGGCAGGGTGAGCCTTTGTCAGCCTGCCAAATACCATGTAGACATACCCTTCCTCACCCTAGGTAGCAGTTTCTCAGGCACTTAATTTTTGTTGAAGTCAGCATGAGCAAACGTTAGTCATCTTGAGTAACGGTTGCCAAAGGAGGTCCTTTGTGTAACGCATAGATTTAGCAATCTAGGCATTGACTTTGCATTACTAATGTTTGGTCTGCTTTCTCCCAGGCCTTTCCACTGTCTTGGTCACTGTCAATCCCCTTTCCTGCTAGCTGCTCCATTCCATAATTGCATCTGACTGCTGTGATACAGTTGTCAGCCCTGGAGAAGTCTCTAGACTTTATCGCTACCCTCCCTCAGGCAAAGCAGTTTACCACCAGCCCTGAGAGGCTGGTTTGGAGTCTCTTGAAATCGTTGAGATCTCGATAGTGCATTATGGTGATATTGCCCTTTCTCTTCACCTTGAAGAAGGGAGTGGCAATTCAGCCATAAGAGGAGGAGTGACTTTAGCAAGCTGTTGTTTCTTGCCTAGGGAGCATAATAAAGGCTTCACAGGGTAAAACAAAGAGTCAAAAAGAAGTTAACATTGGGTTGTTTCCAAGTGGTCTGAGCTTTGACTGGTTTCTATAATTCAAAGAATTGTAGCAGTACATTTTATGTTTCCTTTTATTAATGCAATAGTATTCCTTCCTACCTAGCTTCTAGCTGAGGAAACCTGAACTTCGTAGTGATATAATAGCTTAAAATTGCTCAGAAAAATTAGTCTTCATTCACTTTTTCAGCTACTAGCACTGGTGTTCTGAAAAAAACCCCACATGATCTAGGTGTGAAACTGTGGTCTGTTCAGCCCACTAGAAACTTTGTGTTGACTTCTATCACGTTTCTCATAAGGATTTGTGTCCTAAGAATTGCAAAGAATAACAAATGTTCACTTTGCATCAATTACTAAAGTTTCAAATTGTGTTTTTCTTCCTACTGGAATGAAACCCAAACTTAAAGATTTCTGAGAAATGGAATTGTGTGTTCAGTTTTTTAGGCAAAGCCATGATATTTTGTTTCAAACCCGGTGGCTTCTGGGTTAGTGTCGATGCTGTTTCAGCATCTTTCTCCCAGATCATTTGCAGTCTGACAAAGGAGTTGAATATGTGTCTCGTGACTACTAGGGGAGGTCCCTGACCACTAGGCATCTCCCTTTCTCTCTCTTGCAAAGTCTTTCAGTTGAAATTTCAATGAAGCTCAGCTCTTAACTCGGGTCATCTTAGCTGTCAAGAGTCTTCGGCAAAAGTGTTCTGAGCAGCTCTAGTCCCCATTCTTCAAACTTGTTGTTAACTTTAACCGTGTAAGTCAAATCTGTAAGATAGGATCTGTAGTGTCCTGTGTAAAAGAATGTGCTTCATACATTGATTACATTGCTTGGCTGGTGCACTTATCCTCTGAGAGCTTTTTAAATGTGATAGACATAAGAAAAGCCTTCCAATTATCTCTTCCAAGCCCTGTGTATCCCAGCTAGATTCCAAATAGGATCTGAAAGTCCAGACATGGGTCATTCATCCCTGGAGTGTTACAGGTGCCCTCTTAGATCTGGGAGGAAAGTGGTGGAATCATACCTTGTAGAGTGGATGCACTTCACAGTTGGTGATATGCAACCTAATTTGTCAGCTATCACAAAACACTCATTTCATTTCCATTGCTACAGTTTTGGCTAGAACTGTTCAAGCCCTGCAGGGTTCCATTCACAAGGTTGTATGTGAACTGAACCCTGCTCTCAGGTTTAGGAAGGGTGGGTGGAGAATCAAACCTTTCAAGTTCGCTTAGAGGGATGAGTCTGAGAAATTCACACCTTCAGAGCTCCTCATCCTCTTCCTCTACTCCCATGTGCACTGAGCCCTTTAGTACTCTTTTCTCAGGACTTCACAGTGATCCTGGGTAATACTTTCACTCTATTTGTGTTTCTGGCTTCCTCCGCTGAGTCACCCAAAGTGCTATACGATGCTTTCCTCTCCTTCAGGGCTCTAGGTGCTGCCACTAATTAGCTCTTGCATTGTTACAAAGTTCAGGATCTGCCCCACACTGTAGGTTACCTCATTGCAGATTTGATCTTCTCTTGGTAATTCACATTTAGAATCTGTCTCTCCACCCAGGTTCATGAGACGTGCGGTTTATAATTTGTAGAAAATATGATAGGGATTCAGTTCTGCTCAAGCTACTGAGAACAAACACCAATGCAATATTGTGGCTCATTTGCAGCAAGATCCACATCCAAAAAAACCCCAACCCAAAATCCAGTAGGCAAAATCATATTTATTTTGATGTGGCATATGCAAGGAGTCGGTGGCATATTTAATTCACAGTTGTGTCTCTAGCAATGTCCTCTTCTTGAACATTCATATTAATCCCAGATCCGTTTTGGTGTGTTGGCTATATTCTGTTCTTGCTTACACCCAGTTGCTTACCAGGAATTAAATACTTGTGTTGCTACAATTCTTGTAGTGGCAAAACATACTAAAGATGAGATAATAAAAGAACAGGATTTTGTGTATGGTCCCAATTACCTTAATGAGTATATATATTTTTACTTTGGCTGTAGAGACATTTTAATGTGGCTCCTCAACTTGGCACAAAGTAACTCCCTTTCTTGCTGCTTCCCGTAGCTGTCCTAAAAAGGAATAATCCAAGTTTGTGAGTGATTTAGCTGCACGGTCCACCTCACTTCTCTCACAGTGACAGTATCATTTCTCTGTTTAAATGCAGTACAGAACATGTGGCTTTGAACATGTGGATTTTTGTGGAAGACAGATTCCCTTTCCCCTTGATGCTAGAAATAGCAGTAGCGCTGAGCAGTCAAAATATTTCGGTCTCTCATTCTAACTGTATTTGAGTGTGCCTGTGTTTTTCTTGTCCTGTTATCACTGCAGGAAAGAATCCTCCATCCTTGATAGCTTTTTTTGGTGCTTTTTGCAAACATGAGAGTGAAGAAGTAAGGGGGAGCTCTTCCACAACAAATATCTCTGCATGCTCTGGGATTTTTTGGAAACAAACCTTCTTTAAAAATTTCTCTTCAACCGTTCTTTTTAAGTTATTCATTCTTATAAAGGGACATTAAATAATTAAGCCTGTGGAAGGGGCAACATCAACAAATGCTGGAATATATTTAAATAATGAAGAACATCTTTAATTTGTACATGTAAAATGATTGTGGGCTGATGGCAGGTTAAGCATTCATATTTATTAAAATGTACTTGCCTCTCCTTTAGAGGAAGAAGGTTGTCGTTTCCTATACTCTCCCTCAGCCTGAGCCACTTCAAGGCTTCCTCCTCTTCAGTCAAAAAGAATCAATTATGTGTTGCGGTTGCTTTCCCCCAAAATACTTTGATTGCCTCATTTTGTTTTAGCTGAGAGCGCTGAAGTCATTCCTCTTTATACAGGAGGAAGAGGGGTGTAGAAATTACCCAGTCTGTAACCAAATAACCTGGCCTTTAGTGTGGATTCCTAGTGATTCAGAATATTGACAGCAATCAGGAGTCTCAGGCTGTTGAAACTTCCCCTCTAATTGAACTGGGAAAGGTAAACCAGTTTCAGTGCTCTGCACGCTGTAATTGCAATAATTTAATTTAGCTATTTAACCTGTAATTCAGTGGTATTTATTAAAGAGCATAGGAGAAAATGAGGCCATTAGGAGCCAGAGATGAATACATTGAAATGAAAATGAACACTTCTAACTGCTAGTTGACCTTCGTTTTGTAGCAGTTTTTATTAGGCTGGTCACGGTAATTACTGGGACGTGAATCATGGAGAAAAGTGAATAATTCTGTAATGAACATTTTTATTCATTATCTCACATTTTC
The DNA here is from genome assembly GCA_026546715.1 of Gallinago undulata. Classification (NCBI taxonomy): domain Eukaryota; kingdom Metazoa; phylum Chordata; class Aves; order Charadriiformes; family Scolopacidae; genus Gallinago; species Gallinago undulata. Next base: position 9,107,404 of record JAOTQQ010000041.1, on the reverse strand, counting down.
AGGAACCAGAAAAGTATCATGTAAAAGTATCTCCAATGTTCTCCTTTTGTTTGTTTTTTTGACAAATAATGGTTTGTGGACAATAGCCTGGTGCAAAACATCACTCCGCTGTGAGAATTCGAGTCAGGCTGAATTGATGGGCCCACGCTGCTCTGCATGCAGCGTGTGGGGTTGCGGAGCATGTTCAGGGAGACCGAGCAGTCTGTCAATCGAGCAGGAATCATAATAGCAGATGTAGGACATGCTGGTCACCTCTGTTCAAACTGAGGAGGGCACATTTTGGGACAAAAGCCAAGGTACCGAAAGTTTCAGTTTTGTCCTGGTGGGCCCTCTGGGCTCAAGTCCTTTCATCCAGCCAGGGGATAGTTTGTTTGCACATAGGTCTTCCTGAAGATCAACGAGTGGTTTTGGGGAACAAAGTCGGCATCTATGGAGGCTTCTGAGTTGTTTTCCTAAGGGAAGAATGAGGTCTGTCCCAACACCACTGTGCGAGCAGTAGAGTGTTGTCCATTCCTCTCCTGCTTCACCTCAGATCAGCATTTCCAGTGCCAGCCTAGGTCTGGAGTGCATGAGCTGCATCCCTGGGGTTTGCTCCAGAGGAGAAAGGGTGGAGGGAGCAGGAGTGGGTGAACTCGTGGCTCTGCACGGCTTCTCAGGGACTGCTGTGTGGCTGGGGAGCAGGGGAGGGGATCAGCGCCCTGGGAGGAGGTGGGAGCCCACGTGCTGCCCAGCACCGGTGCCTGCGTGCTGCCGAGCACGGTCTGCTGGGCGTCCTGCCACCGCGACCCTTCTGGCCATGTTGTTTCATTAAATCTGCTCCTTTGCTGCAGCAAATTGTTCAGGGTTAGTTGTCTCGGCAAGGAGGAGAACGGGCAGCGTTTTGGCAGTTGTGCTGTGATTGATATTCTGTTCGCTGCTCTTGAACACTCTGATCGTTCTTTTTACCACTCTTGTTTTCTTACTAGTGTTATTAAACCAGCCAGACTCTACAGGGACCTGGCCTCCCTGCACTCCCATAGTTCACAAGATCTGCAGGGGTTTTTCTTTTGGTTTTGTGGTCTTTTTTCTTTTTAAAATAATTTTCTTTAGTCGTTTTGTTTTTTGTTAATTACTGCCCGATACAATGAGATGTAAATTCAGTAAGAGCAGTGCAATGGGGAGGGTTACTCCCCAAATCCCTCCAGCACATCTACACTATCCATGGCCACAGTAATTCTAATATGGATGAAGAGGGTGAATTTATTGATTGTAATTATTCACCCTGAAGAGGATGCTAATAGTCTCAGGTTTAAAGCTCTGCATGTTGGAGATGATCTTTGCTAGACGTTCTTTTCTCTACTTAAAACTGTCCAATAAACCTACACTAAGCAGCAGTGATAAAAAAGTCCAGCTGCACTAACCTTTTAATTTCCCGAAGTGTGTGTTTTCTTACTTGAAGCTCTTTGATTTTGAGCCTGACTTTGAAAAGGAACACAGGTCTCATTTAGTTTTAAAGGTTCACAGGGATGCATATTCCCAAGATAGTTTTCCTAATTTCTTTCACTGTCTTCACTTTGAGGCACATCTCAGTCCCACTGGCAAATCTCTCACTGGGGCTAACATCAACTTGAGGCTTGGTATTCAAATGACTGAGGCTATATGCTGTGGGTTTAAGGCAGTAAAAAACAAATGGAGCTGTAAGTGGCAAGGTGTGAATACTTTCAACGTTCACCTGCGGTCAGAAATTGGCTGTAACTTAAAAACCGAGACTGAAGAATTGTGCTTATGGAGAGGCACCAGGGAGCTGGGCTGAAGAAAGGGCGTATGATATTTTGCAGTTGACTGATTTTCCTACCATACCCCTTACCTGCATTCTACCTCTTCCTGCGCAGCCTAGAATGCCAGCCTGGTAAAGATGCCACCGTTTTCACCAATTTTCTTTACCTGATACTGATTTAACCTCTACCTCACCAAAAAGTGAGAGATTGGAAAGCACTCACCCCTCCTTGGTATTTGGCATGTGGTCTCAGGGTGGCTTGCCAAGTCTTTTGTCGGGGGTTTAGTTACCTATGACTAGTTTTCTTTAGGATACTGCCACGTTCTTCTGGGCCCCTGTTGCTAAATGGAGATGTACAAATGCATGTCTGACCACCCCCATTCAGTGATCACTCGGAAAACTTAATCTTGGGTCAACCTAATAGGGTTGAGTTTTATTACTAATAGTTTTCATCTGCAGTGGCTAGTTAACAATTATGGATGATATGGGAATGCTGACTCAATATTGCTGGATATTCAAGGATTTGAGAAGGCTTAATACAGCTCAGAGTTTAAAAACAATTAGCAGATTCTGGGCTGCATTTCTTTTAAAGACATTTATTCTCCTTGTTTATTCAAATGGGTAGAACTGAATGTCTACCCAACTCTGAAGGAGTTAAAAATCCTTGCTGTATATTTTTCTACGTCTATATCAAAGGTACTACAGTTGTGAGAGTTACAGACATACATTCAGCATACTTGTTTTATCTTCGATATCTATTTTATAAACACACACATATCCACACGTATATGTGGATAGGCAACAAATATAATTTTACCATTAAGTTTTTATTTGGAAACAAATGCCAGCCTGTGATAATGGTATACTTTTTCTAGCATAGGATCTTTTTAAGCCACAGACTCTGCCACTGGGGACTGTGCTATGAGATAATTGACCTCCATGTGAGTTATATGTCCTGAGTCTAAAGCAAGGGCACACGTAGTGGCATCAAAATCAATTATCTCAAAATTCATCCCCTGGTGGAAAGGGCTACTGCATTAGAATAGGCCCACAGAAAAGATTTAGGTATTTTTAAATGTTTTCAATGACTTAATTCTTATAAATAATGTTATTTTATTATGCAACAAAATAAAATAATGGTGGTGGATTAAACTGTGCTAAGTGTACTTACCGATTGACTCTGTATGAGCAGTCACTGACTGGGAATGAAATCTCATTGGGATATCATTGATGGAGTGTCACCAAGGCTATATTAACCAGGCTGCCTCCATTGCTGCCATACAGGTGACTGTCAAGTAAATGCTTCTTCATCTTCATTTCCTTGGTGGTCATCATCCTCTTGCACGTGTCAGGTAGCAGCAGAAGTAATGGCCAGAGCTGCTAAGCTCCGAGGACAAAATTCTACCTCCACCAACCCTTGCAAACCCTTGCCAGGGTAAAGCTATTTGGAGAGAGCAAAGGTATTTAACTCAGAAAATAGGGATGGCGTCTCCAGTCAGAGCCTGATCACCCGAATGATCATAGCTAAACTATCATGTACTGGAACTTTGAAACTCTTCAATTGCCCCGTTGCTTGGTTACAGAATCATTTGTCATCTATTCTGGTAGCAGGGTGAGAGGTGGGGGAACTGGAAGGAAGGGGGGAGAAGATTACATGTGCTGTTGAAAATGCAATGAGCACATTCGATCATATCTAATTCCCATTTATATTACTGTGGACATCCCTACTGCCCAGCTGCCCTCTCAAAGACTCAGAGCTATGGGATTTTTTGATGCATGAATGAAGACTGGGAAGAGGGCCAGCTTGATGTTCATAGGCTCCTTCATCATTTATTACCTTCTAGTTTTAATTGTTTTCCTGCTTCTCTCGAGATATTTATCTAGGAGGAATTGTACTATGCGATGCAGACACGCGAGGTGGCAACTGCAGATTGCTTGTTAGCTCAGTGCACCGTACAATAGATGGGTCTTAATAAAATAGAGAAGACTATTTACATTAATAGAAGAGGCCCATTTGTAAACCTTTTATTACTTAAGTGCACAAGTTTGACTCCTGTTTGTCCATTATAGAGGTGTGGGTTATATAATAATCACCACATAACTGCATTGTTTGTATCCTCATGGTAATGAAAATCAAATCTCTCCATATGCCACTCCAGTGCACCCTATTGTGTCAGCAGGACTACATTTATCTCTGGTAAAAGGCTCTGGTAGATTTACAAGAGGGCAAAATTTGGTCTCCTCAGTTTCCGTCTGGTACTTCAGCAGTGGAAAAATTAAACAGAAGCCACCAGAGGAGAGCTTGGTGATAGGAGGTAAAACAAAGGGGAAGCTGGCAAAGGAGGGAAGGATAATTAGTGAGGAAAAGATAGGAATGGAGTGTGTGTATCACAGAGTGAGATTTGAAGGGAGGAATTCAGATCTCTAGTTCCCTGTAGCTTCAATGGAGTTTCATGGTCCTTTTCTATGGGCAGCTTTCAGATGTCACCCTCCTGCCATTTGGATTTCCTTGTCAGAGCCCAGTGGTTTTGTTGCAGGCAGTACCTCTGGTTACCTCTCAGGGTGCCCATGTCCCTTCCCAGCCCTACCCCATCCCACTGAAATTATGTGTGCCCTGGCCACAGCCTTTCCTTTCCTTCTTGCAGAGCTGGTGATGGCTGTGAGGGGTGCAGCACATGGCTGGGGTGCAGAGGAACTTGGTCTGCCTACGGTAGGCCTCCAGCTCCAAAGCCTGACAGAAACACACTGGTGTACCCTGGGGAGGGAGAGCTGGCAGTGGGGAGCCGTGTGAAATACTGCTCCAGCCTTCGCCGGTCAGTGCTTTGTGTTTTTAGAGCACCCCACACTGTGTAGGAGATGTGACAAATCGCTCTGAATCTCCAAGGAAGGCCAGGCCCATTGGCTGAAACAAGAGTGACCACTTTGATTTAAGTCCTCTTTGATTTGAAGAATAAAAAGATGCAAGTCCCTTTTCATGCTTTGAGGGCTAGAGAATTAGGGGAGCTTTCATGCCCCTGTCCCATTTTAGTCTTCAGGAAGGCAAGGTTTATGCATTACTCCAATTTCTTTTTTGAAACCCAAGAGTGCAGTTGAGAACAATTGTGCGTGCATTGGGGTCTGGGAGAACTGAAGGCTGCTAAATGTAGGGGTGGAGGAAGTGGCTCTAGAAACAGGCATTTTTGAATCGATACCTCAAAAATTATTTATTTCTCTCAACAGTTCAACAACCTTGAGTCAACATCTCTTGGGGGGAGTGGATAGGGCTGCTCATTTTGTCATCGTGAAAGTTCATGTTATTCACCAAAGCAGTCAGGACTTCTCTATATATCTGGTACCTAGCATTCACTGCTAGTTAATTGGGAAAGTATTTGTTGACTTTGATGGGTCTGCTGAGCAGAGTCCATGTTGCCAAGTTCAGTAGACGAAGCATATACACCAGATTTATCCATTCCTCATCCATCTTGACAAAGGGATAAATATTGACTCAAGCGTTCAATCTTCTGTCCCTCCTACCCTCCCCCTCCCAGCAAAACCCAAAGAACATGTTTTATGGGTAGAGCCAAATGACCAAGCTTAGATAAAAATACCTTGTGCCTGTAGATACGAAAGAGAATCAATTATGGTGAGTAACAGGTCATCTTGCTTGAGAAAGCACACATCATTAGGTCTAAAAAGATGATAATAAGCCATTTATAAATATATATCAAATGTGTTTCCGACTGAATTACGAAAGAACCTTTTACCGCCATATATTTTTAATTGCATATTGAAAATTAAAGTATGTGAATCAGCTTGATTTAAAAATACAAAAGAGCAGAAGTACCCTAATAATAAATCTGTAGGTGTGTGCTGGGAAGGAAGCGCAGTTTGTGTGACTGATGAGATATTAACAGTTTTGACCTGATCTCTCAGTGACTGATATTGATAACATTCATTTCTGGAGCACGCCAAGGCACAGCCTCTGTTGAGGCTGGAGGGGTGTGCAGCTCACGCTGAGTCCGGTGTTTCTAAATGGGGTACTTGGAGCAACCCCATTCATTTTTTTGTGAATCACGGCTGTAAATTTAGAAAGTAGAAAATGCCTGTTTCATAATCCTGCCCTGACTCTGGCAATGTGACATTATTTTTGTTATGTACTCTCAAGTGCTCCTCCTCGTCTGAGACGCCGCTGGCTTGGGGCTTCTCTTAAGGATTTGCCGGCCTCAGAGTTAGGAAACGTTTTCCTGATAATCAGCCTACACTGTCACTGGCCCAATTAAATCCCATTACTTCTTGCTATACCCCAGTGGGATCCCCCAAACAATTCCTTGGCATCCTCACTATCTGTCCCCTGTCAGACACTCCTGGATGCTTATCTGGAGCCTCTCGCCAAACTCTGGCTATAAGTCAGCCTAATTGCTGTCTGCCCTGTGCGTGTGCGGGACCCTTTTTCCTGCTTTGCATCCCATATCCCTCAATTGCATTTTTTTGTAAATCTGGCGTGCCATGATGTTTTGGTTAGAAAATAACTTCTCAGTAGAGTTAAGCATCTGCCTGAGATTGATAAAGTCAGAACAGTCCAGACTGAAGGTTGTCAATTAATCCCTCTGTCACCCAGCTCCATCTGCCGGTCTCAGGGGTCGTAGAGGAGGGAAGGCTCTTTATTACTGCTTGATCCAGGGACAATGACACCGGGTTGAGGAAAATAACCTTACTCCTCAATTTGTACACTTCAGTCGACCTTTATTATACAATTGGGCCAAATTCAGTCCTCAGTGTTGCCATGCCAGGGTGTTCCTGAAGTCAGAATCTGATCCACAAGACGACTAAATGGAAAAAGATTTTTCCACAGAACAATGACCCAAGATTGTGTATAATTCTACACACCTTGCTAATTGGAGGATCTTGTCAAATCGGAGGTAATTCAGAGAAGAAAAACAAAACGTTGGCAGGACTATTTCATAGGGAAAGAGAAACTAAAAATATATGAGCAAGTTAAATAAGGAGCAGGTAGAGGGAATATGATTCAAGTAACAGGGAATACTGGGGGTGATTCAGTAGTGTTACACCCTCTCCAACCTCCCCGCCACCCCCTGTTTCCAGAAGGTTTGGAGGGAGGATATGAAATCTATAAAGCCAATGGGGCTTCGGTATTGGCTTGATGCTATGCACCAGGTGCATTTTCAGAATGAGAACTACAGCCATAGGTAAACTGAACTATGTGTGAAATGAGCATTAGGAAAAACTTCCAGACCATGACTGATTTTCAGGTTGTAGAGTGTTCTTAAGAGGTGGAAAAATGCCAAGTTTCAGTGAAGTACTTTTAAACCCATCTCCTAAAGGTAAATACATCTCCTTTGTTTGAGACATTTAAACCTAGATCATATGTTAAACCTAGAGTGGGAACAGAACAAGTCGTTCAATTTGACTGGGCAAAATCAAGAAGATTTGATGGGTGGTTAATAAAAATGATAATCTGGTCTGGATCAACCCCTGGCACTAATCACTGATTGCTAGGAGCTGGGAGGTCTGGATAGGGTCTAGTTGTGATCTTTTTTCTACCTTGATTCACATGCTCTTTCCCTAAGCTTCTGCTGGTGGCCATGGTTGAAAACAAGGTCCTGTCTGTGGGCACGACCCCAGAAGTTTTACATACTTATATGAGCAAGAGCAGTAGTGTCTGGCTGATGGGATCTCGTTGATTTCACTCTGTCCTGAAAGAGACCTTGAGGTTCCAGCCCAGGATGCCATCATTTCTCTTAGAGGCTTCCTGTGTGAAGTGAACACAGGGTTTGGGTCTGGTCTGAACACCCTCTTCCACTAGTTAAAACTCAAGGGGTCTTTCAGACAAATAATCCAAAATTGGAATCAGGGTATAGATTGTTTTAACTGATTGCCACCCGAGTTTAGCTGACCTGTTTTAGCATAACTATATACATTTACAGTGAGAAATTTCCTTATATAGCCAGTTTTAAGCTGACAGAAATAGAGGCTACACTGGGGTTTGCAGTGGTTAAAGTGAGTCCTTTTGATTAAACTGGTGCCAAATTCTGTGTGGACAAATCCTCATATTGTAACAAACCCACAGATCCTCCCTTTCCTCTGACAATCATATCAGGCTGGTGAGTCCTATGGACCCAATCTAATAGAAATGGAATTTTTACCATGCAAATCTTATTACCTAAAGTGCCAATGAAACTAATGGGATTTTGGATAGTAAAAAATACTCTGTATGTGATACATACTTTGGAATATAAATTCATTGCAGGGGGGCGGGGGGAATGTAAGGAAAAGGAGCTGTTATTGCATGTGGTCCTTTGTGGCTTCACAGGACTTGTTCCTCTCAACACCCCTCAGCTCCCCCTTGATTTCAGGGGGACCAAAGTGGTGTTCAGCATCTTGCAGAAAACACTGAGCTATGTGCAGAATTTGGTTTTCAAAATACACAACTAAGTGTCTATTCATTTTAGAATTCCTTTGAAGGAGGGGAACAGAAATAAAAAATATCCCAAATGCTCCACTCCATGGACAGACATCGAGAGGAGTATACATTTTCCCAAAGGGAACCATTTTTGCTATGGAGGTCAGCTGAATGTATCAAGAACACAAGGAGCATTTGGATGTATTTTGACAAACCTTGGGTAAAAAAAAAAAAAAAAAGGAGGCTGAATCTATTTAAGTAACATTTTAATTTATCCCTCCACCCCATATACTCACATATATATATGGTGTACATTATATAGATGCTGGTGTCCTCAGTGTGGCAACTCTCAGGCTGAGGACAGTGTCAACAGATAGATCCAAAGTTAAAAACTGATGTCCTGCAAGCACTACAATGTTTAAAACTGTCCCGTATAGTTCCTATATGTTGAGATAACACAGAGCAACTTGCAGAGGGTTCAGCACCCCTTGTCGTTTCAATTCAGGGCAGAATTCCTACTGACTTTCCTGGGAGCTTAGTTTATGCATATGTTCAGGTCTGCAATATTTTAAAGTAAAATCTTTTTAATAACCTACAGCATTGTGCCATTTCGATGGTAATGCTGACTACTGGGTTTCCTGTCACCTTGGAAGCAAAGATGCAATAAACGATACCTTTATTTTTGTATTTATTTTAATGAAACACACAGAAAAGGCACTTTAGAAAAGTGGAAGAAAGAGGAGGAGGTCAGATAAAAACAACTGCAGTCTGATGTTCGTTTTTGTGGCATTGATAGTTATTATTCCCAAAGAAAATAATGTCCTTTTTTATTTGCTTTTAACATTTCGCCCTTGGCATCTGTTCCATCCATTGTGGACTAACCTAGACTCTGTTCTCTGACGATGGGTTAAAGCGAGCACTTACTGAAAAGCATTCTCTACTTAATTACTTTTCCTTCTTCTGGAAGCTATTTTTTTTATAGTCACATGTTAATTGTGTATTAGTAGGCCTTTCTGATTAGTTGAAAACATAATGAAACCTTTGTAAACAACGGGGAGAAAGAGGGAGAGGGGAGGGAGGGAGCGGGAAGGGGGGAGAAAGGGACAGGGAGAAAGAGAGGTGTGAAGTGGGGGCTGGACCGGGGCTGGGGAGGGGGGGCAGGCCAGTGAATTTTGAAAGGCGGAAATAATGCCAGTGGAAATTTCTGGGTTGGTTTTTTGGGGGATTTTTTTTTTTTTTTTGAATGACAACTTCCCTCGCCCAAATTAATCAACTTACTTGAGAAATGAGATGCATGGAGATGCAAATTGCTGTCGATCTCCAAAAGCAGGGTGGCAAAGGCAGCGAGTTGGAATGGCGTGGAGGGGGGCTGAGCCGCAGCTGTCCACTAACAAGTCAGTCCTATTTGTAAAGGGCATGGAGCTGAATAACGGTTTTGTTATGGGCTTTCTCTCTCTCTCAGCCCTAGGTAGAAATGCTGCATTTGTTTCCTGCGACTATTTCAGTGAGATATATGTCCTCCTCTTTCATCTCGCCTGCCCGTTCCATTCCCACAGCGGAGCCCTGTGTGACCCGTGCACCCCAGCCTCACCCTGACGGGGCAGAAAATTGGGATGCACGAGGAGCACAGGCTCAGGTGCAGGGTTTCAAACATGCAAGGTAATACCAGGAATTATTAAATTATCTGCACGCCCCTCAGAAGGGGAGAAAAAATTTTTTTTTTTTAAAAAAAGGAAATAAACGGTACTTAGGACCCAATTCAGTGACGCTCGGAGCCCAGCCAGCGCAGATCAGAATTGGTGAATCAGCTGAATCAGGCCCCTCTTCTCGGAGATGTTTTTTTCTTTTCCTGGAAAGCTGCTCCTTAAACACAATTCACATTGGTTGTTTTTTAAAAGGACTATCCTCTGTTTGCAGCGCTGGATTTTGAACGGGCAGAGCCTCCCCCCGCTCCCGTCCTCCGCCCCCACCCCCTTCTGTTGCTGCTTTAAAGAGCTGTGCTTATAGGGATTTTGCAGCTCTCCATGTGTTATTAGAAAACGTGTGGCTGGGACGGTTAAAATGGGAGTGCTACTGTATGCAAGAGCAATGTTCACTGTAAGCAATCCAAGGAGATCCTGCCAAGGCAGTATATGAACAGCAGCCAAACAAAACACAGGCGCCTTTCCAGTGAAAACCAGCACACTTCTGCAAATAGAGGAAAAATTGACTTTCTGATTTGGAGTGTTTCTACAACTAAGAAGAATTACTACAGTGATTGTTCTAAAAATATTTTTCGGCAGTGCATTCTCAAAGGGGTTGGGATGCTTAGCATTGTTTAATTATGCTTCTCTTAGGTGATCAATCTGGATTGTATAGAAATAAAACAGGAAGTTTTTAGGATCTTCTTTTAAGCCAACATTGGTATTATTTTCTGCAGTGTTAAAGTGACATAAGACACCACCTATTTAAGGAGCAAAAATTGTGGTTTTATCTTTGCATTTCAGGAAGCATGATTTGAGCTTCATCTTTTGCAACTTCATAGTAATGGATTGCAATTTAACTGTTTAATCTAGAGCAACCCCCAAGATCCTTGCTTCTGTAACTGATGCATTTTATTTTTCACCTTAAGTATTTTATACCTTCCTTCTTCCCTCATGTTCCCTTCCCCCCCCTCCACCCCACCCCCATTTACACTTCTAATGTTTCTGCTAGTTTTGCTTCTTTGTTCACCCAATCTGGGATTTTCCTTTTCAGGATTTTGGAGTTCTGTAGGAACCATTTAGTGTAAGATGTGTCTGCAGACATTCTGGCATTCAAAAAATTTCCATCATGATGGAAATTGAATGGGGTTCCACAAATTTGTTTATTGCCAAGAATAAATATGCAATTAAAAAAAATATTTGGTAGTCTCAGCTACAATTTCTTCAAGTAATTCTTAATAACGGAGTTTATGAATGTAGTCAGTTATGGAAAGTGAGCTAAGGAAATAGGATAGATCTACAGAGAATTATTACTATCCTTTTTTACTTCCAAAACCCAAGATAATGTCAGCATAAAAAAAAGAAACATAATTGTTAAGGATTAATTTCAGTTTATGTATTTCTCTGATTTCATTTGTTTTTCTTTTAACTAAAGATACTTTACAAGATACGTCTCCATTTATTCCTCTATAATATTTGCAGCTGGGTCCTTTAGGCTTATAGCTGCTGTGAACTCAGTTCTTTTAACTACACCACCACAAACCAGATTTATCCCTATACTGAAGACAGTGTCTTGAGACTAACAAATCCCAGCGTGGAAGATGACCCTCATCCAGAGACCATTGAAGTTGGTGGAAAGATTCAGACTGACTTTGGTGGGCTTTGTACTGGGATAATAAACATTCATTTCCTGTTCTTTTGAATTTAACTACTCGTATTCAGGGTGAGATACTCTCTACTTAGTAAATCTTAAAGTTGGCCTAATTTACGAAATTAACTTGTGCCATTATTTTCCATTCAGGCAAAACTTTCAGTAGAGTGAAACTGTATCCACTTTTACCAAGACTTAGTCATATTTTTGAAGGTCTGGTTGACATAGCTGGGGAAGGATGGACCTCTGCTCTGTTCTCAGCCCCCTTTCTCCTTTGTGCATAGTCCTGTATTTATAGCCAGTCTTACAGAGAGCAAATCATATATAAATACACATATTTGTATAGAAACACATATATACATACAAAAAAATTAAAAAAAGCTTGAAAATGGAAGGATTTCTGCCTTGTATGTGAGGGATATCAGCCGCTGTGTTCAAATTAGGACATGGAAGTTGTGGCATATGCCGTGTCAAGGCACAGCAGCACAGTTCTGTATCTTTAAATGTTGATGCATAACAGAGAAACCAGGTGAGATCTGGCCCCAGGTGCTGGCTGCTGCATGCATTACTGAACAATTTTTAAAGGATGCAGATTGGGTGGTTGGAGGAGGAAAAAGTAGGTCTTTTCCTAAGTAGATATTTTTTCTTTTTTTGGGGGGTGAAATATGTTGTAGGTTTAATGTAATGATTAAAAAAATGATTGATTTAAGCTTTGTACATTCCTCTAAGAGCAGCTTGGTATAATCCAGTCCTGGCCTGGCTCCCCCTGATGTGCAGTGCTAGTTGTCATGGAGCCCCAATTATGCCAGACTGGGGGAAGATTTTGTTGAGAACATGAAACTTATTTCACTGGTGACCATACACGAATGCTGAATTAAGGGTCCTTCACAGAATTACTCTAAAGGAAAAGCTTGGTTGGATGCTGAAGAGGTGTTCCAAGGACTGCTTCTGTTTTCCCTGTCTGCACATCAAGAGCCTTCATGGCTTGAAAAGCAGCCCCACAGCAAAGTTTTTTCCTTTGTTCTTTTCAATGTAAATGCAATTTTGAATCATTTTACCTTCAAGTCTGTAGGTCCAAATTCTGTGGTCACCAGAGATGTGGCATCAAGGTAAATTTGGGGTTAATTTGGATAGTGGCCCACACTGAAGGTGTGTGGCTTCTAAACCTAATTAGAGGTGGTGTTTGTTGCAGGCAAAAATTATTGATACACAAGGAAGGTTTTATTCAGAGACATCTGTAGGTTGGCAGCTGCGCCAGCCATGTCTGTTCTTCTGAGAAACGGAAGCCGTACGGCCGGGAATAGCGGTGTTTTGTTGACAAGTGTTGAGAATGTTGGTCGAATTGCACTAGGAAAATATTTTCATTATTTTTATTATTACTGTTCTGCGGGCGGATTTCTGATGCGTGCCTGCCTATGTCGGTGCGCGCCAGCAGATGAGGTAGAGAGGGAGGGCTGTTATTTTTATTTTTTATTTTTTTAATCACACCTCCTTAGCATTTTGTACATATCAGCATTCTAGTTGAGTGATTTGCTAATTGCACTGGAAGACCCACTTTAAATTCAGGAATACTGAAACTTTGAAACTGTAACATTTTGACTGGCGAGAATGACCAGTCTTCTTTTCTCTCTCGCAGTGAGCTAGTTGAAGGAAGCTGGCATTGTCGCAGAGTGAAAGCTCTGCAGAAGTGCCGCAGGTTTTTCATATGGAAATGTGAAATAATGGGGTGATTAAATAGAGCTGTATATTAAAGTACATCTGACATTAGAATTAGCATAATGTGCTCTAGCCCTAGGCTGAGTACTTTATTTGCCATCTGCGTCGGACCAAAATCCCCTGGGGAAGCGCTAAAATATTCTGAATAAACTCAGCCCGAGTTCTTATTGAGAGTAAAATACCATTTGTGGCACGTCGTATTGATTCGTCTTAATTGCGGTGCAGAAAAGAACATTCAGTTGCTGATGACTTTTGTACTCTGTGACAAGTCGGCTGGAGTTATTCTAACACTGCAGTTGGTTAACCTGAACAGACTGTCGTGCTCAGAGAAGGAGAAAACCTTATCTTCAGTAGCATAAACTACAGTATCATCTTCTGGCTTTGCTCCTTTCTATTTCACTGCAGCATCCTCTTTTTTTTTAAAAAAAAATATTATTTTTTAATATATATTATTCCCTGAAAACAGCAGGCAACGAACTGAAGTGGAAATGGGGCTTCATTGAATCAGTCCAAGAAAATTCGCATTCTTACCTAGTTATTCTCCCCAGTCTCCCTCCCCACACTTCCACCCCCACATCTTCTTAAAAAAAAAAATATCCAGAAACATCTGACCAGCTTTCATCTAAGGGAGTGAAAATCAGTGGAACTTGTCCTTGAGGATCCATCTCTGGAACCATTAGTTCAAGAGATTTATTATGTATATTTTGTAAAAAGCTGTGGCTTCTCCTGTGCATAAGCCCACAGTCTTAGTTGGTTATAATGGTTTGATTTTTGTCAACTCTCCACTCCAATAGGTTGCTGAATACCTTTGAAAAAGTGCTTATAACATGCATAAAAGATAAATATTTCATCTGAAGGAAAATACTTTGATGCTCCGTGCAATTCTGTAACATTCATAAGGTCCAGTTTTTACCCTATAATTGCCTATCATTATACACAATTTACATATTCAAACATTCTCTACAAACCTTAGTCTAGCATGTTTTTATTACAAATTCAGATCAAGGGAATAACCTTTAACTTCAGAGACAAATGAGACAAATTTACAAGTGCATGTCTGCTGTTTTCTTGTGTTTTATAAATCCCTGCAGACCCGAACACTTTTGCTATAACGCCACTCAGAACAATATACATATATTACTACTTGTTTGTAGTGCTTCGGTAATGAGTCCCCTTTGTATTAGATAACCTATATAATTCAGCATCTAGGCCCTCCATAACGTCAATTATCTCCTCATAGCTAAATGTACATTCCATTAAAACAAGATTTACAGCCTTTATAATACTTCTTAGGATTGAATGTGGAGATTTTGTGGATTTAAAGAAGCAGAGATGGGAGTTAGCATTTGTTAAAGAAGCAATGAATTAAAACAAAAATGCTATTTCATTTGCTAACTATGAATAGGCACCTAATACCCTTAAGAAATAGTTGTACTAAAACAGACTGAAGTACTCCTGGGGAAAAAACCAGGAAAATTTGTTTTCACCCTTTGGCATTTTTTATTGTTTCCTAATTTACTCTTTATTTTTCCATTATATGACATGGACAATTTCCTTTATGTATCCTCCTTTAAGTTCCTATTCAGATTACTGAGAATTCTTGCTTGTAAGATGAGAAAATGGCACCTTAGAAAAGTCTGTGGGAAAAAAAAAATCCCAGCCCTTGCCAGTTTTCACACAAAACTACTTACAGGAAACCGATTTAAAGGGAAGCTGCTGGCATATTTCATATGTTGTAGAAAAGACTGACATTATTTCAAATGCATTTGAATACCTTATGCAAAGAAAAGGCCTAAAAGTGTCCTTGAGCAGTACAAGGGTTTTTCATGAATTCTGTAAATGGGATCCTATATATTAAACCACCAGCCATGGGTCGTCCTGTGGTCTTTTCATCTTACCAGTGGGCACATTTCTCCCCAGTATTACATCCCCCATTTTCACTGATGGTTTTCACTGTTTTATACAACAGGTTTGTAAAGCAACCTTTCAATCTGCTAGCTGATATCTTAGGTTCAGAGAAACGAACTAAAAGACACAAAGCTGTTTAGATGCTAAAGGTGGAGTCAATTGAAACTGTTGTATCACAAAGGGCTAATTTAAAAGTTAACTCACTCACTATTGATCTTTCAAGATTGATTTTCCTGTTTGCTCCTTACTTTTCACACTTCTCCCTTTCTCTGCGTTATAAATTGCCTTTGTATTTTAGAATTTAACACCAATTAGAAGAAGGTATTCAGAAATGACAAACATGGTTTTTATCTTCTATTTTAATAGTGCTTCTGGGTCAAAATCCTTGTGCTGTGAGTTCCAACTTTTTGCTAAGCATTTTTCTTTCTTTTTCTGCACTAAGTAAAAGCACTTCTTATGCTTCTGTAGGCTGAACATTAACTTCCAGTAAGCCACAAACTCTTTTAAGGAATGAGAAATTGGACATCCAGAAGGAAGTTGCCCAAAATGACTATTGACATTTTATACCTAAAAATATAATATTGCCATTTTGTAATGCACTAGAAATTAAACTGAGCTGTGCATTTGGCTCATTTATGTGAATCTGGCAGTACAGATCTGAGGTATGATTAAGTCTTACAGAAAATGGGACTATTGAACACAAGCTGCATCTTCAGCCAAAGGTCGCCTGTGTCCATTAAGAAGCAGGAAGCATCTGTTTGTGTTATGCATGGCTGTAGTCTGCCTGCAGTCTCCTTCTTTTTCATAAGTATAAATGCCAGACAGGACATATAAAGTGTTTCTGGGGAAAGTTTAATGAAAAAAAAAAAAGTAATCACAACTTGATATATTCATATAAACCTAGTTAAGATCCTTTTTTGTGATAATCTGGTCTAGTTTATCGGGAAAAAATTTGAAGTCTGCAGTAGTGGTCATCAGAGTTAGTTCAAATTCATAGCAGGGTAATTCAAATCAGAGTTTGGCTAAGAGTATGATTTTAAGGTATCAGATTGATATTTCTAAATCTTTCAAGGACTCATGTCCTTTGTTCTTGGAATTATGAAAGGATTGGCTGTAGACAGCATGACAGTCTGACTTTCCAGCTATGTGACTGGTAATTAATCTGTGTGGTTTTCCACTCATATGATAAAATAGTTCATTTGACAAAAAATATATTTATTATTACAAGAGTGATAGGCAATTTGCAGTCCTGTCTAATAGAAAAGAAACACTGCTGAAATGCACAAATGGCTTCAGAAAAAATAGACTCCCAAAAGTGAGGCAGCATGTAATCCACCAAAACCAGATTTTGGCAGTTGGCTTTAGCATAGAAAGAATTAGTAGCACATTACTAATAGTAGTATAATATTAATATATTTTAATGTTGGTGTCAACTAGTGCTATTGTAGATCTGCAACAGGTAGAAAATGCTCTCGAGAATACTCACATTGCTAATTAAAATCAGTGCTGGGAGTGAGAGGGTCTTGTGGGGTTTGGAGGTTTTCTTTGCATAAAGCTTCTTGCATAATCTCTGTAGAGAACTTGCAATCTCACTAGTCAAGGTAGAAACAGGATGGAGAAAGCTGTAAAACAGGCAGGCAGTGTGTGGGAGAAGAATATTGCATGAAGTCGTGATTTTTCTTCCGTTTAAAGATGGGTCTGGAGGAGATAGGCTACTCAAGAGACAAGGTGGAAAAAGCGAAGAGGGCCTAGAATGGGAAGAAACAGGATTCTGTTACTGAAAAGTAACACTTCTTGGTTACTTTTCCTCCTTTCTTCAAACACCCTTATTTTTCCATTCACCTCTTAAAAACATTTAATTTTTCTTTCCTTGTCACATTCTTTCCTTTCACTGACCTTATCCTGAGATTCCTTTTCCAGATGATGACAGGCTCTGTGGCCCATCAGGCTTGGGCTCTTGCACTTAAACCTTCATCTCCTCTTCTTGACTGAGATGCACTTCAGGTTGGCTGAACTTTACAGGACAGAGTGGCTGTTTATCTGAGTGAAGAATTGGAGGTGCTTAGGTTGTGAGACTGCAGGCATCTTCCTAGGTCATAAAACACCAACGTTAGTTGCCAGTTGATGTTTGCTTTATGAATTCTTGGTGATAGTCCTTGTCACCCTCAGCAGGATGTCCTGCAAGACTCTCTCAAGCCCTTTTGTTAGACAAGGCAGTGTAGGGATGGATGCTCTGGGGATGCACAGAGCAGTCGCACTTCTTTGACATCTTCAGCTCGTGTTGCCATCAGAACAAAATTAGGATGAAGAGAGATGGTTCCTTTGGGTTTGGTGTTTAAAAGTAGTGACTGGCATGGGACGGGCAGTGGTGATCCTCATCCAGACTTGGACAGTACTTCACACTTCTGTCTTTCTTATTGAGACTGTCAGTTCCTCTGAAATGGAGGTAGCAGTGCTTCCAAACACCCCAGGGAGTGCAGGGAAGGTAAAACTCTCGATACCGGGTGTGCTCAGCATATGTTTATTCAATCATAAACATATGTAAGTAAATGTTCTTGCTAACTTGGATAATTTAGAGTGGTAATATGGTTTATAAAACCTCTTCGGCAGAAATACCTATATTAGAGATATTTTTGCATGCCCGATCAAGTATCGGGCATGGACCGATATAGTTCACGCTGCAGATTTACACTGCAGGCACCTAGAAAGTATGTGGCCCTTGTCTAGGTGACCTGTCAATCCACCTATAACCATGTGTTTTCTTCACTATGAAACACTAAATCTTTCCAGTATTTAATGCCCTTCTCTTTAATGTCAGCTGGTCTTATAAGGAGACTTGTTAAAGTAGTGTTCTCAATTATGGCATTTTAATTTAATAATAATTCAATTAAAGGTGTGTTTTTTATGGAGCATCCACACTACCTTTATTGGTATTATTAGAGTAACCATCATAATAACAAGGAGTAATTATTTAAATGCTTATTAAAAACTGAGTGGTGGAGAAGAGAGTAACATTGGTGGAGAGATCGCAGGAACCTGATACCTGTCTGTTCCTGAGTGCTACAATAAAAGGTGTCCTTTTTTTAAAGCTTGCAAGTTTCTACTTTTCCTGAACTTCTAAAGGTGCAGTAAAGCAGCATTAAAATTCCTTAACGTTTTTATTGCTGCTGTTGTAACTTTGTAAAGGGAACCAGAAACATTATCTGGAAGGTATTGCTAGAGGTAAGGAATGGCATTGGTTATGTGGACCTGACTGCAGGTCCTCACCCAGTCCTGGCAGGGGTTATGGGTGGGTGATTAAAAAGTGGGAGGGAGAGTTCATTCTCTGTTATAGCTAATGGAATTATTCAGGCATGCTGAGGGAAGGATTCGTAAGGCACTGGATGTCACTGTAACCCAGCAGAAAATAATGAATTCTCAACAGTTCTTATCTCATACTGATTATTGTTTGATGGTATCCAGAATAACTGAGGTTATTTTGAGGGAAATTTATCTCCAGGCAAAGTCACTCAGCATTCAGGGGATACAGAAAGTTGTGTACCAACCAGGCAAGGAAGATCTGCGTATTCCTAAATGATACAAGCCAGACTGCAGAAGACAGATAAGCCAGAGGATTCAGGCTGCCTGGTGCAGTGGGATGAACCAGGTTACTCTTCTTCTAGGCTGGGCAAACCGACCTGTCTTTTCTCACTGGCCTCTGTAAGGGCAGCATCTAAGGGGTGGGAGCTGAATTTAGCTTTGTTTTGTGGTGTTCGTGAAAGAGAAAAAAGCTCATTATTGCTTTGACATTTTGAACAGAACGTAATCTGTCAGGCAGTAATGGAGGGAACACATCTTAATATTTCTGGCAAAGACCATCTTTTGTCATAATACGGAGAAAAGGCAAGAGTGTTCACTAAGTTTCTAGTTTATAATTATCTGCTTAGGGAGAAGATACTAGGGAGGTTTTTAATCTACCAGATAAAAACATAACAAAATCTAATGGCAATGTTGAACTCAGCAACCTGAATCGGAAAGAAGATGTTTTTTTAATACTGAAGACACTCAACCATTGCCACAGACTACTCTGATACGTAGTGAATTCTCTCTCACTTGGCATTTCCAAATCAAGTTGGGAGAAGACATGAAGTGGTTCAACTGGAAATCACTGGGCTGGATGATATCTGTATATGAGGTGCAGACTAAATTGTTTCCTGTATTTTTCACGTGTATATAGGTAGGACAAAACATTATGATCTTAAATTGCAGGAAGAAAGATTTAGATTAGGCATTTGAGGAACCTTCATGATGGTAAAGGAGAAAAGGAATGAGGTAGACTTTGGGAAGGTTGTAGACTCTCTGGCCTTTCAGATGAGGTAATGGAGCATCTGCTGTAGATATGAGTAGATGCACAGGTATGGGCAACCCTTGGGTCAGGAACTAGACAAGGTTAACCCTTTGGGATTATCCCAGTCCTCTCATTCTTTAATTTCATTGTCCTTTGTAGCCTTCAGATCAATATTTCTGAACCCATAGACCTGTACTGTCCAGCCCTACAAATCTGTCTCATGTCTGAACTCCAGTGGCACTATTTATTTGGCTTTAGTGCAACTTTGAAGCTACCATTGACTCATTGACTGCTCAGGGCTTATGGTCTGCATGTCTCGTCTCAGTACATATGCTGTATTTATCAACCAATATAAAGATAAAAAATTATTCTTGAACCAGCAGCCCCCCAAATCATGCTTAGTTACAGACCATAGGGTTGAATCCATATGCAATCCATTGAACAGTATTAATGAAGTCTTGGCTTGTGCTTAACTCTAAGCACATGAATAATTTCATCACTATCCAACAGAGCACTTCAGCCTATGCTTAAGTTTCACTGATGTTGATTACTCACATGCTCAAAGTCAAGCACATGCTAAAGTGATAAAGACTGCATATGGCAAAGCCTATATAGCTAGTTGTCATAAAGTGGGTATTTAGACAGACTTCAGTGCAGGTGGCAAGGGATTAAGATAGCCATATATCAAAAGTAGCCTTATAACAAAGAGTTTTATAGTGTAGGTGCACTGCATTATTAAATATAAGGATCATTCTTGAGCAATACGTGGCTGTTTCTGGGCATGTTTAAAATATTTAGCAAGTTTTTGAATATAAAAATGTTCAGAGTGGATCTTCAAAGACTTTTTGACATTGTTCTGTTCTTAAAAGTGAGCATCTACACTGCTCTGGGCAACTTCTAGGCAAGATAACCATGAAGTGATAATATGGAAATGAACATTTTATTTTATTTTTTTCATTTTTTTAAATGGGGAGTCTGGGGAGTGTATTTGAGGGCTGTGAAAGTTAAAATATA